>OY292510.1:5515392-6007892 GCA_958496325.1 Nomophila noctuella | reverse complement strand
AATGTACTTAATGAAAAGAATGCGTTAGATGAGTGCATAGAACATATTATAGGCATTTCAACGATGTAATGCTTATTTTATAAGTTCAATAATATTCTTATCTTAGTGACTTTTAGATGTCTTTTTTGAGAATTTCTTTAACCGTAAAGATACCACTTTACTCTCTCTCTCTCTCTGTGCCTTTCTCTCTGTCTGTCTTTCTCTCTCTCTCTCTCTCTCTCTCTCTCACTCTCTCTCTCCTTAGCAGTGTTTCTACACAAATTCTAACCCTGTATTGACGATATATTGTCGTATGTTTGTTCGCAGCACCTGCCGTTGGTGGAGGCGGAGCACCTGGCGGCGGCGGGGCAGTGGAACGCGGCTCATACGGTGCTGGTCGACCAGCTGCTGCCGACCGCTGTGCTTGCGGGTAAATATCATCGATATCGATCTTACTACTATTATAAAGGCGAAAGTTTGTAAGTTTGGATGTATGGATGTTTGTTACCCTTTCACGTAAAAACTACTGAATGGATTTGAATGAAACTTTATACCACAATATAGCTTATACATCAGAATAACACATAGGATATTGGAAATCGAAATCCACGCGGACGGAGTCGCGGGCGGCCGCTAGTAATAATATATATATTTCACAAAATCACATACATTGATCTGATTTTGTGTTAAGTAGCTTAAGCACTTGTGTTACAGTGATCAGAATCAACAGTGGTATTACAAATATACTTAAATAGATACATATAACACCCAAACCAGGACAAACAGACATGTTCATGCACACAAATATTTGTTCTGTGCGGGAATCGAACCCGGGCCCTGTCGTATAATAGGCAACAACTTAACCGTGACACCAAACGGGTCGTCAAAAAACTTTCACATTTATTATACTAGTATGATGGATGGCGCAGTGGTTAGCGCGCTCGGCCTACTGGGGTATTACATATATTATAAATATTCTCTTTATCAATAATCAACAATTGTACGAGCCCTTGCTAAGCCCATACACCTTGAATACTATGATAGGTTGCTGCTGCTGATCTTCAATGATACCACTTGTAGCCAAAACACTCGATTTATTAAGTATTTCGTACAATGGATATTTATTGCTAAATTAAATGCTGATGCTAATGAGTACACGGTGTTAGGTGAACACGTGAACTGAACACGGTAAAATTAAATAATTAGTGCTACATTATGAAATAAATGTGCGGTTGAATAACCGGTACAGACAACAATACCTGTAGCCTACATTAACATTTGTTTCCTTCATATTCCAGACGACGTGCAAAGCCTAGCACCGTTACTGGAGAAGCTGAACGAAGCGGCGTCCAAGCATTTGGTGAGCGGATGGGAGGGCGGCGGCGAGGCGTTGTACCACTACCTACATGTCTGCGATGAGGTGAGTGTACTTCAATGTATGTATTAGGAAACACACACAACACCACTACATAATAATGTTATAAATCATTATTATTATTATATAGGCACATGATCAGATCACGGGTCCACAAGGACCCGGTCATTTTAAGTATGCGTGAGGCCAAAGTCAACAGCGCAGAGGCTTTTTTGTACCATTTGATTTAATATGAGATAGGTAAATCTGGCAGTAATGTAAATATAGATCTAGTAAATAAATGACAACATATTTTTTCCTTTTTTTTTGCACCTGGCAACTGTAAGTACTATTCCGTAAAGTGAACAAAAGAAAGTCAATTGTTGTTTGAAGGTAAAGGGACCCGGTCTTATTATTATAAAGAGCATATACTTTCCTACTGCAGGGCAAAGGCCTCTCTACCTTATTGTCACCTTTTGTGCCCTTGAGGCAATGGTGTGCCATTTGGTTTTAAACGCAAAACTTGTATGATTGATGTAGTTTCAGGTTATTTTTTTGTAAACCTTTAAAATTTTCCATTTTTACATTATTTTATTTAATATTTATTGAGTGGATGCAATTATTATTATTCTGAAACGTAGACGATTTCACGATCTGGGCAAAGATAAGTAGTAACACTTGCTTATTTCATCGATAATATCGCGTTTAGTCTCGTTTAATTATATTAATCATGTTTATGTATATGTCGCAGATCCGCGGGCTGGTGTCGTCGGCAGAGGGCGGGGCGGGGGCGGGTCAGGGCGGAGTCCCGGCGCGCCTGGAGGCGCTGCGCCCGCGCGTGGCGGCGGCCTGCCGAGCCCTCAAGAACTACAAGCCCAAGTATGTATCATGGAGACTGCACTGGAATAGATGTCCTCAATGGAGGACACACTCGGCCCTAGTTTTTACACACACAAAAAATCTGCTCATAGTCCAAGCTGATTGCAGATAAAATATTAGAAAAAAAAATGGTTGCCTGTAAAGTCGGTTTTACGGGCGAAGATTTTACGTGAAAACGTCTTTTTCTCGGTAGAATATTTATTGATATGAATATAATTAAATTGCACACTAGGAACAAGGAATTGAATGAAAATAAGCATTGCACAAAATTTAACTATAGAAATATATTTTGTTTACTAAAACATTGTACATGTAAACTTAAACTTAACTAATTCATATTTGAGTGATTTTGTTGAGGATAGGACGATGATAGGAGAAATCAATGCGCCTAATTCTCTAGTGCTGCGCGCGCGGCAGACCGATCATAGTTGAGTGGGAGAGAGAAGCAAGGCATTCGGCGGGCCTCTCTCTCGTTCGGTGACTCATCGTAACGTTACCGAGCGCTACACTTTTTCATAAGTGACTCCCAGCCGCAACCTAATTTAAAACGTTGTCACGTCAAAAAAAAAGTATGTATCATCATCAGCCTATCGCAGTCCACTGCCGGACATACGGGTCGAACATAAGCCGCCCACCTGGCGGCTGGCAGCGACCCGTCCTGATGCGAGCAAAAGGGGGAACTGGAGGGGTTTAGTGGGTAGAGGGCGCTTATTGTGAGCGCCCGAGCCCCACACACGGTCGCGGGCTTAGCTAGCCCGCGGCGACATGGTGCGTCAAAGCATTCCCCTCCATAAAAAAATAATATACTAAAAAAAAGGTCCACTGCTGGACATAGGCCTCTCCTAGGGCTCTCCACTCAGCCCGATCCTCGGCGACTCGCATCCGCAAGTATGTATGTTGGAGGCAAACGAACGAGAGGGTCACCTGATGGGAACTGTTGATGAAACGACCGCTTGCTTAGCAAAAGGAACAGGCTTTTATTCATAGAAATGAAATGAAATAATTTATTCAGCAATTTAATTCACTTAGTAAATTATTTTGCACGTCAAAACTTTTTTCTCCTTACCAGCACCTCTATGTGAATAGGAACAGAAAAACCTGATGGTAAATGATCCCCGCTGCCCATGGACATCTACAACCACACAAGGGTCGCAGATGCGTTGCCTGCCTTTAAAACCCCATAACAAATGAGCTCTGGCGACCTTATTCACCAGCAGATACACAACGCAAAAGTTACGAAGTTCTACTTCCCTGTGATCTTCTGTAAGGTGGAGGTACTTCCCCAGAGAAGCAGCTTTTACGAATAAAAGTTCTACAAAGCTCTATCTATCTTAACCATTAATTACCAATTAAATAAGTGAGTTTATAATGGACTAGCAGTCCGCCCTAGCTTCGCATGGGTGCACACGGGTTTAAAGTTAATGTTTTGCTTACGTAATTTAATTTGACATATTTTATTCATATGTTTTAGTTCCGTAAACAATCGGTGGCGCTAGTTACGCACACCCTTAGTCACTCCATACAAATCCAATAATAATGTAAATGTTAGTTCAAAATTACATTAACATACCGATGTCGTTTCGTTTTTCCAATTACAATTAACAAGTTGACAAGGTCTAAAATAATATACACTCTTACTTAGCTGGAAATTTGTGTTTTATTTAACAACCCCAGTCTTCCTGGCTATTTTTGGGTAACTGGATAACATGGTTTCACCCGCGTCTCGAGGGAACTACTTCTCGTACCGGGATCAAAAGTACCCTATGATCACTGGGGACTCTTTATAATATTAGTGTAGAAGTGTAGATGTAGATATTAGTGTAGAAGTAGATTTTATAATGTAAATGTTTCGTGTCCAGATCAGCGCGGTCCGCAGCCGCCCGGGCGGAGATGGGTGCGCGGCTGGTTCAGCTGGCTTTGGCTGGAGGCGAGCCGCCGCACCACCTCGCCGCTCTGCTGAAGCGACTCGCCCTGCCGCCTGACGCCGTGGCTCATGCTGCTAGAGAGGTGCGTAGACATTTTAGATTAATTAATAAATAAATAAATTCCGAGGACTTGTACTATGGAAGCTAGGGAACGGATAGACATACACACACAACTCTCACCAGGGGCGGCCGCCTGATGCCGAGGCCCATGCTGCTAGAGAGGTGTAACTCCTCAGATTAATTAATACCGTTTAATCTAGGCACCCTACTTAGCGATGACCCTGCCATCTCGTGACTCATATTCAAAACTTTTACTCTCAATGTCGGTAATTGTACTGTCAAACCACAGGAAAAAAAATGGGGATTATAACGCCCTCTATAGTTTCTGCAAGGTGCCTATAACTACACACTCTTCCCCCTCCCCCACACACACACGCACGCACGCACGCACGCACGCACGCACAAACACACACACACACACACACAATGTTCACCGGGGATAGTGGTATTCAAATCGGTGCAGTTTTCTACCATTCTAAGTTAAAGTATATAAACCGCCGCACCACCTCGCCGCGCTGCTGAAGCGACTCGCCCTGCCGCCTGACGCCGTGGCTCATGCTGCTAGAGAGGTGCGTATACTGCTCAGATTAACTAATTAAGTTTATTATAGCTACACGCACACGCGTACAACCGCACACTCAAACACGCACGCACACACGCACGCACACACACACACTCATGCACACACACTCATGCACACAAACTTATACATACTCATGCACACACACACACACACACACACACATGCACACACTTACACACACACACACACACACACACAAGTACCGGGGATAGTGTCATTCAAATCGGTCCAGTAGTTTTTATTCGTTGCATACAAAAATATAAATCTTTCCTCTTGATAATAATAGTGTAGATATACACAGGCGTCAATTAGGCACTTACAAATCGTCAATGATATCTCAATATAATGAATCTACCACCGACTTCGGAACGTCATCTAGCAAGAAAGAGAAACTCGATAGTTTCTTTTTTCAATCGCCAATTAAGTTTAGTTTACAAACCGCCGCACCACCTGGTGACACAGACATACATATATCCTTTTCTCTTTATTATGAATCACGTGTGACAGAATAAGACAACAGACGCATGTCGCCTCGCGGCCTAACTGCCAACTGGGAAACTGATTATTACAATGCACTACATTGTTATTTAAAATAAATATTAACCTGTACACGAGTACTGATACAGTGTAAATGATTATAACAGTCGCCATATAGAAACGGAAACGAGTAAAACTTAATATTAATTAATTGTTTTCGCTGGTCTCAAAAAATGTCTATAATAAAAAATATCAAAATTGTGTTCTTTCTAATTCTAAAAAAACGGACTATAGGCGAAGGTAAAGTCGAGTTGAAAAATAAATCAAAAAAAAATTCAGTAATGTTCATCATTATAATCTTTTCTTGTTTCTATTACAGATAACCACAGATTTAGCTGAGCAAGCGGCAGACTCTTGCGTGGATTCTACCACCAGCTCGCCACGATCTTCCCAGCACAGGCTAGTACACAGTTAGAGACGAAAGATAAGCGTACTCATACCGGACAAGTAACATAGTAGTTTAGAACATATAAGGGATCATCCGTGAAGTACGTCACACGAATTTCATGATCATAATCATAATCATTCAGTGATATCTGACTTTAGTTCAGTTAGATCTGAATGTGTAACCATGATCCAATCTGTCTGGTTCCCCTCTATGGGTTACGAAGGTCTGATGGCAGTCGCTTCACTGTAATTACCAAACTCGTCAAATCCTGGATCATGGTCAAAGCGGACCCCGCATAGAAACGGGATAAACGCTAGGAAGAAGGATTATAATCATAATCATATATTTATTTCTTCATATTGGTACATGATACAGGTCTTAAATATAGTAAGCTCATGAACCCAGTAAGGGTGTCGCAAATCTTAAAGGGTAAGTAAACATTTATCATTGACTAGCCTTCCCCCGACTTCGTCCACGTCCCGTCCCGTCCCGTCACGTCGTCCCGTCCAATAGTTTAGAAATGTTTCTTGCCTAAAAACCATCCCTGGACATATTACATTTTGAAATGTGATGCCACAAAACTTAAGACCCTTTCCAGCCTTCCACACCCCCACCCCTTGTCACACTATATAACATTTTGTCGACAGCCCCCCCCCCCCCCCCTTACTTGTGACGTACTTTATGGGTTGCCCCTAATGATATCACGGCCGGAAAATATAATTGGTTTAGCGCAAATGTTTCATTATTAAATCCTGGCCAGAAACTGAGTTTAAAAAAAAGAAATAAAATGTAATAAATTAAAATAAATCTTACTGTGGAAGCATTAAGTCAGCATACTTATAGCTTTAATTTAGGCTATAGGCACCGTGCAGAAACTATAGAGGGCGCTAAAATCCTGATTTTTTTTCTGTGGTTTGACAGTAGAATTACCGACATTGAGAGTAAAAGTTTTGAATATGAGTCACGAGATGGCAGAGTCATCGCTACGCACGGAGCCTATAGTGCTTATTTTCGTATTTGTAACAGTAATTATATTATCAATATTTGTAACAGTTATGTTTAATATTTGTAACATTAAACTCTTGATGACAGAAGCACATAATATGTTGAAATTTCTAACATAATATTATTATGTTAGAAATTTCAACAAAATCGTTATGTTTTTCCGTAACTCTAGGATTTTACTAAGAAAAAACTTAAAATTTTAATTTTAATTTTAACTTTTGGTGGTTTTTATGCCCCATTTTGATTTGAAAATCGTGAATTCCATGAATTATTAAATTTTATTAGACATTTGGACTAGTTTCTTAATATATAATTATTCAAAAACCAACCAATTTATTGATCACTAACGGCCGTCCGCGACTTTGTCCACGTGGATTTCGGATCCCCTTTTTCGCAATATAAGGTAGCCTATGTTCTTTCTCAGGGTCTAAAGATTGTCTGTGCCAATTTTCATCAAAATTGGTTGAGAGGTTTTAGCGGGAAAGCGTAACAGACAAACAGATAGAGTTACTTTCGCATTTATAATATTGGTAGGGGTTAGAAGGGATAAAATAAATAATTAAAATAGTGGGTTATTGAGCTGATTATGATAAATCGAGAGTTACGGAAATATACAGAATTAAAAACGTATATACAATAACACTATTGAATATAAAAATTAACAATGAAATTGTAATCATTTTCCTATGACATTTTTTTGTTAAATGTTGATAGTATCATTAATTTTCTAATTAAGTCTTTATTTTTGTAATTTAATTAAGTAATGTTGTACACTTGAAGTGTGGAGGCCTACTTTGCAATGCTCTGAAAAGATTCTTAGGGTTCTCTTAGTCCCATTTTCTTCCAAAAAGTCCATAGTTTTTGTTCTGGTATTTCACAACAATACTTAAAATATTTAGTCCCATTTATAGGCACAGTGAAGAAACTATTTTCTGTGGTTTGACAGTAAAATTTGACATTTAGCGTAAAAGTTTCGAATATGAGTCACTAGATGGCAGAATGAGGCAACGTGTTTTTCCGTGGTTTGACAGTAGAATTACCGACATTGAGAGTAAAAGTTTTGAATACGGGTCACGAGATGGCAGAGTCATCGCTACGCACAGTGCCTATAGTTAAATGAATTAAGATATTTTTTTAGTAAGGAGTCGTGATTTTCAACTTAATTATTATAAAATAATTGAACAACATTGTTATTACTTATTTATTTAGTAAATATAGTAGCTGTATCAATAATATTCAATGATAAATGAATTTTATTTTCTTCATTTCACAACATACTGTTTAAGTATGAAATACCTACTTACTCATTGCATACCGATCAACCTTTAGGCGAAACTTACTTACTTACTTACTAGGTTGGCTCAGCGACCCATAGTGAGTCTTGGCCTCCGATAATAAGAGGCGATTTAGGTAAAACAGTATAAATTAATTTGCACAACATAGTATTTAAGTTTAACATTAAATAATGAACGAACCTTAAGATTCAATTGTTCCTGTATAAATGATAGTCATTGTAAATATTAAATTAATGTAAAATTGCAAAGTGGACCTCGTTTTTGTGATTTTTTACAATCAAAGTAAACATATTTGAAAGAATTTTCGAAAACTAGCGTATTAATTGAATTTGATGGTCTAGTGGTTTAATGATCTCGCCGTGGTCTCGAGGTCCTGGGTTCGATTCCCGGGCCGAGAAAGTTTGTGTCAATTTTCCGAACATTACCCGGGTTTGTGTTTTGAACGCCTCGAGGTCCTGTGTTCGATTCCTGGGTCGGGCAAAATTGTGTCGATTTTTCTGAACACAGCCTGGGTTTGTGATCATCAATCCGCATTTGGCAAGCGTGGTGATTAAGCCAAAACCCATCTATGTAACGAAAACATCATTTCAAATGATGGAGGCTTTTGCCCTGCATTGGGAAATTGATAGGGTGATATTTTACTGGTATACATTTCTTATATGTTTACTATGATTGTATTAGTGGGAGGTAATATGTTAACACCTCTCACATATTAGATTGTATGGATTGAATGTAAGCGTGTCAAATAATATTCCCTAGTTACATTCAGACTTACTTGAGTCGTATTCCGGATTCACAGATCAGTTGGGGAAGGTATGGGGTCTTAAAGGCAGGCAACGCATCTGCGACCCTTGTGCGATTGTTGATGTCCATGGGCAGCGGTGATCACATACCATCAGGTGACCCTCTTGTTCGTTTGCCTCAGTATAACATAAAAAATTAATTCCTCATTACTGAGGGTCGTGATTGTATGAAATGAAACACACAACAACTCTCTTAGCAATCTTGAGAGTTGTTTGCCATTGTCTTCTCCTACTAACTCGCCGTCATTGATATACAAAAACCCAAGATAGGCACCGTGCAGAAACTATAGAGGGCGCTAAAATCCCGATTTTTTTTCTGTCGTTTGACAGTAAAATTTGACATTTACCTTGGTCAGTTCGAATTCGAGTCACTAGATGGCAGAGTCATCGCTACGCACGGTGCCTATACACAATCAACGTCTCAGAAAGGTCCCCAAAAAATAAGTGCAGAATGCACTTATTTCAAACAGTCTTGCGTCACCCGCGTCATCGCAATTTTGAACATTCCCTTGTGAAAACAATCTTAACTAATCTGCATAAGGTTTAATTTGCAAATAATAATGTTCATAGTTTGACACATTGATTTGCCGAGTTTTTTGTGACAGTATTGACTGTTACTTTTGTTCGAGACTGTGTATCTTGGGTTTTTGTATATCAATGCTACTTTGTAGGTTTCTTAACGATGTTTTCCTTCACCATATAGATGATATGAATTCCGCCGAAATATGTTTTATAATAATCCAAAGGCATAGATTTAAATCGATAGAAATGCCCTGACACCAGAAAAATGTGGCATTATTTTTATTATCGTTACGTACGTTGGTTTCTTAGGTTACTAAGCGATGTAAAGTGACAGTAGCTTTACATTACAGAACCAGTCAGAGTAGTGCTAAGGCATATTTATTTGATGCGCAAATCTGATAGTGATAAGTATATAAGGACATGGTATTGTTAATATTTTGTTAAGTTATTGATAAGAATACTTTTTGAATTGCAATAAAATATTTTGGATACGTTTGGAGTTTTACTTATGTCCTCCTAAAGTTTTAGCTGCCTACGTATTATTAAATAATTTGTTTTAAATTTTACTCGTTTTATTTGTTTTCGAATTCGCGAGGATTTTGGTTTAACCTGTGGGGGCATTTAATCGGGATAAAAAATATCCTATCATCTATGTCATTCCATACCCTGCCTGTATACCAAATTTCATCAAAATCCGTTTAGTAGTTTCAGATTCAGCGTGATTGGCGGACCAACATCGAAACAAACAAACTTTCACATTTGTATACTAACCATTAGGCCTCAGTTTCGGTGACAACTTTACACTAAAATTCTAGATACTTTATGGGTGCTTAAAAACTCAAGGTTAGGACGACATGGCCGAAAGTAAGGGGAGGCCTATATCCAGTAGTGGCCTACGATAGGCTGGTCATGAGTGCCTAACAGAAAAACCCAAAATAACAACAGTTTCGTAAAGAGGAACGAAACTTTTAAAAAATTGGTACCAATTTCGTTTGGGAATATTTTATCAAATAAAATTTTATAAAACTGCAAATATCTCGAAAACTATGCGTCGTACGTAAAATCTGATGACATTTTTGATCCCCTCTTAGGAATACCCATTAGATATTTTAGACCTATCCGATGACCTCACCCAAAAAGGTCAAGGACGAGGTTGATTTTTTTTCTGCATTAAAAATCAATTCACTTTCGGTGACAACTTTACTTTAAAATTCTAGATACTTTATGGGTGCTTAAAAACTCAAGGTAAGGACGACATGGCCGATGGTAAGGGGAGGCCTATATCCAGCAGTGGCTTACGATAGGCTGGTCATGAGTGCCTAACAGGAAAACCCAAAATAACAACAGTTTCGCAAAGAATAACGAAACTTTGAAAAAATTGGTACCGATTTCGTTTGGGAATATTTTATCAAATAAAATTTTATAAATCTGCAAATATCTCGAAAACTATGCGTCGTACGTAAAATCTGATGACATTTTTGATCCCCTCTTAGGAATACCCATTAGATATTTTAGACCTATCCGATGACCTCACCCAAAACGGTCAAGGACGAGGTTGATTTTTTTTCTGCATTAAAAATCAATTCAGTTTCGGTGACAACTTTACTTTAAAATTCTAGATACTTTATGGGTGCTTAAAAACTCAAGGTTAGGACGACATGGCCGAAAGTAAGGGGAGGCCTATATCCAGCAGTGGCCTACGATAGGCTGGTCATGAGTGCCTAACAGAAAAACCCAAAATAACAACAGTTTCGTAAAGAGGAACGAAACTTTTAAAAAATTGGTACCAATTTCGTTTGGGAATATTTTATCAAATAAAATTTTATAAAACTGCAAATATCTCGAAAACTATGCGTCGTACGTAAAATCTGATGACATTTTTGATCCCCTCTTAGGAATACCCATTAGATATTTTAGACCTATCCGATGACCTCACCCAAAAAGGTCAAGGACGAGGTTGATTTTTTTTCTGCATTAAAAATCAATTCAGTTTCGGTGACAACTTTACTTTAAAATTCTAGATACTTTATGGGTGCTTAAAAACTCAAGGTAAGGACGACATGGCCGATGGTAAGGGGAGGCCTATATCCAGCAGTGGCTTACGATAGGCTGGTCATGAGTGCCTAACAGGAAAACCCAAAATAACAACAGTTTCGCAAAGAATAACGAAACTTTGAAAAAATTGGTACCGATTTCGTTTGGGAATATTTTATCAAATAAAATTTTATAAATCTGCAAATATCTCGAAAACTATGCGTCGTACGTAAAATCTGATGACATTTTTGATCCCCTCTTAAGAATACCCATTAGATATTTTAGACCTATCCGATGACCTCACCCAAAACGGTCAAGGACGAGGTTGATTTTTTTTCTGCATTAAAAATCAATTCAGTTTCGGTGACAACTTTACTTTAAAATTCTAGATACTTTATGGGTGCTTAAAAACTCAAGGTAAGGACGACATGGCCGATGGTAAGGGGAGGCCTATATCCAGCAGTGGCTTACGATAGGCTGGTCATGAGTGCCTAACAGGAAAACCCAAAATAACAACAGTTTCGCAAAGAGGAACGAAACTTTGAAAAAATTGGTACCTATTTCGTTTGGGAATATTTTATCAAATAAATTTTTATAAATCTGCAAATATCTCGAAAACTATGCGTCGTACGTAAAATCTGATGACATTTTTGATCCCCTCTTAGGAATACCCATTGGATATTTTAGACCTATCCGATGACCTCACCCAATAAGGTCAAGGACGAATTTGACTTTTTTTAAATCTGTTTTGATGATGACATTGGTGCCGATTGCTTACTGCAGCTCTGTCGTCTATTTCGTAACAACTATATATTTTAATCTATACTTCTTCTTCCTAGCGTTTATGCCGTTTCTATGCGGGGTTCGCTTTGACGATGATCCAGGATTTGGCAAGTCTAGCAATATTTAAATCTATACCATGTATTGGATTAATATAATGAAAAATCAACCTCGTCCTTGACCTTTTTGGGTGAGGTCATCGGATAGGTCTAAAATATCTAATGGGTATTCCTAAGAGGGGATCAAAAATGTCATCAGATTTTACGTACGACGCATAGTTTTCGAGATATTTGCAGTTTTATAAAATTTTATTTGATAACATATTCCCAAACGAAATTGGTCCAAATTTTTTCAAAGTTTCGTTCCTCTTTGCGAAACTGTTGTTATTTTGGGTTTTTCTGTTAGGCACTCATGACCAGCCTATCGTAGGCCACTGCTGGATATAGGCCTCCCCTAACTATCGGCCATGTCGTCCTAACCTTGAGTTTTTAAGCACCCATAAAGTATCTTACTTTATTTTTTATTTATTTACTGGGAAAACCATCACAAAGTGGAATTTATCCCGCGGGATTCGAACCCACGACCTCCGTGGCACAGCACAGCGCTCTTACCACTACACCACGGAGGCAGTTAAACAAGTATTAAACTTTATAAAGGAAAGTAGGATAAAAAGAAAATCAAATTATAATGAAAATATTTAATAACTCATTTACACACAAATTATGTAAAAATACAATGCTAGAGCTTATATTAAAAATAATCTGCTCTCCGCAGTAATTCGAAAAGAACTTAACAACTTGATGTTAGAGAAGTAAATGTTGGCGATTCACCATTGGTGGCAGGGTTGACAATTATCGACGGGCCCGTTGGTCTAGTGGTCAGAGACCCTGGCTACAAAACCGAGGGTCAAGGGTTGGAATCCCGCTAGGGGCAGATGCTCGTGTGATGAACATTGGCATTTGTACTCGAGTCGTGGATGTTTATTAAAGTATTTAAGTATGTCTATTTGTTCCCTAGCATCCATAGTACAAGCTTTCGAGCTTAGTCTGAGGCTAGGCAATTGGAGTGTTAGACCTATGATTTTATTAATAATAATAATAATAAATAATAAATATTTCACAACATCACATACATTGATCTGACCCCGTGTTAAGTAGCTTGAGCACTTGTTTATTATTTATTAAAAACCCCAAACCTTCCCAACTGAGCTCCAGAAACGTTACACACCAGCAGAAACACAGAGCAAGTCTGCGAGCATTTATTTACCATGACACATTTGGTATAACAAACGTATATTCATTCAACGATCAACATTAGACGTAAAACCAACATCAGTCTTCCAACAACTTCTTATTATATCCCCTCTTTTCACTCATCGTAGCCTCCCACTTCTTAGCGACCGTGCAGTAAACTTGCATCGCAGCACGAGCGTCCTCAATCGAGCTGTGCTCTCCGTGCTGGATCTCGATGCCGAGGATTTCCTTCGCTAAACGCTTTAACGATGGCGTGCTGCCTTTTGTTATCTGGAAGTTAATGTGAGATATTAATAATGATATTTATTATTTGGATGACTTATAAAGTTTTGTGGAAAAATATTAACAAGTTACAAAAAAAAATATCAACCTAAATAGAGTTTTAATAAGAAAAAAGCTGAAATCTACTTGTGCAAATATGGCCAGGCAATAAATATATTTTAATTTTTTTAGAAATTAAAAACTCCATCCATGCTGTCCTTCTACAAAAGCTACTATGAATTGGATATTGTCTGAATAAAAAGTTAAGGTTAAGGCAATTGAGAAATTATTTATGATTTATGATTAAATTGATAGGTTTTTAAGATTCCACTAGAGGAGAGTTTAAGAAAAACAATGCTCAAAATGAAAATATCATTAAAGCCATAAAAAACAAAAGAATCTTACTTTTCTAAAAGGTTTATATCTCGAAGTGTCCCTGATATTCCTCTTTGGATGCGACAAGAACAAAACACCAAGATCGTGCTTCAACGAATGCCCAACCAGGATCCGACCTTTAATTATATCCGCTACTTCCTTCTGCACCGTTGTGAATTCTTCACCGTTCAATAAATTCTCCTTTCGGATACCGCTGACCTCTGTACGGTAGTCCACAACTTCTTCACGGGCTTTCACAAACTTGTCATATATACAATCACCGAATTTGTTCACTAAGGAGACTCTAGCTAACATATGATCATTTCCATCATACCCTATACCAACCATTTCACAATCCATCGCTATAAACTTTGTAAGTGTATTTCTTTTGTTGTTATTACTATTTTTCGGGGGTTGACTAGTTTTACTGTTTAGATCAGTATTATTTTCATTATTCGAGCTAATAATGTCACTGCCGTCGACAATGTTGTTATTTTTATTGTTTATATTCAACGTTTTGAGGTTAGTTTCGACACTAGTTGAATTCAGCGTTTTCTTCTTCCGAGCGCGCCTGAAAGTGCCAGTGTAGTGCTCCTTCTTCTCTGTATCAGCCGGCTTCTCCGTCTTCTTCTCCATTAAGAGGTTACTAGACAAAAAGTTTTGCCAATTCGCATTTATAACTCCGCGAACCGTCACTGTTTGGTTACTTTGACCACTATTATTTCGCTTTTGTTTTTTCCTTTCCGTCATGTTGGCATTAAAAAAGACTTGTATTATTTGCCTAAACACGAATAATGCGACTTGCGCGAAACTTTTGATGATGTTTAGTAAAAAATCGACCACGAATAGTAAAAAGTGCACCACAGGTAAATATATCGTCTCTGACAACGCCATTGACGTTTTACGTTAGATTTGATTTGACGTGCGAAAATACCACATGGAAAGCATAGAGAATAGACGAAGTAGTGATGTGCGTCTAACTTCATTTAGATGAAATGAAAATAACATTTTCATTTCTTTTAAACACTAATTATTTAATTTGTAGTGTGTTTCACGAAAATTTATCTCGGTGACAGTTTGCTTTCAAAGAAAAGTCGAAACTATTCTATAGCAATACGAATGAACCCTGTGGATTCGTCGTGAACTTAATGCTCTATTAAAATAAAATTTAATTTCGATTATAAACCTGTCTCTGGGATCATAATTAGATCTTATTTCAGTAAATAGGTTAGTGTAAAATACGTTAAAAAAAGATTTACACAGTGAATTAGAATTCACTTCTGGAAAATATATATAGTTATGTTATGATTCAAGATTTAGGGAATTATTTAATAAAGACAAAAAAAGCAGCTTTCCATTTCATTTTATAGTTTCATTTGTAAATATAATTATGATGTGCACCTCTCTAGAAAACCATAGAGAAGGTTTATCCCGTTCAAAAACGAGCAGGGTTTGTAGTGGTTTTAATTGAAACCAAAATGCATTAAGTATATTTCGTACATAACGAGTACAAAAAAAGCACTCTTGAAAGTGTAGTCTTTTTTATTGTAAATACCAAAGATATTGGTAAATACTCTTAAATAGTAGTCTGGTTTTTAAACTGAACGAAGATCTTATTGTGTAATCTGTCAAACCATTATCATTTGACGTTTCCTATTGATAAATCTGTACCTCATACATTGCTGTTTCACATTCCAATTAGTCGTACCTGCTCTAACAAAACCAGCAATGTATCTCAAAATCGATGAAACGTCATCCATTGCATTGTCAGTCGGTGCCGTGAATTTGTAAATACAAGAATGCCGTGAAAATGTCAAGTTATGCCGACGTGGTGTTGTTTTCCTTTCATTTAGCCGTGGAGGGAGAACGGCGAGGCGCTCGGCCCGCGGCGCGTATTATGTAGTTAGTACACACTTTCTAATCGTGGTGAACGGACATCAACCATGTCTTACGAAAAGTTAAGAGATATTCTCGAGCCCCACGGGCAGGCTCAGTTAATAAAATTCTGGCCGGAACTCACCGATGCCGAGCGCGCGGAACTCACCAAAGAGATCTTAAAGCTCGACCTGGCGGAAGTGAACGATATATTTAGGCGCGCGAAAGAAAATTCGAAAGTTATCATGGAAAAATTAGACGACGATTTGAAACCAATTCCGGAAACTCATTATGAATCTGTGCCCGGTCTCTCCAATGAGAAGATTCAGGAGTACGAGAGCGTCGGTTTCAAAGAAATATCTGAGGGAAGAGTTGGAGTTTTGCTACTAGCTGGTGGTCAAGCAACCAGGCTGGGCTTCGGCCATCCCAAAGGCATGTACAATGTCGGACTCCCATCTAAGAAGACGTTATTCCAAATCCAAGCAGAGAGAATTGTGCGAGTGCAGAAAATGGCCGCTGAGAAATACGGAAAGGAAGGTAAAATCACTTGGTACATCATGACATCGGAACACACAAAAGCCCCGACAGCTGACTTCTTCAAAAACCATGGATACTTCGGCTTGAACGAGGATGACATTGTCTTCTTCGAGCAAGGACGTCTCCCATGCTTTGATTTCGAGGGCAAAATCTTGCTAGATGAGAAACATCACTTAGCCTCCGCTCCTGATGGTAACGGAGGCCTATACCGGGCACTGAAGACCCAAGGTATTCTCCAAGACATCGCTCGACGTGGAGTAGAACACTTACATGCACACTCCGTCGACAATATCCTTATCAAAGTAGCCGATCCGGTGTTCATTGGCTACTGCAAGACCAAGAACGCTGACTGTGCCGCTAAAGTTGTCCAGAAATCATCTCCTAGTGAAGCAGTCGGTGTCGTTTGCAGAGTGAACGGACACTACAAAGTCGTGGAGTACTCAGAGCTTACTGATGAGGCAGCTGAACGTAGGAATCCTGACGGAAGACTGACCTTCTCAGCTGGTAACATCTGCAACCACTACTTTTCATCACAATTCCTGTCCAAAATCTGTGATTTTGAAACGAAACTAAAACTCCATGTCGCTCAGAAGAAGATTCCATACGTTGACGACAACGGTGTCCGTCAAAAACCAACTGAACCTAACGGTATTAAGATGGAAAAGTTTATTTTCGACGTGTTTGAGTTCGCTGAGAACTTTATCTGCCTAGAAGTAGCTAGAGACGTTGAATTTTCTGCGTTGAAGAACGCTGATTCAGCGAAGAAAGACTGCCCTTCTACTGCCAGGGAGGACCTTCTCCGTCTGCACCGGAAATATATCAGAGAAGCTGGTGGAGAGGTTGCTGATAACGTTGACGTTGAAATCTCACCGTTGTTGTCCTACGGTGGAGAAGGTTTACATGGTCTTGTCAGTGGAGAAGTATTCTCCATTTCACCATTCCATTTGAAGAGTAGCGATGAAGCGGAGACGAACGGACTGAACGGAAACCACTAGTGTGAGTTGATATTTGAATGTGATACATCTATGATAGGTGCAATAGCAACATTAATTTAAAATATCAGAACGTTTTATTTACAGAATTTGATATTATCAATTGGTTAAAATTTAATTAAAATTAATTATTTACATTTTAAATAGGCATACTATGAATTTTTATTTTTTATATTCCTTTCATAGAATTTCTAGTAAGGTATTAGAAGAAAAAGGCATGATTCCAAAATGTTTTTAAAAGTTTGCTTGCCCTAACTTGCGTGGAAAAAACGTAGTTTAAAATAGTTTTATCATTAGTAGGTAAATTCATGCCTTTTTCATGTGTACATGAAAGTATTCATTATTTGATTATATTGTAAAGTACTTTGTAAATATGTAAATATTCTGAATAAAAACCTTGTTTTTTTTTTAACTGGTAGAGCCAGAAAATTTTAGTCTATGACCAATTTTTGTAGGGAAAATATGGACAAATAACATTTTGGATCTTAAATTTCTTTACGTTTCTAGCACTATGAACTAAATACCTATGTCTCTTTCGGTTTGGCCCAAAGGTAGACTGGTAGAGAATACCATGGGCCATGAAGTTCACCTTTTGAATGCTGTATTTGTAGTGCAATCAATACATAGTATAAAACAAAGTCGCTTTCTCTGTCCCTATGTCCCTTTGTATGCCTAAATCTTTGAAACTACGCAACGGATTTTGATGCGGTTTTTTTTACTAGATAGAGTGATTCAAGAGGAAGGTTTTTATGTGTTATACATGCATAATATAGTAGAGAAACACTAATAAACTTAATTTCACCCGTGCGAAGTCGGGGCGGGTCGCTAGTAAAGAATAAATGAATAAGCTAGAATGTCGAATGCTGCAATCCTAATTTTAGTAAAAACTTAAACTTTTCTCTAAATTTCTCCATGTTTTCCCTACAAAAACCAAAATATAAATCTGGTTAATAGAAACACAGTTTTTCTAAATTGAATAATAGTGGATACATGATTCATCACAAAGCTATTTATAAATCTCGCTATTTTAAAGTATTTCTGGTCATTAAGTCTTTCATTTATAATTTAAGTTTGCATTACAATTTGTAAAGTTCTCTCCATTTGTAATTATGTAACGTAATTATGATTAGATAGGAAATACGGTAATTATATTATCATTTATATAATTACTATTTAGATTATGAAATTATAATCATTCTGCAAATAGATTTTCTAACACATTGAACTAAATATTGCTTGGAATGTTGAAAAGTACCGCAAGAAACTCAAAAGTCAGTTTATAATTTAAACATCATTGTAATTATCAATTCGTCGTTGTCGAGTGGACTAAGAACCTGGCAGAATAGCTGGGTTCGATTCCCGATCAGGCAACATTTGTGTCGGGTTTTTACATATTACAAAAAAAATATACAGTTGAATTTGAATACTACCATTTTTCATCTATTTGAAATATTTTTTAAAAGTTCGTTTTAAATTTAAACATATTATGTAATTATTGATGTATTATTTTAACTTTTTGTTTTAGACGTTCAACATTTGATCTTCAGATTTGTGTATTATTTTTTTCTATTATCTAAGTGTAAAAAAACACTAAGCCGAAGAAACGCGACTGAAGTTCGGCAGCAATGCATTTTGTGCACAAAATTACGCGACGTTATTTCCGCATAGTGTGTCATCTTCCATTTAAAATACATTGCAGGCGTCGTCCACGTCGAACTTTCGCGTTTTTTTCGCCTAGTGTGTGTTTCTATACTAATAGGCTAGTACATTGCTTTTAATACATCAAATGTAAGGTGACTGCCCAATCTTCAATGGAAGATGTAAAATTAATGTAATTTACATTAAAATAAGGTTATTTCATACATCACATACCTATTAATTTTTTTACAAAATGGCAATTTTGTTTGATTGGCTAAAAGATATTTGTTATTACGAAATTTTTAAATCAAATTGCATTCGAAAAATTCCTGTTTCATAAAATAAAAATATTTTGAGCTTATAGATTAATTACTTTTCATAATGTTCACATTTATATGAATAATTCCGAATGGTTTCAATATCAAATTTTCTTTTTCTGTCTCTATACCTAATGTGATGCTTAGATCCATAGAGTAAAGTAATCTTAGATCTTTAAAACTACGCAACCGATTTTCATGCGACTTTTTGTCAGATAGAATTCAAGAGGAAGGTTTCATTTGTATAATGTACCTACAGGCATCATCTTTAGTATTCTTCTGTAGGTACCCCGTGCGATTCCGGGGAGGGTCGCCTGTATAGCTATAAAACAATGATTTGTTAAAATGTTTATAAAGCAATATTAATTGTGAACTTAGTTCATTATTATGTACTTAAACCTTAGTCATATAAATGAGATTCATATATTTACGTTCCTTTTACATTAAATTAAAAGTTATTTTAGTAATATTGTGTTTAAATGTGTGTACCTACATAAAATGTGCGCTTAAATTTTTTTTCAGTCCACCTATCTAATAGCAATAAATGGTTTCTTAGATTTACGTGACTACTTGAAAGTGCTACATGAAATAAAGCTACCTTTAAACGGATACTCAGATAACTCAGATCTTAGGTATGCGTTACTTGTCATTTAAATTACTTATTACTCTAACCCCAATTCAATAATTATGTGTAGGATTACACTACGCTGAAGTTACGCGACCGAAGTTCAGCGGAAATGCATTTTCTATATAAAATTACGCAGCGTAATTTCGACATGGTGTGTCTTATCTGCCATCTTCCATAGGAAATACGGACTTATTCAACCGCATAATTTTGGTCGCGTTTTTTCCGTATTGTGTTCCTACATCCGTCATCGTCTTCACTTTCATAATATAGGACGCCAATAAACGACTTTGACTTTGCCTTTTGAATTTGTAAGGAGATTCTCATTCGAGTCTGTTTTCGTTAGTGTCCGACCGAAGGTCTATTTTTGGCCGAAGCCGAAGCCGATTAATCGGCTATCACCCACCACTACCTTCGGCCGAAGCCGAAGCCGAAGGTTTATATTCTCTCAGCACTCGGTCAGTAATTTTGTTCAATATTTTCAAAACCTCAATATTGAAGGTTTATACCTATTGACTGTCTCATATAATTATACCAAGAAGTGATAAATATCATAGAGATGGTTGGTTTAGAGATAAATAAAAAAATCCACCTTCGGCGCAACATTCGGCTTCGGCCCAAAACACGTCCGAGCAATCAACATCCTAGCTTATTCGTTTATTCTTTACTGCACTACAAATACAGCACTCAAAAGGTGGACTTCATGTCCCATGGCATTCTCTACCAGTCTACCTTTGGGCCAAACCGAAAGAGACATAAGTATTTTGTTGATAGTGCTAGTGTTTCTGCTGGTGAGTAAGGTTGCCAGAGCTCAGTTGGAGAGGGTATGGGGTTAAGGCCGGCAAAACATCAACGATACCTTTGGTGTCGCGGATGTCCATGGGCGGCGGTGATTGCTTACCATCAGGCGACCCGCTAGCTCGTTTGCCGCCTCTGACATAAAAAAAAAAGAAACGTAAAGTATTTAAAGTGGATTTTTTGGCCGAAGGTGGCCGAAGCCGAAGCTTCGGACGTACACTAGTTTTCGTAGTATGTTTGTGTGCATTCTAGTGAATAAAGCCTGTGTTGCCAAACCCGCGAAACAAGTTTTCGTTTGCGCCAGAAGTTACGAAACTTAATTGCAATATTGTTTAATGTTTTAATATGGTCGAATTGGGACAAGTTTTGGTGGCAGTAGTACAAGTTTTGAAGAGGAATTTTGATTAGAAATTAGTGGTAATTTATTTATTATCGGGACTTAAATCTTTACTAATGTAATTTTTATAATAAAGCTGAAGAGTTTGTTTTTTTTGTTTGAGTGCGCTAAAATCAAGAGCTACTGGTACGAATTGAAAAAAAAATTGTGTTTGATAGTCTATTTGACGAGGAAGGCTTTAGGCTATAACAGAAATCCACGCGAACGGAGTCGCGGGCGGCCGCTATAGTGGTTTATGATTGGTGACCATTAGCATCCTCCTAGCGTTTATAGTTGCATCCTCGGCCGTTGCCTCGGAGCCCAGGGTAAGTTGCGACTATGATTCTGAATTGACCAGCCTGGTTATCACATTGGAGCGACTGCCGTCTGACCTCTGTTACCCTTACAAGGGGAACCAGACCATTTCGATCATAGTCAAGACCGGCTTCACGTGCCTTCCGAAGTAGGGAATCATCATTCGTATCTGCCAATCAGGTGATCAAAGCCTGCGATGTGAAAGCGATCCCCGTTGGATTCGAACCCGCGACCTGCGTGAGCACACACAGCGCTCAACCACTACTACGCCACGGAGACTGGTTAAGGTTTAGCTGACCATATTTTGTACTTTATATTCTTTTTTTAAATATCCCCCCTTCCCCCATATTTCCGGGATCAAAATTATCTATTAACAGTGAAAGAATTATTCAAATCGATCCAGCAGTTTTTGAGTTTATTCGTTACAAAAAAAGTACAATAATACAAATTTCTTCTCTTTATAATATTAGTGTAGATGTAGATGTAGATTGTGTAGACAGTGAAGTGTAGATAGATGTTTATATTGTCTATTAGTTCTCTAGCATCCATAGCACAAGCTTCGAGCTTAGTTTAGGGCTAGGCAATTGGTGTGTTAGTCCAAGGAATTTCTTTATTTAAGTACTAGCGGCCGCCCGCGACTCCGTCCGCGTGGATTTCGATTTCCTATATCCTATGTGTTATTCTGATGTATAAGCTATATTGTGGTAAAGTTTCATTCAAATCCATTCAGTAGTTTTTACGTGAAAGAGTAACAAACATCCATACATCCATACATCCATACATCCACACATCCATACATCCACACATACAAACTTTCGCCTTTATAATAGTAGTAAGATTTTTATTTCATCTTCCAAACTCCGGACTGTATCGTTAACTGAACAGAAAAAAAAAATCAATACGACCAGGGATTTGAATCCGTGACCTCTCACGAATAGCTTCTGCTTCTCAAAGGCAATATAACATTGCATTAACATTACAAAACTTTAGCATTAAACTTACTCAATCTAGGCATTACATAGTTCTAAAATTAACAGGCCTTGGGCCTTTCACCTCCTTGCATTATTGTAGCTCTAGTGCATTTTGAAATGTCAATACCTACTCAATAAGTTCTATGACAGACAGACAGACACACCCACTTAAACACCTTTGTAATGTCCTTGATTGAAATCACGAATACGTTTTGCCTCATGCTATATTAGGGTGTTACCGCACCAATCGATCAGTCGTCGATCGATGGTAGAATGGAATAGTCGACGTCGATCGATAGTTTCTACCAGACCAATCAATCGACCGTCGATCGACGGCATCGATCGATGGTAGAATGGAATAGTCGACGTCGATCGAGCTGTTTCGCGTCGACCGGTTCCATCGATCAGTAATCGATCGATTAGTTAGTCGACTGGTGTCCGTCGATGGCGTCGATCAACATCGACCGATGTCGATCGATTGGTGTGGTAACATCCTTACAATAGGTATAGAAAGAAACTGCTTACCATCATCCTAGCGCCTCTCCCGGTTGCATCTTCGGCCTCGGAGCCGAGGGTACTCTGCGACTATAATCCTAAATCAGGGTTTCTTAAAGTGGAGTACCTACGTAATTCGGTGGCAGGGGAAACGCAATAAGATTTACTCAATGGCGGCTTAGTATTGATCATGCTAAAGTTGACTGGATTCGTCACCTGTTTGTGGTCACGACCGAGAATATAACCCCTGTTTGAATATCAAGCAACAGAAGTCATAATTAGAAATAGGGTACGACTGAAAAATCTAGATTAATTATTAGGTAAGAATGGGATGCTATGCTTGGAATCTTTTACGCTTGTATAAGTATAAGTAAGTAGGTATAGATAGAATGCATTACAAGATACAATGCCCTCACAATCCTAAGTTGAGTCACCTCAACTTAGCATTCCTCCATTGCGTTTTATTTTTAAACAGGTTCTGGAGGGCCCTAAAATGTTACCTTTAAAATAATTTACGGTTTCGATATCATAATATAATTAAAGCGTTTAAAACAAATAAGTATTATGACCTAACCAACGAAATGACTAAAAATGGTTATATAGCACGGTTGTATGCTGTGGAAGTGGGTGCGAGAGGTATACCAGCGAAATCTCTCTACAACCTACTGAAGGACTTAGGATTACCAAGATCTAATATTAGCTCCTTACTGGAAAGAGCAACTAAAGCCGCTTTACTCGGCTCGTACCAAATATGGTTGGGAAGGGAGAGGAATGTCATCGGTGGAGGTGATCGTTAGTATACTATAAAGGGGCCCCTTAAACCTACACGCTGGGTCGCAAGTCCCAGGCGCCGACTGACATTCCTCTCTGTTTCACGCGATGGACCCGGCACCCGCACGGAGAATCCATGGATAGCTAAGAAGTTCGTCTCTCTTATTCTAGGTAACTTAAGCGGTTACTGTTGGTAGGACTCACTGTTGCATGGGAGACAAACATTCCCAAAAGATCACGCGTTTAAAACAAATAAGTATTATGACCTAACCAACGAGATAACTAAAAATGGTTATACAGCACGGTTGTATGCTGTGGAAGTGGGTGCGAGAGGTATACCCGCGAAATCTCTCTACAACCTACTGAAGGACTTAGGATTACCAAGATCTAATATTAGCTCCTTACTGGAAAGAGCAACTAAAGCCGCTTTACTCGGCTCGTACCAAATATGGTTGGGAAGGGAGAGGAATGTCATCGGTGAAGGTGATCGTTAGTATAGTATAAAGTGGCCCCCAACTTTCAACCCCGCGTGTAGGTTTAAACACGCGGGGTCGAAAGTCCCTGGCGCCGACTGACATTCCTCTCTATTCCACGCGATGAACCCGGCACCCGCACGGAGAATCCATGGTAAGCTAAGAAGTTCGTCCCGCTACTATACCATACAACACTGACCTCTGTGTCATGTCAGTACCATTCAAGTAATGGTTTCTGCTACAATATGGACATCAAAAACTCCACCAGGGTCGCAGATGCGTTGCCTGCTATTAAAACCCTCTGTAATGGTTGAGTGAGATGATGGCTGACACATATGTCATAATTGTGATCAGATGCCACCTTTGGAGACTGGTCGGCTTGGACTTTTTAGCAAAACGAACTGTATATCTTTCCTAGCTAACTAGGAAAGATATATAGATATATAGAGTACTAGCGGCCGCCCGCGACTCCGTCCGCGTGGATTTCTTTTTTCGAAATAAAAAGTAGCCTATGTTCTGTCTCAGGGTCTAAAGATTGTCTGTACCAAATTTCATCAAAATCGGTTGCAAGGTTTAAGCGGGAAAGCGTAACAGACAGACAGACAGACAGACAGACAGACAGACAGAGTTACTTTCGCATTTATAATATTAGTTGGGATGTAATTAAGTTAATGTATTTGGAAAATTATTGCACGTAATTATTCGTGATTGAAAGAGCAACTGTTTAGTTTCTTGCGGCTCGAAAAGATCGATAGATTACTGCGTTCCAAAGTCGGTGGTAGAGTCATTCTAGTAAGTATTTAATATTTTGATATTATTGACGATTTACTTTTTTGTAAGTGCCTAACTAACTGTGGCCTACGTAATAAATAAAGTATACTTTGGATTTTTATTTTGACTTTGAACCCCAAACCCTCCCCAACTTAGCCCTGGAGACCTTTTATTTATTTATTTATTTATTGCATGTCACATTGCGATACATGGATCTTAAAATATTATATAGGGTACATGTGACGCCCTTACTCACCGACAGCAGCTAAAATGCAATATAAAAAGTAGGAATGTGTGTGTAACTGGCCATAGTGTGAGCAGCCTAAGCCTTCTAAATTATTCATCTCACACTCGGGGCCAATGAACTTTATGCAGGCTTCAATTACCCATACGTCTCTTCGAGAAGTAACATTATTTCAACAGATTTTACGTTTTCAGTCGGTTAAGAAAGTGGTCTAATAACATTGAGGGTATATATTACCAATTTAGCCAATTTCTTTTGTAGGTAAAATAACAATTGGTTTGAACTCATTGCATGGAAACATCATATGGGAATATGAACTCTACATAATGACTCGTCGCGTCGGGAGGTTTTCGGTTCGATTCCCGTGTCAAACTTTTTCCAAACACAGCTCAGGTTTGTGATCACTAATCAGCATTTGGCAAGCGTGGTGACTAAGCCAAAACCCATCTTTGTAGGGATAACATGATTTGAAATGAAGGAGAGTGGATGTGTTTGCCTATTAAACTTTACTAAACTAGGTATAGAACTTTTTTAATTTGTGATACATTAAATTAGTGCAGAAGGTTCTTTTTTAAACCATTGCAATAGAAAATGTGTCGTCAAATACCTACAGCTGTAAAGAATTGATTAAGATACCGGCATTCTATCGCACACTTTCAATTCGCGACGACCTTGACATTTGCGCGCGGACGTCAGCCGCCATTTTTTTCCACTGACATTTAAAAGAGCGGGAAAGTGATTTTACAAGTTTTTTATTTTATTATGGCGCTTCAGACCGAGGAGTTTTTAAGTGTTACATCTTCTTATGATAATTTTATTGAGTTTAGGTCGAGACCTCGCAGTTTTGACCTTTTATTCCAAGATCTTTATAGTATTATGATTATATTAATAATTAAATACCAATGTTTGTAAAACTCGTTTAAAATAACGTAGAAATAACTATGAAGATTTTCTCGAAAACAATGATGATACATTCTTTATGTTTTGGTAAATGCACAATTACTTTTTTTACAGTTTATTATTTAATATGTAATGTAAATAAATAAATAACATGTTGGTCAAATCAGAATTATAGTCGCAGCCTATAAAACCCTGGGGTCCATCCACAGTAATCGCAAGGTAAAAGAATAAATAAAATTAATAGACGTACGTAGCAAACTATGTACTTATAAAATAAACATTCCGTTATACGTAATAAATGTTTTTATTTCTGGTAAATCAGATAATGTACTAATTAAATTTTTAACGATTACCAAAAACTTGTCCCGATCATGTGATTTCCGTTGTGATTAAAAAGTAATTTTCGCGAAAAACGATAATAATATATTTACTGATAGCCACAATTAGGTACCACTGGTTTTATCACATACTTCGCCGACTCAGTCAAGGCCGTTTTAATGTCATTGGTGAACGAATATTTTGAATGATACAGACATTACATAATTCGTTGGTTTTCGATGTTTTTTTTATATTTAAAACTTGCGGCCGCCCGCGACTCCGTTTGCGTGGATTTCGATTTCCAATAGCCTAAAGCCTTCCTCGTCAAATGGACTATCCAACACAAAAATATTTTTTCAAATCGGTCCAGTAGTTCCTGAGATTAGCGCGTTCAAACAATGTCCATATAATGAACATCCATGACTCGAGTACAAATGCCGATGTTCATCACACAAACATTTGCCCCTTGCGGGATTCGAACGCGCGACACTCGGTTTTGTAGCCTTATTTCTCTGACCACTAGACCAACGGGGCCGTCAAAATATAGGCTAATAATAGGCTGATATCTATACTTATAATAATTATTAAATATAATTGTTATTTGTGACTTCTTTGTGCATAACTCAAGTGTCGTTTGTTGTAATCGAATATCATGATAAGTAACTTATAACAATTGATTCTGATAACAGATCATTTACGTAGTTAGCTGTTTAAGTACCGCGAAAGATATGGCAATCAAATCAAAATCGCATTGATAAGTAGAGATTTTTGTTTTTGTACACTCTTATTTACTTTTTATTACACCGGTTATTAGATACCAGCGGCCGCCCGCGACTCCGTCCGCGTGGATTTCGATTTCCAATAGCCTAAAGCCTTCCTCGTCAAATGAACTATCCAACATAAAAATATTTTTCAAATCGGACTAGTAGTTCTTGAGATTAGCGCGTTCAATCAAACAAACAAACATACAAACAAACTCTTCAGCTTTATATATTAGTAAGTATAGATTGTTATTAAGAAAAACGACGAATCTACATCTACACTATCTAGGTACCTACATTTACAGGGGGCGGATAATTTTGTGGCTTTTTTAACTTTTTACCTATCAAATTACACGCTACTTAGCTTTATTTTTCGTCCAGTAATGATTTGTACTGTTTGTACATGTTTTTAAAACACAAGACGGCTTTTTTCCGATTATAAACATAGTCTATACTAATATTATAAAGAGGAAAGGTTTGATTTTTTGTTTGTTTGTATGAATTGAATAGGCTCCGAAAGTACTTGGCAGATTTGAAAAATTCTTTCACTGTTGGAAAGCTACATTCACCCAGAGTAACATAGGCTATATTTTATCCCGGTACGGGAAGTAGTTCCCCCGGGACGCGGGTGAAACCGCGTGACGGGCCGCTAGTACACAAATAGACGGCAACTTTTGTCTATGGATATAAGTATGATAAGTCATAATAAGTGCGTATAAGAAGATATTTATTTGAAGTGTCTACTCTATAACGTATCTACTCAGTAGTAATACCTCAATGGTATTGTTGAATCGTCATTGTTTGTTACAAATTCATAGCAGTAACGATGTAGTACGATGTTTACCTACTTTTGAGTCTAGAATTTTCTCTGTCAACGCCTTAACAAATTGTGAAAGTAGAAAACTACGCTGTACAATTTACAAGTTTGTAAAAACCAAGGCAACTGCCTGTCCGATGCTGACTTGTTCGTCAACTCGCACATTTCTTGACTGGCCCGTTGTTAGTCTAAGGAATTTATTTTTATTTAAATCATATAATTTTTTGTAGCCTACGGACTCGACTATGTAAAGAACAGTTGAAACAAAAAACTATGTCTATTTGTCTTTTTGCGTATTTGTTCTTTTACGAATATGCCATTGCGCGAATTGGTCCTTTTACGAATATGCCATTTTGCGAATTTGTAGAGTCGGTTGCCATTTTGCGAATTTGCCATTATGCGACTAAACGAAACTATATAAGGTACCTAGGTACAAATAAAATTAAGTGTTTACCTCGCTGGCTTACGGTGCGTTTCCACATAAGCTGAGCTCCGCGGAGCTGAGCAGAGACGTGTAAAAATTTACCAATCACATTGCTCAAAATACACATCTCATCTCCGCTTCGATTCTGATTGGTCAATTTTACACGTCTCTGCTCAGCTTATGAGGAAACGCACCCTAACTGCCTCTGTGATGTAATGGTTAGAGCGCTGTGTTCAAAACCTTGGAGGTCAAGGGTTCAAATCCCTCGAGGAATGTAATAATAGGCATTGCAGGCTTGAATCAACTGATTGTCCGATCAGAATAAGGATCCCGTGCTTTGGAAGGCACGTTAAGCCGCTCGTCTGTGGAAGTACCTCCACCTTACAGAAGACTACAGTGAAGTAGCCCTTCGTAACTGTTGTGATATGTTTCTGCTGGTGAGTATGGTCACCAGAGCTCAGTTGGGGGGCTATAGTGTTTTTATTTACAAAGGATTAAATCAAGTTATTGAAACCTACAAAGGTAAGTGTTTAATCAGTGGATACTTGTTCGTTCCAAGTATTTTACTTCAGATTATCGGAACTCGTGACATTGTTATTAAATGCACTTACTTTTCCTTTGTTCAATAACTTTCAAGATTCTAGATAATAAAATAAATACGATAATAAGTAATAAGTATATATTTAGAAACATCGCTTACATTGATCTGACTCCTTGTTATGCTTGTTATGTAGCTTAAGTAATTGTGTTACAGTCATCAGAATCAACAGTGGTTCTTATATTTAAACAGATACATATAACACCCAGACCAGGACAAACAGACATTTCATGCACACAAATGTTTGTCCTGTGCGGGAATCGATAAATTAATAAATTTCTTAGACTAACACATCAGTTGCCTAGCCCCAAACTAAGCTCGAAGCTTGTAGGTACTATGGAAGCTAGGGAACGGATAGACATACTTAAATACGTTTATGAACATCCATGACTCGAGTACAAATGCCGATGTTCATCACACAAACATTTGCCCCTAGCGGGATTCGAACCCGCGACCCTTGGTTTTGTAGCCAGGGCCTCTGACCATGGGCAGCGGTGATCACTTACCATGGCATATTATTACGAGTATGTTAACCTTGTTGTTGGTTTGCTCCCCTCTAACATAAAATAGAAACAAAATCTGGTGTGGAATATTTACAGTACCTATATGATGTGATTACGATGTAGCTATTTCCGTAAAGATAAAAAAACTATATAAAGTAGATAGTTAACTTGAATTAGGAAATGATAACCACATTATGAGTAATGAATGGCAGATAAAAAATAGTATATGTAATTGGTATCTTGAAAAATTCCCCAGACGATCAATCGAGTGAAGTTCCTTAGTCATCACTACATCACTACATAGTATAAAACAAAGTCGCTTTTTCTGTCCCTATGTCCCTTTGTATGCTTAAATCTTTGAAACTACGCAACGGATTTTGATGTGTTTTTTTTTTAATAGATAGAGTGATTCAAGAGGAAGGTTTTTATGTATAATACATGCATAATATAGTTGAGAAACACTAATTAACTTAGTTGCACCCGTGCGAAGTCGGGGCGGGTCGCTAGTAGGTAATATCTTAGACTGACATGGCATTTAATTTAAGTAAGTATGTACACCCACCGTAATTTTTGTCATTTATTATTTGTATCTGTTTATTGGTAAATAAATGTTTTTGAATTGTGTATTTTGTATAATTTAGCATCATAAATAAATAAACTCCTTGGGCTAACACACCCAATGCCTAGCCGCAAACTAAGCTCAAGCTAGTACTATGCATGCTAGGTAACGGAGAAAATTATGTCCTTAAATACTTTTATAAACATCCATGCATGACTCGAGTACAAATGCCGATGTTCATCACACAAACATTTTTCCCCTAGCGGGATTCGAACCCGCGACCCTTGTATTTCTAGCCAGGGTCCCCGACCACTGGAACATCGTAAAATAAGCGATGTCGTAGTTTTATTCTTTACTAAAAATTAACTAACAGTGCAAACGGTATTGTTCAATCTTTAGAATAATTAGGACCTTGAATAACACTACCGCAACAATAAAATTGTAAAAGTGAACAAAAAGTTATGCATGAAACGGAACGCTCGTTCTTAATTTGAAAAGTTGCCTAAGGTCAGTTACTTTCAAACGCGAGGTCGGCGACATGCCTGGGCGTAGGGCTCTCAGACAACAGCCGGGTTGTTTTTTTTTAAGCCTAGATCTTTCTAAAGTAGGAAATATGTAACAGGAATTAAAAAAAAAACAATTATTTTTAACTGATTTGATAGTAAGAATTAAATAATCGTATATTTTATTCCAATCCATTCCATTTAATTTATGAAGTCGTGTCGTGGGAAAAAGAAAAAAAAACAACAAGTCCATTGCCTTTTTTTTTAAGTAGACTTATTCATACTCATATGTTATACTCACACACACATGGGGAAAATGCTTGGAAAACCCCTCATTTATAATCTTATTCAGACTATTGATGTTAATGATGTATTAAATAGTAATTTTTAGCTTCTCCCTATCTCATAGGCAAAAAAACAAATATCTGAACTCATGAGTAGAAGAACCAAAAATGTTTAGAAACAATTATTTCAGATTAAACCCACTCACCTTATTTTTCTATATGGCACAAATGAAGATTAAATTAAGTAGATTAGACCTTGTATCTTGTTTCGTAAGGTTTAATCTACGATAACATTTTATAAGCTTGCCTGCATTTGCTACGTTACTTATTGGTGCATAATAATTTCGCGCCTATTTAGATCTAACTTATGCTAATAACTGATTCTTATTCAAAAAGTTTATTCAATGACAAAAGAGAGAGGTAAAGTCGAAATTAAAAAATATCCTTTGTGTATCGTATCTCTTCTTGATTGTGATTGTACGTAAAATAAGCAAGAAAGAGGGTGGGAAATAAAGAAGAAGAAGAAATAAAGAAAAACGTTTATTTCTTCTTCTTCTTTATTTCCCACCCTCTTTCTTCTCTGGGAATGAAATTACTTTCATATAATTTAAATCTGTGCTTACTTGTTGCGTAGAAATTAATTCTAGCTAGCGACCAAAGATCTTCTTTGCTAGCGACAGTTTCTCACTTCTCACTTCTGCAATCTGTGGACATTTTTCACTAGCAACGCCATCTAGCTATTATCCACTTAACTACATTAAACTGTAAACATGTTTTTAGCTACAATGGTTTAATCAAATGCATTAATTAATGAGTGCAATTGATTGCTCTTTTTCCTGATTCAAACGTAAAATTAATAAATAAAATTTATAATAAAATCTATAAATAGCCCGAAAAGCGTTCAATAAAGTTCACAACACATGCGCCCTCTTTGTTGTATAATACCGCAAAACTTGGGAGGTGGTTGAATCCAACAATGACACAAGATGGTAAGACGACTTCTTTATTTAGTCGAAGTGGTGTGTCTTTTATTTTCTATCTCAAGCAGGTACACTATAATTGTGTATTTGCATCCCTTTCCATCCCATTCAGTAAAAAAAAAGTTAAATGGCGATTTGACATTTGGTTCTGTTTCAAAAACCAAAAAATGTTAAAAAATCGAAATGGGGCGATATTTTTGGAATTTCATGAATAAAACATTATAGGGAATAACGTTAGTTAAAATTAGTGAGGTAACTGTGGTAGTTGTGACATTATATGACAATAAAAAACTAAGAAAAACAATTAATTTTACGTGAATAAGTTTTCGCAAATAAAACCAAAATGTTATGATAAAAACACATAGAAAGTGCATAAAAGTGGTCGACATTAAATCAGAATCTCGTGTTTGTGTATAGTTTGTTAGTTTTGTGTCCAGTAGCCGTGTTTTAGGCGTGAAAAAAATTAGGTCCAAAGAGTGTATCTCCGACCTCAGACCGTAGCTATTCTAAAGTGTAAATATTTATGTTCGCGGTATAACTGCAGTGTTTTGCTTTGAAGTGATGTTTGTGGTGACTGTGGCGACGTAAAAAGACCATATTGATGGGCTGTAAAAAAGTTATAGTGCCGAGAACATAAATTATAATGGTGGTTTAAGTAATTATTTAATTTTAAGCTTGAAGTGATTTAAGTGTTACAATGGTTACGATGAACTCTTCAGAGAAGGCGGCTCAGAAAGCCTGTCAGCAAGGGCCATCTAGGTTTGTTTCTATTTGATAAATTTACAAAAATGAATAAGGTACACACTTTATACAGACATCTTAAACACACAAAAGAAATAAATAAATAAATGTCTTGCTAACTCACCAATTGCCTAGCCCCATACTGAGCTTGAAGCTTGTGATATGGACGCTAGGGAACGGATAGACATACTTAAATATGTACTTTTTAATAGACAACTTACTTACTCAAATTTGTATATCATAATAACTCCTAGACCAGGACAAATGGACAAGTAACACACATAAATGTCTAGTATGGATATTGATCCCAGATCCTCTTGTTGTAATTGACTATTACACTTACCACATCTTCAAAATTATGGGCATAAAGAGAACCCAAAATATTTAATTGGGCTTCATATAAGCACTTATGAATCGTCAAACCAAAATGAGACGAACTTCTTAGCTATCCATGGATTCTCCGTGCGGGTGCCGGGTCCATCGCCTGGAACAGAGAGGAATGTCAGTCGGGGCCTGGGACTTTTGACCCAGCGTGTAGATTTAAGGGGCCCCTTTATAGTATACTAACAATCACCTCCACCGATGACATTCCTCTCCCTTCCCAACCATATTCGGTATGAGCCGAGTAAAGCGGCATTAATAATGACTCTACCACCGATTAGGAAGTCAGTTCCTGCCGAGAAGAATCAGCAAGGATCTCAATGGTTGCTCTTTTCAATGGCATTTGTACAATATTCTTATAATCTTATTAATATTATAAAATGTGATTGTTTGTTTGGATGTTTGTCTGTTAATCATGCTGAAACTACTGAACTGATTTTGATGAAATTTTGTATATAGTTAGGATTTGGGCTGACTTAGTATACTTTTTATCCCGATTAAAAGCTCCCATGGGATAAATCAGAAATCCTGATAACACACTGAAAGCTGCGGTTAAAAACTAGTCAAACAATAATTGCTGTCACTGAGTCACACAGTCTCAAACCTATACTTAATATATAAAGCTGAAGAGTTTGTATGTTTGTTTGTTTGTTTGCTTGAATGCGCTAATGCCAGGAACTACTGGTCCGATTTGAAAATTGATTTTTGTGTTGGATAGTCCATTTGACGAGAAAGGCTTTAAGCTATTAGAAATCGAAATCCACGTGAACGGAGTCGCGGGCGGCCGCTAGTACTAGATTCAAATCTTAATTTATTAGGAACTGGTTGCGTCCTAGTCAATCAGTCCCCAAAGGTGGCACCTGTTCACAATTAGCAGTAGCAGTGGCATAAAATTTACAGATAAATACTGTAATATTGTTTTATTTCAGGGACAACTCCAAGTATGTGAAAGAAGACAAGGAGAAAGACAAGAAGGAGACGAAAGATGGTGCGATATCGAACCTGCCGCCGAACGTGCAGGCTCTCATGTCCACCATCCCGTCGCCGGAGGAGTCTCCCAACTATCTCATCTATAAAAAGGTTAGAATCTTCTGTAAATGTATTTTTATTCCTTTTTTAACACAGGCCCATAGACAAATATACCTTATCCTCTATCCATGATGGCAGGCAAATGTTGATATTACATAAGGAAGTGGGCAGTTTTAGCAATATTTTAGATGATGACTAATGTGCGGACTGTGTGCCCAAAATAATACCCTTCCGGCAGCTTGAAGACCATGGCGGCCGCTCTTACGATCCGCCAGGTACGCAGGATATATTACAGTCCACAAGTGAGTGCGCAAGCACAGGTGTCCTCCCCATTCCTTCAATCTCATAGTTCAGTGGGACAGCAATCTGAAACGACCGTAGAGAGATCAGGCGCAGGACCAACGTCCAATGTGCCTTCAGAGGCACGGAGGAGCTAGAGATGACATTTTGCCTTTGCGAAAGTTGCTTAACTTAGCAATCGCAGGCCAAGCGCGCTAACCACTGCGCCATCGAGCTCCTCAAATTACGCCCATAATAATAAATAGATAAATAATCAGACAATTAACTGTGTATTTCAGATGGAAGCCATCATTGAGCGGATGCAAGATGAGAACACGGGGGTTCCTGTCAGAACCGTGAAGAGTTTTATGTCGAAGATACCATCGGTGAGTTTTTTTTAATTATTGTAGTTTGATGATCCATGCGGGTTTTGTTTATTTAAATAAAATCATGTAAAATTAGTTTTTTTTTCAAAATTGGTCTTCATTTCACTAACTCAATACTATAATAGTAACTCAATAGTATAAGCGACGTACAGGCCATTGATCCTGAAAATCCTCCCTTTCATTTTACGGCCAAGGAAATATTCAATGTTTTAGTTAAAATGAAAAGGGGCAAGTCCCCTGGTTACGATGGTCTGAGCGTTGAACATCTCAGGTACGCAGGGGTGCACCTGCCTCGGGTGTTAGCTATGTTTTTTGGTCTTTGCATTAGTCACAGTTATTTGCCTGGGGAACTTACCAAAACCATTGTGGTACCTGTGGTTAAAAACAAAACTGGAGATGCCTCAGACATCTCAAACTATAGGCCTATATCCCTGGCCACGATTATATCGAAGGTGCTGGACAGTCTGCTTGATGATGTTTTAGCTAAACATATGGACCTATATGACAACCAATTTGGTTTTAAGCCAGGCCTTTCGACTGAGAGTGCTATTTTCAGCCTTAAGCAGACTGTGCAGTACTATACGGCCAGAAGGACTCCTGTGTTGGGTTGTTTTCTGGACCTTACTAGGGCATTTGATTATGTTAATTATGACCTGTTGTGGAAAAAACTTTACAATGAAACTACACTGCCAAAAGAACTTGTGGCCATATTTAAATACTGGTATGTTAGTCAGGAGAACATGGTTAGATGGTCTGGATCATACTCGGATATCTATGGTCTGGTGAGTGGGGTGAGACAGGGGGGTTTGAGCTCACCCCGACTCTTTAACCTATATGTTAATCAGTTGATAGGCGCACTCAATAGCGCCAACGTTGGTTGTTACATTGACGGGACAAGCGTGAATAACATCAGTTACGCAGATGATATGGTGCTGTTGAGTCCGTCTGTCAGTGGGTTACGGAGGCTCCTGTCTATTTGTGAGTCCTATGCAGAGGCTCATGGTCTCAAGTATAATACAACCAAAAGCGAATGGGTTCTATTTCAGTCAAGGACTCTTAACTATACAAACGTTCCTGAAATATCGCTCTGTGGGGCAACACTAAAACGTGTCCGGAGTTTTAAATACTTGGGTCACTGGGTCACTGTGGACTTGAAAGACAACCTCGACATAGAAAGGGAGCGTAGGTCGCTGGCTGTGCGCTGTAACATGCTGGCTCGCAGGTTTGCTCGGTCCACTAGGTCAGTCAAAATAACGCTTTTCAAAGCATACTGCAAAACATTTTATACCTGTAACCTGTGGGTTAATTTTACCCAGCGTGCATACAGCGACCTGCGTGTTCAATACAACAATGCCCTGAGGATACTGCTGGGGCTGCCGTGGCGATGCAGTGCATCCGGCATGTTTGCGGAAGCGCAAGTTGATGGCTTTGCCGCCATCATTAGAAAGAGGTGTGCTTCAGCGATGACTCGTTTGCGTGGCAGTACCAGCACTATCCTGAAGGTGTTTGTTGACAGATGGGACTTACCTATTATTCAAAGATGGGTCACAATTCACACCACTTAATAGCAGGTATTAATTGTTAAAATTGTAATTGTGTTCTATTTTGTACTGTACATACTAACACTAGTTTTTAAGGAATATTGTTACTAACTTTTATGGGCCCAGCCTGAAATAAAGATTTTGAATTGAATTGAATAATAGAGACAGCTGTGAAATGGAACAAAATATTCCTATTTCACAACCAGCTACGAAAATGGAAAAAAAACTACGAAAACGACATTTTATTTCCGTTTTCGTAGCTGGTCAAGGTTTGGTCCACACCATCATCCATTGCCTCGGAGCCCAGGGTACGTTGCGACTATGATCCTGAATTGACCAGCCTGGTTAACGCAATGGAGCGACTGTCGTCTGACCTCCGTAACCACAAGGGAAACCAGACCAGTTGGATCATAGTCGGGACCAACGGCTTAACGTGCCTTCCGAAGCACGGAATCATCATTCTTATCGGACAATCAGGTGATTCAGGCCTGCAATGTCCTAACCAACTGGGAAAACCAATACAAAGTGAAAGTGTTCCCCGCGGGATTCGAACCCACGACCTCCGAGTTCGTAGTTTTTGAGCACAGCGTTCTAACCACTACACCAAGGTTTGGTCCACACCAAAACTTAAAAAAAGGACTTAAAATTAAGACTGCAAGACTGAGTTCATTTACAACACTACTTATACGGAAGTTTGACGTTGGTAAATACATTTCCCCCAGGTGTTCACCGGTGCGGACCTCGTGTCGTGGCTGGCGCGCGAGCTGCAGCTGGAGGAGGCGTGGGAGCCGCTGCACGTGGCGCAGCACCTGGCCGCGCACGGCTACCTGTTCCCCATCGACGACCACAACCTCAGCGTCAGGAACGACAACACATACTACAGGTGGGTGATATAGAGGAGGGGACCGAGGACGGTACCCTGGGGCACACCCCGACCACCTCAGTCTGCGCGCGACAGCCGCGTAAGTCTAGCTCGGTACACATGAGCTACGCCTCCTAATGTGACATCTGACGGTGACATAGAAGAGGGGACCGAGTACGGATCCCTGGCGCACACCCCGACCACCTCTCAGCCCCCGCGCGGCAACCGCGTAAGTCGCGCTCGCTATATGTGAGCTACGCCTCCTAATGTGACATCTGACAGTGACATAGAGGAGGGGACCGAGAACGGAACCCTGGCACACACCCGCCGCTATAGGCCATCACTCCGTCCACAGCTTCCGCGCGGCAGCCGCGTAAGTCTCGCTCGCTACACGTGAGCTACGCCTCCTGCTACGGTGAAACTCACTAGGAAGATAGTTCTTGGGAGTACATATAGTTACTCTTGAGAAGTCTCTAATATGGATCCCAGGGTCTCACGCGTGGGACACAGCTCACACTATCTATGTAGAATCTACTAGGCAGGACACGCTTGTTACATAGTAGAGTCACCTTATGACGTCTGACCACGAATCTCACTCGCTTTTGGTACATAGAAGCTTCATATCTCAGAGTCTCACGCGTAGGACACAGCTCCCACAGAGTAACTTGCTTGTGGGACTGCATAGTAGCTTCATCTTAGGGCGTCTGTCCATGGATCTCGCAGTGCCCGCACGATAACGGCGTAAGTCTCGCTCGCTACACGTTAGCTACGCCTCCTGCTACGGGCAAATGTGTGTGCGGTGAAACTCACCAGGTAGGCTAGCCAAGATGCCACTTTAACGAATTCGCCAGACGCTTTCGTAGCGACTTATATCTCCATCCCGCTCATATCAATAGTACGTGTGCGGGAGGGCAATATAAGTCGCGACGAAAACGTATGGCGAATTCGACAAATTGGCATCTTGGCTAGGGCCCCAGGTAGCTGTTGGGGCTATATACACACTTGAGAAATGACTAATGTGGTTCCCACAGTCCCACGCGCGGGACACAGGTCCCACTAACTGAGCCGGTGCGACGCACAGTGACATCTGGCAGTGACATACGCGAAACTATATAGAGGTAAGGACTGAGAACGAAACCCTGGCGCACACCTGCCGCCTAAGGCCACCGCTGGACGCAGCCCTCCGCATCCTTGTACAGGACTATACCATTACTCTGGTAGTCACTGACGAAGGCGCGGAGGTGAAGGCCTCGGTGGTAGTCGAGCGCCGCCTCTATGCGCTCGTAGGGGAGGCTGTCAAAATCCTTCGCCAAGTCCAGGGCCACTGCGACAACAAGGGGAGGCCCCTGTGCGGTGTAGTCGCGGAACTACACAACCTCAGCAGCAGGAACGACAACACTACATCCATTTTACACAACCGCAGAGGGATCAGGCGCATGACCAACGTCTTAACGTGCCTTCCGAACCACGGAAGAGCTCGAGACTGTAGCTGAAAGTTTTCGGTCTTCTAGGCTCGTATTAATAAACCGGACTCAACTCGGAGCTCGATCTCTAGTGCGAACTAGATATGTCATTCTCATACAAAACAGCACCTCAAGTTCACGCTCAAGATCGAGCTCAGAGTTGAGTGCGATTTATTAATACGAGCCTCCATGCAGATAAAATTTAAAAAGGTTGTTGTGGTAAATGATATAATATTTGTTTTGTCCACAGATTCCAAACTCCTTACTTCTGGCCTTCTAACCAATGGGAACCAGAAAACACGGACTATGGTAAGATATCAGTTATTCTTGAGAACATCTGCATTTCAAAAAGACATTCTATCGAATATTTGTATTGATTTCAGCAGTGTTTCTATAAATGTTTTGTTTAAGCTTAAGAAATTATGTTAACAAAGAAGCGGAAGAAATAATAAAAAAAAACTGCGATTGAAAAATGGAAATACTTTTAAAATTTTGACACTTTTCTTCCATATTTTTTACAGACGCCAATTTACAAATGTTGTCTATACGGTCGTAACAAATTATTTTAAAGTCCGTTTTATAGTTAGAACCACTGCTTCTTGAGGTATTTAGTGTGCAAACTTTAGGCAATAATAAGTATTTGGTTGATTTATTATAAACTAGCCTTCTGCCTGCGGTTTCACCCGCATATCCACCCCTTCCCCCCACATTTCCGGGATCAAAAGTACTCTATGTTCACCGGAGATAGTGTAGCTGGCCAACAGTGAAAGAATTATTCAAATCGGTCCAGTAGTTTTTGAGTTTATTTGTTACATATAAATCACAAATCTTTCTATACACGCTGGGTCGAAAGCCCCAGGCGCCGACTGGCATTCTTCTCTGTTCCACGCGATGGACCCGGCACCCGCACGGAGAATCCATGGATAGCTAAGAATTTCGTCTCAGTTTAGAAGTGTAGATTAATATTTTACTTTCGATATATTCCCAGCGGTGTACCTCTGCAAGCGCACGATGCAGAACAAGGCCCGGCTGGAGCTGGCAGACTACGAGGCGGAGTCGCTCGCGCGCCTGCAGAAGATGTTCAGCCGCAAGTGGGAGTTCATCTTCATGCAGGCCGAGGCGCAGAGCAAGGTACGGGGCGTCATCATCATTGTCATCAGTATCTTCATCTTCTTCTTCATTTTTATCATTTTCATCATCATTATCACCACCATTACCATTATCATCATCTAAACTAGCACTATTCTTATCACCACCACCATTATCATCATAATCATTACCAACATCACTACCGTCATCATATTTATCATCATTATCATTATCATCATTATCAACATCACTACCATCATCATCATAATCATCATCATCTTTATCAATATCACCACCACTACCAACATTATCAATATCATCGTCACCAACATCACTACCATCATCATCATCATCATCACCTATGGAGCGCACTATGCAGAACAAGGCTCGCCTGGAGCTGGCGGACTACGAGGCGGAGTCGCTCGCGCGTCTGCAGAAGATGTTCAGCCGCAAGTGGGAGTTCATCTTCATGCAGGCCGAGGCGCAGAGCAAGGTACGGGGCGTCATCATCATTGTCATCAGTATCTTCATCTTCTTCTTCATTTTTATCATTTTCATCATCATTATCACCACCATTACCATTATCATCATCTAAACTAGCACTATTCTTATCACCACCACCATTATCATCATAATCATTACCAACATCACTACCGTCATCATATTTATCATCATTATCATTATCATCATTATCAACATCACTACCATCATCATCATAATCATCATCATCTTTATCAATATCACCACCACTACCAACATTATCAATATCATCGTCACCAACATCACTACCATCATCATCATCATCATCACCTATGGAGCGCACTATGCAGAACAAGGCTCGCCTGGAGCTGGCGGACTACGAGGCGGAGTCGCTCGCGCGTCTGCAGAAGATGTTCAGCCGCAAGTGGGAGTTCATCTTCATGCAGGCAGAGGCGCAGAGCAAGGTACGGGGCGTCATCATCCTGGACATCACCAGCGTCGTCATCATCTTTATCGTCACCACAATCTTGATCAATTTATCATCACCATCACCACCTTTGTCGTCATCATCTTCACAACAATCATCATCATCATCATGATCATCATCATCGTCGTCATCGGTGTCATTGTCGTAATCATGATCGTCATCTTTTCATCATCATCATCAACACCTTTATCATCAAAGCTATCATCTTCGTCATCATCACCAACCCCATTATCATTGTCATCACTACCTTTATCATCATCATCATCACAACTATTATTATTAACATCACCATCATCTATATCATCCAGACCAGGACAAACAGACATGTTCATGCACACGAATGTTTGTCCTGTGCGGGGAAACTCGCGTCCTCCTGGTCCAATAGGCAACTTCTTGACCATTACACCAAGCGGGTCTTCAGACTTATAATTCTACTGTTTTCGTTTCAGGTGGACAAGAAACGTGATAAGTTGGAGAGGAAGGTCCTGGACAGCCAAGAGAGAGCCTTCTGGGACGTGCATCGACCGATGGTATGTTATCATCATCATCATCATCATCATCATCATCTCGGTCATTGGTCTTTATTATAAAGAATCGTAATCAATGTGTTTAGTTTTGGATGCCAAGACTATAATAACTGAATATTGTTAAAAATTACAGAAGGTTTTTTTAGCATTAGAAAGAACGAAAGTATTCTTCTTATCTTTTGGGACAAGCGAAAATGTGTCATAAAATGTTTATTTTGTTTAACTTTCCCCAAAGTTTATTTATTTATTTAATTGTGTATTTGAATGATTTAAAATAAATTATGGAACTCATAAATCAAAGACGAAATTAAAAAAGAAGCACAAATCATTATGCTCCAGTCACTGTTTCGCTTTAACAAATTATTATAGTTAATTCAAACTAAAAAGTATCCATTTGACAATACTAGCTCGTGACGTCATAGCACAGTATTCCATACAGTTTTCCCTACAATGTTGCGTTTTGGACATTTAATAAAATTAAATGATTTGACCTGTTAGTCAAATACCCGATTGGCTTTTCGCCAATGTGTTCACTATATCAAGTTGCCTGACAGTAAATCAAGTTGCTTGACGATCGGTCGACTCTCCTGCACACCCATCCCCCCACCGCCGGTGCTGAGCCTGCTTAACTCGTGTTGCAGCCGGGCTGCGTGAACACGACGGAGCTGGATCCGCGCAAGCTGTCACGAATCAATGCGCTCAAGGCGAAGCGGCTGCGGCAGGCGCAGGACCTGCTGCTTCAGCACAATCTCAAGGTATGCTCGTACTCGTGTAGAAGGTTCTGGGAAGTTCTGGGAAGATCTACAAGTTTAAGGAAGGTTCTAGAATGTCTGGAAGGTTCTTGAAAGTGTTGGAAGCTTCTAGAAAGTTCTGGAAGATTCAAGAACGTCCTGGAAGGATCTAGAAAGTTCTGAAAGGCACTAGAAAGTTTTGGAAGGCTTTAGAAAGTTCTGGAAGGTTCTAGAATCTAACATAAATTCGTCTAGATAACAGCTGCAGGTCACAAATAACGACTTTCCTAATCGTCTTTTGGACCATCACCTCCCTCAAGGTATAATGTTCTTACTAGTTTAGAATTTAGAATTAAAAGATACTATAAAGATCTAGAAGGTTCTGGAAATTAGCCCGGATTGGTCCTGAGTCCTGAAGATTGGTGCGGGTCATAAAAGATGCGCTTCCTAGTATACTTGGCTATAGGACCTCTCGTTGCAGCATTACCTCAAGGTATGGTATTACTAGTCTAGAAGATACTACAACCTGTCGCAAGACGCCCTTTTATATAAGGTAAGTTCTCGTAAGTAGTCGGACACAGGCCTCCCCCTGACGGCAGCTGCAGCCGGGCTGCGGGACACGACGGAGCTGGACCCGCGCAAGCTGTCGCGCATCAACGCACTCAAGGCGAAGCGGCTGCGGCAGGCGCAGGACCTGCTGCTTCAGCATAACCTCAAGGTACTGGTCTGGAAGGTTCTAGATATTTCTCGAAGATTCTAGAACGATCTGGAAGGTGGTTGAAATTTCTGGAAAGCTCTAGGAACTTTTGGAGGATCAAGAAAGTTCTGAAAGGTACAAGAAAGTTTTGAAAGGCTTAAGAAAGTTTTGGAAGGTTCTAGAATCTAGCATTAATTGGTCCTGATAAACACACAGCTGCTGGTCACAGATTACGTCTTTTGTCTCATCATCTCTTGTACCAGCATGACCTCAAGGTATGTTTTAACTAGTCGAGAAAATACAGAAAGATCTAGAAGGTTCTTGAAACCAGCCTGGATTGGTCTGACACATGGTTGCAGGTCATAAACGTCGCCCTTTCTACTAAACAATTGGCTATACGGACTCCTGTTACAGCATTACCTCAAGGTATGGTATCACTTGTCACGAAGGTACTAGAATATTATAGAATGCACCTGTCGCCAGGCGCCCTTAAGTATAAGGTAAGTACTCGTAAGTAGTCGGACGCAGGCCTCCCCCTGACGGCGGCTGCAGCCGGGCTGCGTGAACACGACGGAGCTGGACCCGCGCAAGCTGTCGCGCATCAATGCGCTCAAGGCAAAGCGGCTGCGGCAGACGCAGGATCTGCTGCTGCAGCACAACTTAAAGGTACTGGTCTAGAAGGTTCTAGAAAGTTTGAAAAGTTCTGGAAGTTTCTAGAAAATTCGGGAGGTTCTGAAAGGTTTAGGAAAGGTCTAGAAGGTTCTAGAAACCTCTGAAAAGTTCTAGATTTTTCTATGAGGTTTAAGAAAGTTCTGGGATGTTCTCAAATGTTCAGGAAGGTGCTAGAAAGTTCTGGGAGGATCTACTAAGTTTTTAAAGTTCTGGAAGGTTCTAGAATGTTCTAGAAAGTTCTGAAAGGTTCTGGCAAGTTCTTAGAGGTTCTGGAAAGCAGTGCCGTAAATAGCCTTATATGCGCCCGGTGCGAGCTCACAAAACTGCGCCCCTTTTTTTTTTTACTTGAAAGTCGGTCATTTTTGCGCCCCTCCAGGGTGCGAGCTCACAAAACTGCGACCTTTTTTTTTTTTTTACTTGAAAGTCGGTCATTTCTGCGCCCCTCCAGGGTGCGAGCTCACAAAGCTGCGACCTTTTTTTTTTTTTTACTTGAAAGTCGGTCATTTCTGCGCCCCTCCAGGGTGCGAGCTCACAAAGCTTGCGACCTTTTTTTTTTTACTTGAAAGTCGGTCATTTCTGCGCCCTGTGCCTGGGCACCGCTGGCACCGCCCTATTTACGGCACTGCTGGAAAGTTCTGGAAGGTTTAAGAAAGTTCTAATTGTTGTGCTCTGTTTCTGGTGTACAGGTAAGAAGTAGCTTAATTTGGGGAGAACACAAAGACAAAATTAATGTTAAAAAATATTTTTTTACTTCATTTTCAGAATAACCCAATAGTGACCATCACCAACGCACAAGAAAGTGAAGAGCAAATACAGAAGAAAAACGCTGAGAATTCTGTTAAAGAAAATGGTGAGTTCCACTGTTGTCTACACTAATATTATGAAGAGGAAAGATTAGTATTTTTGTATGAAATGAATAAACTCAAAAACTGTTGGACCGATTTGAATAATTCTTTCACTGTTGGATAGGCACTCTTCCCGGTGAGCATAGGGTACTTTTGATCCTGGAAATGTCCCCCTCAGAAGAGGGGGATATTTAAAAAAAGAAATTACTCGCTGGTGAAACGGAGACGGAAGGCCAGTTTAAAATAAAGTATTATATTTCTTATATTTTAATGTATGTTAGATAATAAGGTATGTATCTATGGGCCTGCGTTGCCTGATTACAAATTAATAAATAAATAAATTAACAAATTAATTAAGAGTTGGGGTTCAGATATCACCCGGATTGATAACAAGATGGATTTTTAATTTTCCCCTTTAGAAGCTCGACGGTGCAATGGTAAGCGCACTCGTCATGCGCTTGTTAAGGTTAAGCAACTTTCCAGGGTAGGTGACCGAAAAAAAATCATCTCGATCTCTTCTGTGCTTTGGAAAACACGTTAAGCCGTTGGTCCTGCGCCTGATCTCTCTACGGTCGTATCAGATTGCTGTCCCACCGAACTATGAGAGTGAAGGAAAAGGGAGTGCACCTGTGCTTGCGCACTCACTTGTGCAATATAATATATCCCGCGTACCTGGCTGATCTTAAGATCGGCTGCAATGGCCGGATACGGCCGGAGAGGTATTATATTTACTTCCCCTTTTTAAGAATTTTAGGAAGAAGAATACATAAGTTTAATTAGAAGGATAAGTGTTATGATAAGTTAAGTTGTAGAAGTAAGAATTTGAATGTGAATTTATAAAGAAACCTATATAAAAGAAAAATCGATTTCAATTAAAATTCAGCTAACCCCCCCTCTCTCCAGGCGAGCCCTCCCAGCCCACCGAAGCGGCCGGCAGCCCCCCGAAGCAGGGCAGCAGCGTGCAGCAGCAGCTCGAGGCGGCGCGCAAGCACGTGGCGGTGCTGCGCGCGCGCATCGAGCGACGCAACGTGAGGGTCAGCAAGGTGGCCGAGATGTGAGTGCGTCTGTGTCTACTGACCAGGTCTCACCGTGGACCACGCACGAAGCAGGGCAGCAGCGTGCAGCAGCAGCTCGAGGCGGCGCGCAAGCACGTGGCGGTGCTGCGCGCGCGCATCGAGCGACGCAACGTGAGGGTCAGCAAGGTGGCCGAGATGTGAGTGCGTCTGTGTCTACTGACCAGGTCTCACCGTGGACCACGCACGAAGCAGGGCAGCAGCGTGCAGCAGCAGCTCGAGGCGGCGCGCAAGCACGTGGCGGTGCTGCGCGCGCGCATCGAGCGACGCAACGTGAGGGTCAGCAAGGTGGCCGAGATGTGAGTGCGTCTGTGTCTACTGACCAGGTCTCACCGTGGACCACGCACGAAGCAGGGCAGCAGCGTGCAGCAGCAGCTCGAGGCGGCGCGCAAGCACGTGGCGGTGCTGCGCGCGCGCATCGAGCGACGCAACGTGAGGGTCAGCAAGGTGGCCGAGATGTGAGTGCGTCTGTGTCTACTGACCAGGTCTCACCGTGGACCACGCACGAAGCAGGGCAGCAGCGTGCAGCAGCAGCTCGAGGCGGCGCGCAAGCACGTGGCGGTGCTGCGCGCGCGCATCGAGCGACGCAACGTGAGGGTCAGCAAGGTGGCCGAGATGTGAGTGCGTCTGTGTCTACTGACCAGGTCTCACCGTGGACCACGCACGAAGCAGGGCAGCAGCGTGCAGCAGCAGCTCGAGGCGGCGCGCAAGCACGTGGCGGTGCTGCGCGCGCGCATCGAGCGACGCAACGTGAGGGTCAGCAAGGTGGCCGAGATGTGAGTGCGTCTGTGTCTACTGACCAGGTCTCACCGTGGACCACGCACGAAGCAGGGCAGCAGCGTGCAGCAGCAGCTCGAGGCGGCGCGCAAGCACGTGGCGGTGCTGCGCGCGCGCATCGAGCGACGCAACGTGAGGGTCAGCAAGGTGGCCGAGATGTGAGTGCGTCTGTGTCTACTGACCAGGTCTCACCGTGGACCACGCACGAAGCAGGGCAGCAGCGTGCAGCAGCAGCTCGAGGCGGCGCGCAAGCACGTGGCGGTGCTGCGCGCGCGCATCGAGCGACGCAACGTGAGGGTCAGCAAGGTGGCCGAGATGTGAGTGCGTCTGTGTCTACTGACCAGGTCTCACCGTGGACCACGCACGAAGCAGGGCAGCAGCGTGCAGCAGCAGCTCGAGGCGGCGCGCAAGCACGTGGCGGTGCTGCGCGCGCGCATCGAGCGACGCAACGTGAGGGTCAGCAAGGTGGCCGAGATGTGAGTGCGTCTGTGTCTACTGACCAGGTCTCACCGTGGACCACGCACGAAGCAGGGCAGCAGCGTGCAGCAGCAGCTCGAGGCGGCGCGCAAGCACGTGGCGGTGCTGCGCGCGCGCATCGAGCGACGCAACGTGAGGGTCAGCAAGGTGGCCGAGATGTGAGTGCGTCTGTGTCTACTGACCAGGTCTCACCGTGGACCACGCACGAAGCAGGGCAGCAGCGTGCAGCAGCAGCTCGAGGCGGCGCGCAAGCACGTGGCGGTGCTGCGCGCGCGCATCGAGCGACGCAACGTGAGGGTCAGCAAGGTGGCCGAGATGTGAGTGCGTCTGTGTCTACTGACCAGGTCTCACCGTGGACCACGCACGAAGCAGGGCAGCAGCGTGCAGCAGCAGCTCGAGGCGGCGCGCAAGCACGTGGCGGTGCTGCGCGCGCGCATCGAGCGACGCAACGTGAGGGTCAGCAAGGTGGCCGAGATGTGAGTGCGTCTGTGTCTACTGACCAGGTCTCACCGTGGACCACGCACGAAGCAGGGCAGCAGCGTGCAGCAGCAGCTCGAGGCGGCGCGCAAGCACGTGGCGGTGCTGCGCGCGCGCATCGAGCGACGCAACGTGAGGGTCAGCAAGGTGGCCGAGATGTGAGTGCGTCTGTGTCTACTGACCAGGTCTCACCGTGGACCACGCACGAAGCAGGGCAGCAGCGTGCAGCAGCAGCTCGAGGCGGCGCGCAAGCACGTGGCGGTGCTGCGCGCGCGCATCGAGCGACGCAACGTGAGGGTCAGCAAGGTGGCCGAGATGTGAGTGCGTCTGTGTCTACTGACCAGGTCTCACCGTGGACCACGCACGAAGCAGGGCAGCAGCGTGCAGCAGCAGCTCGAGGCGGCGCGCAAGCACGTGGCGGTGCTGCGCGCGCGCATCGAGCGACGCAACGTGAGGGTCAGCAAGGTGGCCGAGATGTGAGTGCGTCTGTGTCTACTGACCAGGTCTCACCGTGGACCACGCACGAAGCAGGGCAGCAGCGTGCAGCAGCAGCTCGAGGCGGCGCGCAAGCACGTGGCGGTGCTGCGCGCGCGCATCGAGCGACGCAACGTGAGGGTCAGCAAGGTGGCCGAGATGTGAGTGCGTCTGTGTCTACTGACCAGGTCTCACCGTGGACCACGCACGAAGCAGGGCAGCAGCGTGCAGCAGCAGCTCGAGGCGGCGCGCAAGCACGTGGCGGTGCTGCGCGCGCGCATCGAGCGACGCAACGTGAGGGTCAGCAAGGTGGCCGAGATGTGAGTGCGTCTGTGTCTACTGACCAGGTCTCACCGTGGACCACGCACGAAGCAGGGCAGCAGCGTGCAGCAGCAGCTCGAGGCGGCGCGCAAGCACGTGGCGGTGCTGCGCGCGCGCATCGAGCGACGCAACGTGAGGGTCAGCAAGGTGGCCGAGATGTGAGTGCGTCTGTGTCTACTGACCAGGTCTCACCGTGGACCACGCACGAAGCAGGGCAGCAGCGTGCAGCAGCAGCTCGAGGCGGCGCGCAAGCACGTGGCGGTGCTGCGCGCGCGCATCGAGCGACGCAACGTGAGGGTCAGCAAGGTGGCCGAGATGTGAGTGCGTCTGTGTCTACTGACCAGGTCTCACCGTGGACCACGCACGAAGCAGGGCAGCAGCGTGCAGCAGCAGGTCCGGGGGGATAATTAGTATGTAACTAGCGGCCGCCCGCGACTCCGTCCGCGTGGATTTCGATTTCCAATATCCTGTGTTATTCTGATGTATACAGGGTGGAATCTTGAAATGGGTTTTGTTCGGCAGGTACATTAACCGTTACAGTTACAAGAAAACGTCGTTAGGCAACCATCCCCAACTTTTTGAGATATTATGACCTACATTCACAGATTTTGGAAAAAAGTTACAGTTAGCAAAAAAAGTGCTGAAACTGGCAAAAATTTTTTTTCATGTCAATCGATCCTATTTCATGTAAGGATCAAATGACTCTATGGGACCATTTGAGGTTTGAGTACTAGAAATGTCAGAAATCGCAAAAAACTTTTCCCATACATTTTGTACTAAAAATTCCAAAAAAATTTTTTCGTGCCATTCGATCCTGTTTCATGTTCATACATGATTCATATCAAAACTTTGTATCAGACCATTTAAGGTTTGAGTACTGGAAATGGCAAAAATCGCAAAAAATACTATTCCCATACATTTGGTACTGAAAATTTTCGAAACCTGTTTCTCACATTTCTAGTAGTCAAACCTTAAATGGTCTGATACAAAGAATTGATTCATACATGACACAGGATCGAATGGCACGAAAAATTTTTTTTGGAATTCTTAGTACAAAATGTATGGGAAAAGTTTTTTGCGATTTCTGACATTTCTAGTACTCAAACCTCAAATGGTCCCACAGAGTCATTTGATCCTTACATGAAATAGGATCGATTGGCATGAAAAAAAAATTTTTGCCAGTTTCAGCACTTTCTTTGCTGACTGTAACTTTTTTCCAAAATCTGTGAATGTAGGTCATAATATCTCAAAAAGTTAGGGAAGTTGCCTAACGACGTTTTCTTGTAACTGTAACGGTTAATGTACCTGCCCAACAAAACCCATTTCAAGATTCCACCCTGTATAAGCTATATTGTGGTAAAGTTTCATTCAAATCCATTCAGTAGTTTTTACGTGAAAGAGTAACAAACATCCATACATCCATACATCCATACTTACAAACTTTCGCGTTTATAATAGTAGTATCAAAACTAAGTAGTTCGCCAGTTATGTTAACACATAATAATAATAATAATAATAGCGTAGGGATGTGACGACCCCATCGCCCGTTGATGGAAGTTGGAGCTCTTCCTTGAGGAGTTACAACTTCCATCAATGCAATCAGTCACCGCAGGGCAGCTTGTGGCGAGCTGTTGGTGTGTGGCGACACCACGGACCCGAGACCTCCCGGGGGAACTTTACCATCTTCTCCCCCACCTCTGGCTTGCCTTAATAGGCCGTCCAGAGTGGAGCGCAAGAGCTATATGCTTGATGGGTGGAAGTGCTCAATCTGCGTAATATGGATGTAATCTTTTGATTTTTTCTGAAATAAACATTATTATTATTATTATTATTATTATAGCGGGGAACGGCTGACCGACCAAACGCGATCCAGAAACCGGTGCACACCTCTCGGCACCCTTAGCCAACCACGCCGGTGTTGCTCCCTTGCTGCCCGCGACCCTAGTGGCCGCTTGGAGTGGTAGCTGGTTTTGGGGGGCCCATCTAGTGGGAGGCGAGTCACCGTCTGCCAGGAGTAAAACATTGAGACATTTTGCATGGCAGACGTACGTTGTCTCAACCAATAGCCCAGATAACCGGAACACAAAATTACACCCAATAGAACTAAACTTTTTTTATTCCATTTTTTGTTGTTTGCAATAGTTCTTGCATTTGCCAGGTGCTGTCTTTGAATAGATCTGTATTTATGCAGAGATAGTACCTGGCAGATGTACACATTCCAATTTAGATCAAATGGTACCAAAAAGCCTCTGCGCTGTTGGCTTTGGCCCCACGCATGCTTCAAAGGACCGGGTCCCTGTGGACCCGTGAATTTCCAATGTACCTACATAATAATAATAATAACTCTTTATTTCAGATCATTACAATATCCATATTTTGTTAGTCCAGTATCTTAAAACTAATTGTTAGTATATTATTCTTGAAAATACATGAAATACATGAAATAAAACTAGACGAAAGAAAATAAAAATACAAATATGACTGTATGCTTATAATGCTTAGAGTGAACATCACGTAAAAGGGTATGTTCCTGTGTTGGTCACTCTTCGCACAAAGCACCACCAGAGCGGCGATGTGCACCGGTCCGCCAATGTTTTCAGGATGCTATTAGGACTGGCTCTCACTCTAAAAATCAGGGAGCTCGTTTTTTTGCGAATGACCGCTTCGAAACCGTCAGTTTGATATTCAGCAAACATCCCTGATGCACTGCAGAAACGAGGCAGTCCCAACATCATCCTAAAAACATTGTTATACTGGATTCGCAGGGTTTCCAGCGATTTTTTTGTGTGCTTAACCCACAGATTTCCCGTGTACAGGCTTTGACAGTATGCTTTAAAAAGCGTGACTTTTACGTCTTTTGTACAGCGAGAGAATCTGCGGATCAACATATTACCTCTAACCGCTAGAGCCCTCCTTTCCCTTTCGATGTCATTGTCATCCTTGAGGTTGCTGGTGATGATATGCCCTCAGGTTATGTTAATTTAAACCATTGTCCGCAGGTTTATCGCGTACTGCGAGCAGTACATGGAATATGATGCGTTCCTGACGCCTCCGGAGTGGCCCAATCCCTGGATTAGTGATACCACCGAGCTCTGGGACCAGGAGAAGCAGAGGTGGGTGATCTTGTTAGGCCAAACATAAAGCACGTCACATGAATTTCGTGGATTTATTGACCATAGGTCCCCCGTCAGTGTCACAGTTGGTCACATTTTTGAGAGGCCCCTCCCAACCCCTGTCACACCATGTCACACCTTGTCGACCCCCCGCCCCTGCGTGTGACGTACTTAATGGATGAATCCTTATTATAAATACCCCTTCGCGGCCGTATTCGGCTACAGCGGCCGATCTATGGCTCGTATTAATAAATCGCACTCAACTCTGAGCTCGATCTTGAGTGCGAACTAGATATGTCATCCTGATACAAAACAGCACCTCAATTTCGCGCTCAAGATCGAGCTCAGAGTTGAGTGCGATTTATTAATACGAGCCTAAGAAAGTCAAGTTTGTAAGAGCCGGTGCCACTAAGCTACAGAAGGAAAAACCCAAGCTAAATTGGGTATTTGACTGCATACGAAATAAATTATGACATTCTAAGATTAAAGGCGAAATTAAACATTAGGCACAATTTTTTATCTCACAGTTACTATTGAGCTTTTAACAAATTATTACAGCTAATTGAAGTTAAAAGAGTATTGATTTGACACTATTGCATCGTGACGTCACGATTCAATATTTCATACATTTTTTCCTAAAAGGTTACGTTTTTCACATTTAAAAAAAGTAGGTTTTTTGACTTGTCAGTCAAATACCGTATTCAATCTAGGTGCAGCAACTGACTAGTCCTAACCATTCGCAGGTTAGCTGACAAGGCTTGACGCGAGCCGAAACGTCTGGGGCTTAAGTTAGCATCGGTGGCCACCGTCAGTCTCGTTCTTAATTATCCTTCTACCGTTCTTGCAATGGGCCCGGATTTGATCGGTGAAGCCATTGACTGCTGAGTTCTACACCTACTATTTATTTAAATGCCTCATCCCAACCAAGCATTCGCTACCCTGTTCCCCTCTATATCGTGTTACTTATCATCCGTTCCCCCTGTTGCAGTAAGGACCCCCTCCCCCTCCGCCGCGTGCGTCGCTGGGCCTTCGGCCTCCGTGAGCTCCTCCAGGACCCGGCCGGCAGGGAGCACTTCGCCAAGTTCCTGTCCAAGGAATTCAGCGGGGAGAATCTCAAGTAAGCGAGTCGTAGCATTGATAAATAATAAAAATAGGGTACACGACTGACTTCATAATCATAATAAATTATGAAACTCTTACATTAAAGTAATTAATAAATAATCGCTTATCATTATGCCACAGTAACTTTTGCGCTTTTAACAAATTATTACAGTTAATCGGAACTAAAAAAGTATTCATTTGACAATACTAAGTTGTGACGTCAAACCTTAATATTTCATACAATTTTCCCTACAAGCTTACGTTTTTGACGTTTAATAAAAGTGAGTGATTTGACCTGTCAGTCGTGTACCCAATACCCTCCGGCCGTATTCGGCCATGGCGGCCGAACTTACGATCAGCCATGTACGCAGGATATATTATAGTGCACAAGTGAGTGCGCAAGCACAGGTGCACTCCCTATTCCCTCACTCTCGTTATTCGGTGGGACAGCAATCTGACACGACCGTAGAGAGATCAGGCGCAGGACCAACGGCTTAACGTGCCTTCCGAAGCACGGAGGAGCTCGGAAATTTTTTGATCACCCATCCGATGACTGGCATCTGCGAACGTTGCTTAACTTAAGCAACCGCATGCCGAGTGCGCTAACCACTGCGCCATCGAGCTCCTCAGAAGAAGGATATACACAAAGCTTATATAAAAACTGACTGACTGACATAGTGATCTATCCACATAATCTGGCATAATCTGGCCCGGTCTTCATGTTTTTTACCTTTTATTGATGATAAATTCTTTCATTCACTATTTCCCTTCAAAACTAATCACCGTTCCTTCAATCCTTACAGGTTCTGGCTGGCAGTGCAAGATCTGAAAGCCCAGCCCATACGTCGCGTCGCAGCCCGCGCTAAGGAGATCTGGAAGGAGTACCTGGCCTCTGACGCTGCATCGCCCGTCAACATTGACGCTGCCAGCAGGTACGTTTTTGGTCCTTCGAGCCGGATAGAAATGTGTTATTGGTCCTTCGCGCCGGATTAATATGAATGAGTAACAATTGCAATATACAAGATCCTCCGGCCATTTTTCGGCTACGTCCAATCTTAACATCAGCCAAGTACGCAGGATATATTAATGTGCACAGGTGAGTGCGCAAGCACAGGTGCACTCCCTATTCCCTCACTCTCATCGATGACAGCAATCTGACACGACCGTAGAGAGATCAGACGCAGGCCCAATGGCAACATCATCTTGCTTAGGCACTGTTTGAGACACGGGGTTGTGTCCTAAGATCTGAAAGCCCAGCCCATACGTCGTGTCGCAGCCCGCGCTAAAGAGATCTGGAAGGAGTACCTGGCCTCTGATGCTGCCTCGCCCGTCAATATTGACGCTGCCAGCAGGTATGTTATTGGTCCTTCGAGCCGGATAGAAATATGTTATTGGTCCTTCGAGTCGGATAGAAATGTGTTATTGGACCTTCGCGCCGGATAAAAATGTATGAGCAAAACTACAAGATCTTCCGGCCTTTTCGGCTACGGTGGCCAATCTTACGATCAGCCATGCAGGATATATTATAGTGCACAAGTGAGTGCGCAACCACAGGTGCACTCCCTATTCCCTCACTCTCATAGTTCGGTGACAACAATCTGAACCCTTGTTATGGCGATCAGGGTTCCCCTTTTTCTTACCATCACGTAGAGTGGATCCGTATTATTTTTGTAATAGAGTCGGGAAATGTATACCGGAATGTGACAACATGCCTTATTTCTCAATAAAAATATTTGTTTTCAGGGAGTTGACGCGCATCAAAGTGGAATCGGGAACAGCTGATAGATATTGCTTCGACCAAGCTCAGGTGAGAATTTTATATTATAACTAGTTTTAACACGCGGCTTTTCCCTCGTTATCAAGATCTTTAGACGATAAAAGTATTTCTTTATTATTATTTTATTTGATGTGTAAAAAGAAATAAAGATGAAAGACAGCACTTTTATATTTCAAATATGAAAAAAAATTGATGTGAATGAAATGACAGACGGAAATGACATTTGATGACTTTTATAGCATCGTAGTCTCGAAAAGTGCCTTGAATAAAATACCAAAATCTTTTTCAAAAAATGATGAAAAAACTGACTATTTAGCTGAAAGCTTTCCTCGACAAATAAACTATCTGACACAAAAAATATATTTTCAATTAGAATGCACTTGTTCCTTTGATTAGCGCGCGAAACATACAAATAAATTCATCAGCTTTATTATACTAGTAGTCAGCCCCTGGTTCGCACGGGTGCACATGGTTTCACCCGCGTCCCGAGGGAACTACTTCCCGTACCGGGACCAAAAGTACCCTTTGTTCCTCGGGGATAGTGTAGCTAGCCAACAGTGAGAGAATTATTCAAATCGGTCTAATAAAAATACTAATCTTTCCTCTATAATATTAGTGTAGATTATAATACCTTATTCTATTTTCAGGCCCATGTGTACCATCTTATGAAGTCTGACAGTTACTCGCGGTACCTAAGATCTGAAATGTACAAGGAATACCTCAACGGATCTAAGAAAAAGGTATAGTATACAAAACTTTAATATTTTTAAATTATTAACAAAGAAAACGCCTCGATGGCCTAGTGGTTTAAGTATCAGGTCGTGATCTCTAGTTGCTGGGTTCGATTCCCGGGTCGGGCAAAATTTGTGTCGATTTTTTCGAACACAGTTCGGTTTTAATTATTTAACATTACTAACTAAACGCGATATTATTTTTATAAGTACCTGAGGACTTACTGCTTGACGTTGTTATGTTAAATAATTATAATGCAACGCGAAAGTTTATAAAATAAATAAATATAAATAAATACATATAACAAACTTGAAAATTAATAATTAGTATGATTTCTTATTTAATTCAATACAAATATTGTTATTTCAAAAATGTATGTAATTGTTTCAGACATCAGTGAAGGGTATCCGGTCAATCGTCTCATTTACCGGTAGGAAGGAAACGTCGACAAACTAATGAAAAAACCGGTAACAAATCGGTATTCACAATATCGTCGTGTCATTATCACATAACGCTGAGAAGTTGCTTTGCACTCGTTAACCAAAGAAAACCGGTGAAATACCGGTGACTGGACAAACCGGTTGGTACCGGTTGAGCTTGTGTGAACATCGGTCGCGGAGTTTTTGGAGCGTGTTAAGTTTTTTCAAGAGTACCGGTAAGTTACTGATATGTTTTAAATATCAGATGGATTGAACGGTTGTAATTTGCATTGATGTCTTAAACGACAATCGGTAAAATACCGGTAAGGCGAAATAATCGGTTTCTGATCAAAACCGGTTAGAATTGGTTGGGTTTTTAATAAATTAGTTAAAATATGAGTAAATTACCGGTTTATCTAAAATACCGGTCAGTACCGGTTTCGTGTAAACTAGCGGTAGGTTGGAAGAATAAGTGTATTTAAACGGTATTTTTTAAATCCCGGTATATTTGTAGGGTTTTTACTGTTTTTCTTTGAGATCGATCGGTCAATGTCTTAAATTATGTTTTGAATACGTAACAAAACTTGGAAATTATTCAAACACCATGAAATGAAACAAAGTTTTGACGTGAAAAATTATTTGAATTATTTCATTTCATATTTAATATTATTCATTTTTCATATTTTATTTCATTTCATATCGTATCATTTCATTTCACTACAAGTTGTAAGACTACATTACACCTATACCTATAAAAAGAAAGAACGTTACGATACGACTTTTTGTTAAAAACTCGGAGATTGAAATAATAGGTATTGAGATAATTTGTGCCAAATTTAAAACAAAATCAAAGTTGAGATAAAACTTTCGGCTTCTTTTTAGCAGCCGTGATCACGGAATGACTCAGATGCTATGTATCACTAGTCATTACACTACTATTTATACAATCCTATATTTTATCTAAGATTGTATAAAATGAATTCACAAGATACCTCATCCATACAGACCGACATCGTCTTTTTAACTTTAAACAGGGCATGACATAATACATTTTTCGTTTGATTTTCCACCTTATGACCGCTGATTTAATATTATGAAAATAACAATTTTTTTTGATGAAAACATGCGCCAATCCTCTATTATAATAAAGGTTTTTCTACTTCTCAATGAAAAACATTGATCGATCGATCTTTTTAACTGGAGAAATTATATTTTTTAGCAAATTTTCTGTCTCTCTAACCCCCCTCTCTTTACCCCAATACTCAATCAAATTAACACCATAATGTTTCAAAGAATGTGAAACCAGTATACTTGAATAAATACAGTGCAAAAATAGCTTTTATGCCATTAACATAAGGGCGGTACAGAATCCAAAGTGCTTTGTCAGACTTACCTGAACGCTTTCAAAGTATAGTAGCACACTACGCGGTAAAAACGCGACCGAATTTCGGCGCGATTACCCCTGCAATGTGTTTAAAATGGAAAATGATACATTTCACTCCATGCCGAAATTATGGTCTATGCAAATGAAAAATCCGCTAGATGGCAGTAGGTAGGCGTAGGGTCTAACTGGTATGTGATTGGTGAATGTTGCATGACTTTGACAGATATGTCAAAATTCACCAATGACGTAGCAGTTAGACCTCACGCCTACGTATTGCCATCTAGCGGGTTTTTCAATCGCAAACACTCGTCGGGTAATTTTGTATAGTAAATGCATTGCCGCCTAAATTTGGTCGCGTTTATTCCTTCTAGTGTGTTCCTACGCTAAATCCATATTTTGAAGTGTATCTAAACACCCAGACTCTAAAGTAAGGAGGGAGGGGGGGGGGGGGAAATCTCAATTATTTTAGTCACTTATCGGTATTTAGATCTCTTAGGTAAGCGGTTAAATGTACCGGTATTTATGTAATATTAATATTAATATGTAATCGGTAAAAATAGTCGTATTTTAAACGTTAGAGATCGCAATATTCGCATTTAAGTGTTCCTGTCTCGTTTAATTAGTACAATTTAAACAAAAAAACCGGTTTTTTTCTACCGGTATGGTAAGAAAAAATAATAATTAGGAACTTATTTCGAAAGTGTTGTTTCGAAATCGCGTTTAATCGGTTTTCTGGTATCGGTAAGTTTAGCAATATTATTTTGTATTTTATTTTACTTTTTATAAGCACATAATGTATAATTTAATGTTAATATAAATCATGTAAGTTGCAGTCAACCATATAGTTTGGAAGTAATAATGATTATTTTAGCGCTTCGATGGTCTAGTGGTTTAAGTACCGGACCGTTGTCTCGAGGTCCTGGGTTCGATCCTGAGTCGGGCAGAATTTGTGTTGATTTTTCTGAACACAGCCCGGGTTTGTGATCGCCAACCCGCATTTGGCAAGCGTGGTGATTAATCCGAAATCTATCTTTGTAACGAAAACATGATTTCAAATGATGGAGGCCTTTGCCCTGCAGTGGGACATTATTAGGCTGATATTTTTATTTTCTGTTTATTTGGTTGACTGCAATATGGCTATATTATTTCCGTCTATTAAAATATGAAAGATCTGATACAATCCACTGGTTTTAATTATTAATATTTTTTACATAATACGAGTAAATTGTAAATACAGTATAAAAATATCTTCTTAGCCTATTTTCGGCTATAGCAATTTTACGATCAGCCAGGTCCGCAGGATATATAGTGCACAGGTGAGTGCGCAAGCACAGGTGCACTCCCTATTCCCTCACTCTCATAGTTAGGTGACAGCAATCTGACACGACCGTAGAGAGATCTGTATGTATCAAGTATAACTGTATGTTTTAAGTATTTTTTGATTTTTAAGTTCTCTTATATTAACCACCGATGTTTAAAAAGTGTTCTTCTAAAACTTAGATTTCTAATGCTAAGAATAGAAATACACTAGGCCGAAAAAACGCCACCGATTTTCGGCGTGACTACGCCCGCAATGTATTTTAAATGGAGAATGACACACCATTCCGAAATAACGTCGCGTAGTTTTATATAGCAAATGAACTTCGGTCGCGTTTTTTCGGCTTAGTGTATTACTACACTTAACCTCTTGAGTTTGGCTCATTTTGTTTTTACACCTGTAGATTTCATATCTATTCTGTATTTGTATATCTCTCTTACTCTATGTGAAGTATATATTTTCTGATTATAGTAATTGATGTAGCAGTAATTTGAACGCACAGTCATTTAAGGATAATATTATATAATATGTTTTTTTTTGGAAAATATCTACTTATTATTAAATTTCAGCAAATGAGTGCGATGGTGGTCTAGTGGTACGGACGGCGCCTCAAATACGTGAGGTCCGCGGTTCGAATCCGGGCCCACACCTCTGGATTTTTCGAAATCTATGTGTGGACTTGTGCCATTAGCTCGGCGGTGAGGAAAACACCGAGGGGAAACCTGCACATTCAGTGATTTCTGACTTTAGTTCAGTTAGATCTGAATGTGTAACCATGATCCAATCTGTCTGGTTCCCCTCTATGGGTTACGAAGGTCTGATGGCAGTCGCTTCACTGTAATAACTAGACTTGCAAAATCCTGGATCATGGTCAAAGCGGACCCCGCATAGAAACGGGACGGTACCACTAGGCAACCATCGCTCTATTTGGATAGTAATATAGTGGATATTTTCCCAATGTATTAAATATTTGGAAGCAAAGTGTATATTAATATGATTGGTTTTTAAACATTAATGTAGCTATTTCTAGCTGAATTATGGCTTTAGCTGTCAATCTTAACGATCAGGCAAATATGATGACGACCTGGGATGTGAACCTAAGCCCTAGTAGCTTTAAAGGGTGTTCTAACCACTGAGCCGTAAGGTTTACCAACTGCAAAAATGTTTAACATCGAAACATACTAATATAGAAAATTATGTCTTAACTTAATAGCTATATGTAATAGGCATACAGAATTTATAATAAGGGAATAGAAAATTACTGAAAAAGACACAAAGTTAAATTACTCTTTGTTATTTTACAGTACGCCCGAAGTGAGTTGGTAGAATTGAATTTGCGTCTAATAAAGTTACAGTGCGTTTAATATTAATTGTCCCACATGTAATCTTAATGCAGGACAAATATTTGAATGAATGTAGAATTTCTATTTTCTTGTTATAATTTCTGTGAATAGAAGTGTAATCATATAATTATATGTAATAAGATTTAGATATGTATATGACATAATTATATATTTTGACATAATTTGAAAAAGTACCATGTATGTATCTAAGCAAAATATGTATGTATGTTTTTATAATTTAGTATGTTACCCAAATAATATGTAGCTTTAACTATCTTATTTGTCCAATGGTTTAGATCTTAGTATAAATTATTTTTAGGCAGGCAACGCATCTGCGACCCTTGTGCGGTTGTTGATGTCCATGGGCAGCGGTGATCACTCACCATCAGGTGACACTCTTGTTCGTTTGCCTCCCTATAACATAATAAAAATTGTGCATTAAAATATATTTATATAGATTATACCTAGCTAATGGAATGTGCTTATTGCAAAAATTGAAAAAACACCCTAACACCCGGAACAGGACCAACAGACATGTTCATGCACACAAATGTTTGTCCTGTGCGGGGATCGAACCCGCGACCGCTTGCGTAAAAGGCAACATCTTGACCAAAACACCAAGCGGGTCGTCAAAAAATAATAATAGGCTGATACTTTATTTGTAGCTATATTACTTGGGTAAAATATTAAATTGTAGTTTACTTTATCAATAATAGGTATATTTATGCTATTAAATGTGTCAAAATGTTTGGATTTATATATTTTTTTCATCAATACGGCTGGCCCGTTTTTGATGAATAATTGAATGCTATTTGACTAAGCATATAATGTAAAAACACATGTATTATTCTATATATTAGCGGTGTATTATGTATTAGTATATTTTTTACAGTTTGATCAGTTCTATGTGTAACAATGAAATGAAATGGCTAATATCTGAGACGATATAAATAAATGCCTAATTTCCAGAGTTCGAAAACTTGGCCAGTAGTAGTGTATAATTGGGGCTTCTGGATCAAGGAATCCAGAATCCCCAATTATACACATTGAATCGATGATTTTATGTTGTTTTAAACTTCCAAATATCACACATTTACAGTTATTCATTCTAAATTGTACTATTCATTCATTTAAATAAGTACTGTGGAACTTGGACTAAGGGAAGATTTCGCAAACTCTGACGAGAACGGGAAAAAACTACTTATATGCATTAGACAATACTAACTCGAATGGAAATAAAACAAGAGAACTAATATTTTTATAATATTTATTTCAATATACCATTTTCTTTACACCAGTTATTTAAATAGAATACATTTTTTAAAGCACAAATCTTTTTGTGATAAATACAGCTTAAAATATCCGCTGAAGTTGAATATTTACTATCTAAAGTTTTTAAACTAGGACAATGTCTATTTTCTAAATCATGAACATTATAGTTATTAAACATATCTTTTATCCATATTACTTTTTCATAGCCTTTAGTAAAGATACATTTATTTTTCAAAATATTACCTACTACATTCTTAAAATTAAGGTAGGGTACAAATCCTTCATTCCAGTAAATTCCTCTATTCCTTTCTATCCAAGATACTTGAACGCGTTCTTTTTTTGTCAAGTTATAAAATGGAAATGGTGGTTTAATCAAAAGTACAAAAATCTTATCATTGCTCATAATAGCTATTTCTTTAGGAATAAACTCGTTTTGCTCGTTTTTGAAACCTTGCACATCTACAATTGCATTTTCAATCGTATTCATGTTAATTTCCTAACAATATTGCTTAGAGGTTGATATTCAAAAATACGATCATTAATAATCAAACAGAAAGCAGAAGTATTTTCTGGTATTACTTCAGAACATTCTATTTCTATCCGAACATCAACAGGTCCTGCTTTAAGCGTGTCGTTTTGTCTTGAGCAGTCGATAACAAAAAGTGGAGCCTTTTCTTTAAATTGAACCAAATCAAGCAACGGATCAATCCCAGCGTTGTAATACGACTGACGAAAGTTAGCATACATTTCATATAATATATTATATTTATCCTCCTCAAATTTCAGGTTTAGTGAGTCATATGGAAAATATTGTGAATTCAAAAATAACCTAAGGTTAGTGACTTTACAATGATCAAAACAAGACAAACTTTTAGCTTTATTAGATTTTCTATCAGTTTGCAAGCCTAAAATCACAAATCGTGGTTTCTCTAACTGAGATGCAGTTTTGACTGACCATGAATGTTTTGTAGTTTTTGGTAATAACGGGTACTCGTACAAATCCCAATTTCTAAAAGCTAGTTGTACTGCACGATTTTTTTCTAAATGTTTGAGTAGCAACAATTTATTACGATCGGAAACTTTAATATGAGGAACGCGCCATTGAATTTTTTGAATATTTATTTCTATATTTTCACTGTTTCCTAAAATTACACAGTTTGAAACAGAGTTACTCCTTTGCAGTATAAGTTCGTGTCTACAGTTTATAATTATTTTGTTATAGTCTTCCGCGAATCCCAGAATTTTATTTAAAGGAATAATGGCGCTAAAATGACCATTTTTCAGTTTCGTACCATGTAAGTTCCACCCCCATAATGCGGCAGCTTTATTTTCACCTTCATTCATAGATACGTAAGATTTAATTGTTGTAGTGATTCCTACATTTTTGATGCGATCAATTTCGACACCATTTAATTCATAACGCACATCTTGAAATAAATATAAGACAGGATTATTAATAAATTGTACATCTTTTTTTGTTATTTTTCCTGTTAAATCCGTGGAAGTCGCATTAGCATAGCCTTCGATGTAAATAGAACTTGCCGAAGGCAACACATATATATCTTGTTGGTGAATAGGTATTCTAATTTCATCATTGTCTTTGAAGCTGGTACTATAGGGATTGTAACTATGGATTTCATAGCTTTCAATAGAGTTATCATGGTGTGGTAGATCTGAGATTTGCAACATTTTTTAATTGAAATCCGAGTTGTTGTAAAAACTTAATGTTTTCTTTTGTAAGTTTTTTTATTCTTGCTGGATTGACACGTCTATCACTCTTCGATATACAACGAGAAATATTTGGTTTACTTGTTATCGTTGTCTTTTTATTGAAATCGATCATGTTATTTCTATAAAAATAATTGATGTTATGTTATAAACCGTACACGAGTGAGATAATAAGATGACAATTTAGGAATGACTGTATGCTCTCTAAACTACTGTTATTATATCAATAATATCCCTAAATAAAAAAAGTTTTTTTTTTCAATGATCTTTTCCAGAAACATCGTAAAAATTTTAAACACAAGTGTCCACAGTTGTACACATTATTTTTTTGCAAATTGTCATAATTATATTGAATATTTTGCGTTCCTAAATATTTAAGTAATTCTTGAGGGGGCTTTAGATTACCGTAACTATCAAAATATTCAATGTAGCCATTTAATTTAGCGTAGGCTACCCAATGAGTACCAGCATTTTTGCTGCTGTCAAGATTTAAAACACCACATTCAATTGAAAACGGTTTCCGTGGTAATTTATCTCTCATAAACACACCACGAAAAAAAGGGATATTATGAGAGTGGTTCATAATATCAAAATTGGTTAGTGCTCTTTTGGGTAGCCGAGGATTTAGTTTTTTTTAATTTTAGAGACGTAAATTCCTAATCCATCTTTATACGGCCTTAGTTGTAAACCTTTGCCAATGCATACTGCTTCTATCTGTTTATTATGTCTTTCAAGTTCAGACAATTGTTTTTTAGCTGTTTTGTATTCATTTATAGCTTTTGCGATTCCAGCAGCACCTCCCGCTAAACTTCCGGCAGCAGACAACCCAGCAAATATAGGTATTAATGGTAGAAAACCACCTGTTTTCGGCACGGGTATAATTCTCGGTAGTTTGATAGCCACATTTGATGCTAATTCTTGTGCCGTTACATGTGCTAATTTCATCAACGCCTTTTTACACTTTGGTTTAATTTTATGTAGATGTTTTTTTGTGTGTTTAACGATGGTTTTAAATGTTTTCTTTACGTTACCACCACTTTTTACCTCACTGATTGATGCTTCTTTTTTTGGAATACTCGAAACTTGCGTTTTTAGTTTTCTTCTCATTTTATTAAAATTTAAAATTATGATGTTATAAATATTTTTTAAGTGTACGTTGTTTAAAGACCTGATATCAAATGAATAAAAGAGTAAAGCACGAGTACTTAAATATTAAGATAACAAGTTAGTATCACTGTGAAAAATCTACAATACGTTACTTTTACTTATCCAACTATTCTCGCTACTGGGGAGGCCTAACCATTTTACATAAACTTGGTCTCCTTTTCGTTTTAAAACCTTTTCAACTAAATAAACGTCATGATATTTCGTTTTCTGCAGTTCCTGTGCGTAAAAAGCACCAAGTATGGAGTGGCATTTTGAGTCCTCTATTAAATAAGTTGTAGGATTTGTATTTTGTACTTTTTTAATCTTAAATATTTCAGTTGACCAGTTCGGTGTATAACTTTTATCGAAACAGGCTTTATGTTTACTTATTCTTACATAGTCACCAACTTGATATTTTTTTGAATTTATTATTTTCCTGGAACCAACTTGTTTCATGTATCGTTTCAATATTCTTAATTTATTTTCATGGCAGATTGTTGCTGGAGCTTGCCCCACAGTCCTATGCACATCATTGTTGTATTCATGTAGTTTTCTATCTAGCAAACCATCATTCCATTTGTAATTCCCCGTTAAATTAAATTCTATGTAAAGCTTGCCCTTTAGGGTTCTAATGAATCTTTCTACAATGGAAGCTTTTTTAGTAGAATAAGTAGAGTAATGATTAATATTGTACTTATTAGTAATATGTTTAAATTTATCATTATAAAACTCTTTTCCATGGTCGGTCTGTAAATTTTTCGGAATCCTACCATTTTGTAATAACATTTCAAAAGCTTTCGATACATGTTCTTTTTTTTTTCGTTTTAATGCAGCAGCCCAAGCATACTTTGTGAAACAATCGATAATTACTAATATGTATTTATGATCAGAATTATATCGTGACATTGCTTGCATATCTATTAAATCTGCTTGCCATAGATCATCTATATCTTTTATTATCACATTTCTTCTTGGGTAATTTTTCCTTGCACTTTTACAGATTTCGTTTACTACGTCTGCTTTGCTCATAATGCTTATTTAAATTTCCTGCGATACTATTAATAGCAATTGTCCTTTCAATTTTCTCTATTCTCTCCGTTAAAGTAGTGATGAATGTATTAATTTTTGTAATTTGTGCTGGAACGTTACTACTTAATATATCAACATTTACTTCGTCAGAGTTATTGTTGGTTTTTGATGCACTCAAACCAGTTAAATTATCAATATGCTTAACATCAATGTTCTTGATTTGAAACCTCTTTGAAGCATCACAATCACTATGAAACTTATGAACGTTCATAGTCAATTTTTTTTCATCACTGATCGTTAGAATGTCTTGCTGAGGTTTTTATACTTTAATAATGCCGGATTCTTTTAACTCTTCTATTATTGATAAAATTTCGTTGTCATGATTGGTATTGCCTGCATTTTTGGAAGCAATTAACAATTTAAGTCTTTCGATTAATTCGTTAGGATCATCCCAAAATATGTAATCTGTATCATTTTTATATTTTTTGCGTATCGGTATGTATCCCCCGCTTATTTTGTTCCCTGCTCTTTTATTTGAAGTATTTAAAATTGCCTTAGTCCGACTAGAAATTAGCGGTTTGATAACTGTACAATATTTCAAACCTTTATCTCCTTTAATTTGTCCGTTTGGTTTAAATTCTCGTTTGTGAGCATTCGTGTAAAGAAGAATATCTTTATATACTGTTTTGTCTCTTTTGTTAACAATTTGGAGATTAGGTTTATTGCGCACCAGAAGTTCTTTTAAGCCTGGCGTTAATTCATACGTTTTGTCGCCAATACTCACTACATACATTTTGTTAGATGTTGTAGAATTATTTTTAACAGAAAATTTAACTTTATAGTTACCCATCATCAGATTCTTGTTTTCACTGCGTACTCCGAATGGTACATTAATATTATTATCGTATATATCAATTGCTTCTTCTTTACCAAGGGAAACAAGCGAATCATTATTTTCAGAGTGTTCATTTTCTAAGTTGTATTTGCAAGGATTTTTATTGTCATCATCATCATTATCAGTATAATATGCAGAATTTTCTTCTGAATTATCTGATATGTTCTTGGCAAATGTATCGTAATCTACGGATGAGTTTCGATCTCCTTCTACATCAAGAATTTCCTTAGTATTCATATCGATGGATAAATTTACTGAAGGTTTAATATTACTATCACTTGATTTTATCATTGTCTCCAAATTATCTGTGATAGGCTTAAACACCTTCTTAAATTTCAAATTAGCAATATCTTCTTCATTTTTTATCTTTTTTATTTTATATTTTATATTGTTAACAGATTTAACCAGTTCTTTTTTTATTTCTTCCTCCATTACTTTAGGATTATACCCAACTGTTAATCACAAATGTTTATCGTGTATTGAAACAATTCTTAATAATATTTGTTTTATATACTTAATACGATACAAAACCAAAACTTTATAAATAAATAAATGTATCAAAACCCTGTCTATATCTACCATTATTTAATGTACAATCCTTGTTTATAACTAAAAAGCTAAATCGATCTTTCCATATATTCGAGCAAAGTTTGTTGAAATCGACCCATTTCATATCTGTATTTATGTGTTCGTTATATATGTGTTTTAAATTAACGTTATCTTGTTTAAAAATAATAAGAAGATTAACATTATCTCTAATAAGTTGCTTTGGAATTTTTGAATATGTTTGAGATAAGTAAAAACAATCAATCTGCTTATGTCTCCCCATAGCAAAGTAATTACGAATGTTCATTTGTTTTTCACATGCAACATCGTCAAAAATCATAACGGAATTTTTCAATGCTTCATTGGGATGAAGTACCTCCTTATCATCATTGAATATATTGAAATGAGCTTCAGGAATCATTTTCATAACTTTACTCAAAAAACGATATTTTGGCTGGAAAGCTGTCTTTGAGTACAAATAAATGTGTTTGAATCGTAAACCGTTTTCATGCAACAGTAAATTCAACATAACGTTGGTTTTACCGCAATTAGAAGGACCACATATTATACATCTGATTGTATTAGGAAACAGTATACTATGCTTAAAGTCCCGAATCTGATTTTCTACTTTTATATTGTTTATGTCTAATGTGTGAGTTTGCTTGACGAACTTCATGATGATAATGAAATTAACCCTCAACATTTTGACTCTTTATATACTTATCAAGAAATGTCAATGTCATAACGTCAACACGTCATACTTTTTCATAAGAAAGATGAATAAAACCATACACTTTTCAATATTATTTTTATTACTGATCTTTTAAAAATATAACAATCACATACATTAAAAAAAATAAACTTATCACAAAGGTACATAGTATTATCGTAACGAACAGTAAAATGACACCAGCTCGATTTAATAAAATCTATGCTTCAATTAACTTAATTCTAATTCGGTTTCAGAAATGAGACAGCTCAGAGTAGGCTGGACATTCCATTCATTTAGATATACGTAATTATGACATAAAATAATCGAAATAAATTCAGAAAATGCCATGACAATGACCCCAAGGCAGAGTTTCAATATTATTAGCTAATATTTGTCGTTTATCGTCTCTACTATCCAAAACTACTTTATTTACTTGCTGTGAGTAAAGAACATGTTTAATGGATTTAATCATATTCATTTTACGTCTAATCACCTCCTTAGAATGCAGAGCCCTTCTGTAATTGGAAATTTGTAATCGATTTGTTACAGGCTTTGTTACGCCTTTTGCTTTTTTAATCGTAGTTTTAACACTTTTTAAACAGTAGAGCTTAGCTCTTAAACCAACAAATTCGGTAATTACGGAGCCACCAAATTCATCTTTGAATAATCCAGGTACTTTAGCATTAATTTTTGGAATATTATAAGGATTAGAATCATCAAAATTGCTGGTATCAAAGTTTGTAATATAATTTTTTAAATCTTTGTAAAAGTCTTCAGTATAAATGTGATAAAGAAGGCTGTCGGTATCAGTGTAGCAAAGCTTAGCTTTGGTGTTGTATTTATTTTTGATGAAATCATAGTGAAATCTGTACAAATGTTGTTTGGCGAATTCAAGTACTGTAAATCCAACATATATCGGTTTGTCCAATACAATTTTCTCTGGACTTAAATGAACAGCTACAAAGTTTTCGGAAAAGATTGAAACTGATTTAACATTAGGTTTTACCAAGATTTTTTCAGCACCAATGTACTTATTAGTTTTATTATCAGTATCATTCCATGTTGTCACTAATTTAATATCGGTATGCTTACGTTTGTTTTCAATTGTTTTTCCAAACACAGCATTATTTAGTAATTTAAAAAAATCTTTTTCAAATGATGTTGTGGCATTCTGACGTAAACGTGTATTTAAGTCAATATATTTTCTTAAAAAGTTATCTTGCCTGAAACGAAGAATTCGGTGTATTGTCTTTAAAACTAAACCATTTTTCAAACATTCTTTTAAGTGAGCAAAATGAATAACGTACTTATATTTATCGTACAAAGAAGCAATTAATTTTTTTGAATTTCCTCCTGGCGGAGTAAATTTTTCAGGTGCAAAAGGTAAATCACAATGATAGTCGTGTAAATAATCAGGGTAAATCATATCTACCTCTAATATATATCCATATTCACCATCGACGGGTATTGTAATTACGTTGAAATATTTTACCTCATCATCAGATAAAAATTCAAAATCTGACACCGGCATTTTCTGCCTCATTGCGTGTCCATAAAGATTATTGCAATCCAAGTATATCAAATATGAAGATGGTTTTGAATCATCGAAATTGGGCACGTACTTATTGTTTGCTTTAGCATTTCGAAGAGAACATTGAGCTAATCCGCCTCGAATACCTTTTTCAAGCATCTGGTACATGTTTAAATCATTAATCAATTCCAATCGAATACCAGTGCATAAAAGCATTGCATCCCAACTTAAATTTGGAGCAGATACGTAATATGCTGGATCAAGTTTGTAATGATACAAACTTGTATTTCTAAAATGTTCAAAAATGTCGCATAATAATAATACATCACATTTTACATATAAATCGGTATATTGTCCTAGGGTTGCAATGTTGAATGCATCCCATACGGCTTGAGCACGTGCATATTCAATATCGGTGATATGTTCAGATTTTAAAGTATTGTAAAATTTTTCCTTACTTGGTAATTCACTTTCTTCATACTTAGACCATGAATCCATATAATCATATGGATATATACTTTTGCATCTCAACATGTTAATATCTTTGTGATTATTAAATTCTTTTAATAAATTTCGGAAATCATCAGCAGTCAAACTTTTGCTTAGATCGTCTAAACTTGAACTGAGAAATTGATATGAATCTATAAACTTCAATTGAATGCTATGTGATTTATTATTAGTAGAATCTATAGTCTTTGTTATACAAGTGTATTTTTCTTTAGATTTGGCAATAACTCGGAGGGAGCCCTTATATTTTGTCAGTTCTTCAATAAAAAGGTGGCAATCATATCCTGTCATATTATGAAAAACGATAGGTACATACGGACAAACCTGATATCTCAAATTACACCGGCTGTGCGCTGGCCCTCTATATTCCGATGTTATGTGATCATGATCACGAACTTTGTCACCAAATAAAAATTGATCACAAATATGACATTTGGTAGCATTTTCATAACTCTCTTTTTGTTCACATGTTAAAGGTTTCATTTCATTATTTTGATTTAATAAGATGGTAATGTTTTGAACATCTTCAATTAATGATTTAATAAATACTTCGACACAGTCGATACCTCTATAAGTCACAAATTTGTTTAAAGCAGGGTCGTGTGAACAGCACACATAATATGCAAAACATGTCGGAACATGTTTTTTAAGATTTTGGGTTTTGGTAACACTTGACGTTTCACAATTCATTAACATACTCTCAAAATCAGCGTATATTATAAAATTAATTTTTTGTTTCCTTTCATAATTTTTAAACTGAACACAAGTATGTTTTTCTGGTAAAACTGTTAATACGTGAAAACAATGATGTGTATTGTACTTTTCTTCTTTAGTGAAAAATTGCAAGCAAGTGTCACAAAAATAAGATTCACCCTTGTGCTGACTTATTTGTCGTCGAACTAGTTTCATCAGGTCTTTTATTAAACAATAGTGACCTGTTCCACGCTGTTCGATGTATAACAAATTAATATGATGTTTTTTCTTCGTCTTTGAGAAATACAAAGGTCCTGTTACGATACTTTTACTTAAACCATAAACATTAATGCTAATATCATGATTATTCTTTTCAAATAATTTTATATCATTTACTGTTGGTGGGAATGACATTCCATCTGTATTCAAAATATTTGAATAGTGCGGGTAAGACTTGACTCGAGACACATTATTGTTAGTTGGGAATAAAGCAGCAATAATTGACCATAAAAAACACTTATCATCGTTATTTTGAATATTGATACAACTTTTTGTATTCTTTATTTTAGTAGGCAATGGTATATAACTTCCGCCTCTCATAGGGGAATATTTATTAACATTGATTTCTAAATGACTAATTGACAAATAAGACCAACCGGATTCACGACCTTGGAATTCGATCAGTTTCTTTTTTAATTTTTCAACCATTATTACATAAAATTCATTTAAATCTGTACTTTGGTAAACAATTTCATACTTTGTGTTAAAAGATTTTAACTGTGTTTCTTGTGATTGCGGTAATGTAAAGTAAACAAATAACTCCAAATTAATTTTAATGCAATTATGTTTCATTAATGACATTTCCGTTAACTTTTTAATATCACTTTTACCTTCACACAAGAACGCCTCAGGAGCGAGGTACTCGACTTCCTGCGTTGGACTTAAGCGATAAGTAACAATTCTTTTTTTAAAAGCAGTGGCTATAATATCGATGTTTTTAAATTCTGTTTTCAACAAACAATTCGATTTGTGCAAGTTTGTTCTCAAATGATATCGGTATTCATGTTCTGTTAATTCAATTTGACATTTCTGACATATTATTTTTCTATTTACTTCAGGGCTGGTAGGGTGGAGAACTGTAAAGAATGAAAACAATTATACTGTATGATTGTTACCAGTAATACTTTATTGAGTTTACGGAACTTAATATCTTAGGATACAATAAAACTCGATAAATGCAGTCTCAAACTAATTAAGATTACATAATAGGCATATAAGATATTTAACATTAGGGGGGGTTATAACCCAAATTATGTAAACATGTATTAATAATAATTGCTGATAAAAGTTGGCGGACAGGTTCTAAACTCCTTACGAGTGGCTATGATATAATTACTAAGATGTTTCCATGCTTCTGTGTCCTCATTTGTACGATTCTTGATAGTGACAATAGCTTGTCTCCATCTATTTACAGGAGACACCTTCTCTATATCATCGCAATGATACACTTTAACTTCAACAAAATGCGAACCAGTCTTTAAGGGATGGGTCTGTCTCGCAAAGCCATTGGAGAGTCGTCTGGAGACATAAGATAATAATTTACCAGGCGCTGCAGTAGAAGTCGAAGGTGCTTCTTCATCTTCACTGTCGCTGCCAAATAACTCGGCAGCAGTAGTACGGGTAGAGCTCATTTGCGCAGGGTTTATCTTCGGCTTCTTTGCAGCGCTTGAAGTTGATGACTTCGATTTGGTCCTCTTTTTAGTTTTCTTATCGGATGTTTCTCCCTGCGCCAACAACTCTTCATCGGAGGGAAATAATTCCTCAGCATTAGACAAATTCTTGGACCTGAAACAAATTCGTAATTAATAAAAAAATATATATTTATAATTTGTACCTTTAAATCAACGACTAGGAGAAATAATTTTACATTAATGAAAAGGCTAATTAATTTTTCTACATGTGTTATCCATGCATTCGAATAACATAAATATTACGAAACTAACACAAAGGATCACTTAAATGTATGAGCATTCGAATTACAAAATACTTGGTTAAGTATATAAAATAGTCTACCTATCCATCTATATCTCATCATTATTATTTTTTTAATACATGAGCATTCAAATAACTATTGACATATATTATTAATAATTAATCAATAAAACACACAGTTTACAAAGACACAAAATGAACACTTAAGCATGATAACTATTTGAATAATATGATGCTATTTGAATAATATGAGCATTTGAATATTACCTACACTATTTGAATGCTCTCGAGCATTCAAATAATACATTGTTTGAATACATAAGCACTCAAATAGTACATTATTTGAATGGACGAGTATTCAAAATAACTTTTTGAAGATATCTACAATTAAAAAACAACTATTTGAATGCATAGTTCATCTTAATCAATTAGTTACACACTCAAATAGAATGCATATTAACTAAGGTATTTTATATTGAAAAAAAAATTAAAAACAATTAAAAACACTTACATTTTGTTGATGGTTCCGCTGGTCTTCCTCTTCTTTCCAAAGAAACGAAATTGTGCTCCTTGGTTTGCATTCAAGCGTTTAAGTACCCAAAACTCACGTGGTGTTCTCCCATATACGAGAAGCCGCGCGTCTTCCCAAAACACTTAATCAGCACTAGCCTAATTCGTAACACCTCTACATACTTTGCGCTGCGGATTTACTTGCACATAATTATTAGGTGTTAACAATTTTTGCTAAACTACTTTTTATCCTTCATTGCTGTGTTAAAGGCTATAGTTTATACATACCTGTATGTGCGGAAACCGAAAACCACGCGGACGCAGTCGCGGGTGGGCGTTAGTTAAAAAATATTACTTGATTCTTATTTTTAAGTCATACCGGCAGACAAAAATATTTTTTAATTAGTAGATAGGTACGCGAATAAAGAAAGTGTACACTTTGTTTATTTTTACCTCCATTTTGCTTACAAAATACGTACTCAAGCTTGATGAAATATGTTTGTGTACCAGCCTTAACATCTTACTTAGCAAATTATTGAGGATCACATATCTCTAAGATGTGTTGTCATATTTACAGAGAACTTTATAGGAACGGGATTATTTTTAAAATAAGCAATTTGAACTTTATTACAAATATTCAATAATTATATAAACTGGAATCAGTTAAACAACTCTGATTTAGTGTTTGAACAGACAGTGAAGAGAACAATCTTTTAATACCATCGGTAAGTATTCGCTGTTTAATAGAATAATTATATGTCGGAATGTCGGTAGTTGTGTTAACTAATTTCATTTTTACTAATTTATTATTTTTATTTTCAGATAATGCAGTACTCTAATGATTCACCTATCAAGTTATCGCAGTTTACCTACGATCCTTGGGAGGGATTATCACCAGCCTGTGAAGACATCATTAACGCTTGCGACCCATCGAAAGCGAATGAAACTTTACGACTAAAGAAGGTTGGCCGTAAGAATAAGCCTACAAAAAAGAAATGTTCACCAAAGTCTTACGTTATCAACAGGGAGAAATCTAGAGGCATTCGACTTATAAAAATAAGTGTGCAAGATCTTATGAGTGAACCTTCCAGCATGCAAGATTCGGATAAGGAAGAAGAGGACAACTTTCTACTTTGTGCTCAATATGTAGTTACTGAACCGCTGGACGAAATCCAGGAAATGACGGAGAACATTATTAAAAAAATTTCAAAGAAACTTTGTAATAGTGATAATTAATTACCTATGTAAGATTATAATTTAATGAACTAGGACTTTCAGTGTTTTATAAATCATATCCATTAATAATTTGTTTTGTGTTATATTTTCTGCTTAATTGTTAATCTTAATAACAACAAATGTTTTCTAAATGATGAAAAGTGTAAACTTAATTAATAAAATATTGAAAAACCTTGAAAGTTCGTTTAACTCATATTTAATAAGAACTATTCAATTTAGTCAACCCACATTTATATTCGCATTAGAGAAGTATAGCTTTTAAAGGGCGAAATCTTTATATTGCTTATTGTTCAGTTCATTCTGACGACATAAAAAGGAATGTGGAATGCGGTGGCTCACGTTTCGGTGTTGTCGTCTCGCACGAGCCGGAGTTAAGAACAAATGCAACTAAGTATATGAAATGAATTGGTACATTATCAATCAAATACAAAAAGGGGTGAAAACTGAGCGAACATCATTCAGGGTGTATAATATTGTATAAAGATTCAAAAATATGTATTTAGGTCAAATTAAAAACCTACTTAAAGAGATTTTTTTCGATTGATTGATTCATAAGATAAGAAGCTACCACTTATTCAAATGAATGAATAGTATCAGTTTGGATTTAACATAATCTTCGATTCAATGTGTATAATTGGGGGATTCTGGATTCCTTGATCCAGAAGCCCCAATTATACACTACTGCCAGTATAGGTAATTTGTACGTTTGATATTATGTGGCAAATTAACTACATCAAAGTAGAACAAAAAATGTTGCATGTTAATTTTTATGAGACCAATTAACTTTGTGGCAATTGTACAAAACCGAGGGAGATGGCTTAACATCCATTAATAAAAAACCCAGCGTCGACAGATTCTTCTTATCCGTTTATATATGTCGTTGTAATAAACATTTCATGAAATGGCCAAGTCTTAACTTACTATTTCAGAGTAATTATTATTGCATCCACCCAATAATGTGAAGGGGGAAAGAGTTTTAAAGGGTTTACAAAAAAAATAACCTTAACCTACATCAATCATACAAGTTTTCCATCACCAAAAAAATTTAGACGATTTCACGATCTGATCAGACAGATTTTGCCATTTCATGAAATGTTCATTTCAACGATATGGCCACGACATATACATTAAACATAAGTAGGAATATAAGATTTTTCCTAACTACTGGGTGAATCTGCTAATCGCAAAAAACTTTACCCAAACATTTAGTGAGTACTGAAAATCCCAAGAAGATTCGGTTGACGCTGGGTTTTTTATGAGCCATCTTCTGAAACTAAATCAAACTCCAAATTTTGCATGTTAATACTTATGTGACGACAAAGACAAAGAAAGTTTATTTATTTCGTGGCAAGTGTACAAAAACCCAGGATTGTTGTGATTATCAAAAAATTGGCAAGTGTGGTGATTAGAATTTGTTTGACTGTTGGAACTCGGCTAAAAGATGTTTTTTAAAGTTTAGTTTTACTGCGCGTAAATAAAACAAACTTAAGGGAAATAAAAATAAGAACGCCACGATGGTCTAGTGGTTGAAGTACTGGGCCTTGGTCTCGAGGTCCTGGGTTCGATTCCTGGGTCGGGCAAACTTTGTGTTGATTTTTCTGAACACAGCCCGGGACGTAATTTCAAACCAAATAAAACCAAAGTTTTGTGGTTTCGGAGCATATGTAAAATTCAATAATATCGGTACAACTAAATTCCTTCAAGTTTGTTTTATTTCTGTCAACATTACATAGTTTTTTTTAGTCAAAAAATTAGTCTGTACAATTTGTTTTTAGTATTTTAGTTTTTAGTACTACTCATGTTAAAATAGGTATTGTGTACTGATGACTTATAAAATAGACCAAAGTTTAATCTCTCTAACTAGGATTTTAATTCTGTCTAGATTATTTTAGCTCAAATGTGTAGATTTAATTAGAATTTTCCCGCCATAATTATTGGAACAATCGATGGAGCCTTTTTTCTACTTAAATTATTTAAAACAAGGATTTAATTAATAATTAATATCAATAATTGAATATTTTGTTTTAAGTAATTTATGTGAGTAAAGAAGACTTTAGTGTGTAACTGAATAAATGCATTTCATATAATAATACCCTTCCAGCTGTTTTTCGACCATGGCGGCCAGTGCACAGGTAAGCGGAATATTATATTATAGTGCACAAGTGAGTGCGCAAGCACAGGTGCACTCCCTATTCCCTCACTCTCATATATCGGTGGGACAGCAATCTGACACGACCGTAGAGAGATCAGGCGCAGGACCAACGGCTTAACGTGCCTTCCGAAGCACGGAGGAGCTCGAGATGAAATTTTTCCGTCACCCATCCGATGACAGCCTCTTCAAAAGTTTCTCAAGGTTAACATAGATCAGTTGGCATAGATCTCGATTATTACGGAAAAGGTAGCAGGTTCAATACGATATATCTTATGTAGCCCGAAAATATTGTGTCACGTTTTAACCGTATAATACAAAATTAAACATTTATATAATGTTTGTATAAAGTATTAGTTACGGTACAGACAAATATGTTTTCGTATATAATATAATTCGTACAAATAAAATGTGTGATATGCTATATATTTTATTATTACTAATTTATGTAAAAGTACTAGAATATTCATATCATTTTATCTGTTTGTCTGTTTGCCCCGACTTCTTTGGAAACGGCTGGGTCTATTTTGAAGATATTTTAATGAGCTTATTTTATACAAATACATGACAGGCCCGTTGGTCTAGTGGTCAGAAACCCTGGCTACAAAACCAAGGGTCGCGGGTTTGAATCCCGCTAGGCGCAAATGTTTGTGTGATGAACATCGGCATTTGTACTCGAGTCATGGATGTTTATACAAAAAGTATCTAAGTATGTCTATCTGTTCCCTTATTTCCATCGTACAAGCTTCGAGCTTAGTTTGGGGCTAGGCAATTATTTGGTGTGTTAGTCCAAAGAAATAATTATACAGAATTCCTTCTGAGTAAGGTATCCAGAGCTTAGTCGGCGAGGGTATGGGGTTTTAAAAGAAAGGCAACGCATCTGCGACCCTTGTACGGTTGTTGATGTCCATGGGCAGCGGTGATCACTTACCATTATCCGGCTTTCTTAAAAAAACAAAAATGTGTATGAAATGAAATTATTCGTTGTTACGCACTTAACTAACAGGTTTCAGACTTATCCCCCCGAAATCACTTCCAGTCAACTTGTGTAGTCACAATGCATTTCTATAGTGTTTTAGAAGAATGTTTTATTTTATATTTTTAGCAGTTTTTTTTATAATAATTCTTATTATTGTACCTAACTTTTAGTGAATTAGTGAATATGATAAAAATAATGTTAATTACCAATCCATATCTCATATTTCAAATTGTAAACTGCGTATTTTTTTCTAGGAATTCATTTTATGTTAGTTTATATAAATGTTTATAAAATAAACTGAGCATATTCAATGCTTAAACATAAAAGTGTATGTTAGTTTGTTAAGTTATCACCCCGTTGGTTTAGTGGTTTAAGTACCAGGCCCTGATCTCGAGGTCCTGGGTTCGATTCCCGAGTCGAATCAAGTTCGTGTTGGTCTTATCGGATTCGTAATCACCAATCCGCATTTGGCAAGCGTGGTGATTAAGCCAAAATCTTCGTAGCGATAGCTAATCAAATAATGGAGGCCTTGGCCCTTCAGTGGGACATTAATATGCTGATACTTTGCTTTTTTTTAAATGTCGTAATATTCATAATTCTTTTGAAATTAATTGTTTTGTTGAAACATGTATGTATGTTCTAGAAATAAACACCTGTCAATGCATAAATGAAGATTATTATTATATGTGAAGAGAATTGTCCATTGTGAAATTTCTAGAAAAAAATATGCATTCAACATTTTATTGTAATTAGAATTATATGTATAGACTATATGTACCAAAGCATTTATTACGCAAATAAATAAATTATTTTAAAGTTTAATTGGTTTTTTATTTTATTTGTTGCACCTTGTCACTTCAGGAAACTTCAGAATATTTCAGGAATCTAAAGTCATGTTCAATAAAGTTACACATGATGTACTTTAGGACACCAAAGTAAAGCAGCAACCTTATAATCTTAACCTATAGGTAAAGCTCGTCTAAATATAGAACTCAAAGGAAACTGACTGATACAGTGATATATCAACGCACAGTCCAAACCACTGGTCGGATCGAGCTGAAATTTGGCATGCCGGTAGATGTTATGACGTAGGCATCCGCTAAGAAAGGATTTTGATCAATTCTACTCTTATGAGGATGAAAGTAAAACACCAGCAGAAACATAGCAGTTATGAAGTGCTACTTCACTGTGGTCTTCTTTAAGGTGCAGGTACTTCCCTAGACGAGTGGCTCATTTGAGTGGAAGCTCCACTAAGCTCTACCTCTAAAACCTGAAAAGATCCAACGTCCAACTAGTGATTATTAGTACTTTTATTCACATCCTTATTTGAACAAGCTATGACGTTCGATAGAATGAATAGAATTAATTTCGCCTTGAAACTATCAATTAACTTTCCAAAGGTACAAGAAGTGCTAATAATCGAATTATTCGTAATTAGCTATTACAGTCAATATTTTCCAAAGCGTGCATCTGAATAAACATCTCTGTTTACATTGGGGTTCGCCAAGGCGGCAACTGGGTCCTGTTTTGTTAGTGTATATGTTAAATACTAATTTAGTATTTCTTGGACGTAAAATGTCTTATGGCGCAATAAAATTGATGCTTTTGATTTTAGATACTTCTTCACACTTCTTTTGATTTCTTTAAGAGAAGCGTGACGAAGTACCTTGGCCGGTATGGCGACGTCAACGGATAGGATACCATCTTGGTACCACATCCGTAGTTACGGCAGTTAGGGCTCCTCTTTTGCTCAGCACCAGGCAGAGAGAAGCCAATGTACCGAGCTAATATAAAAAAAAGATATGTATCAGTATATCAAAATATTTTTTCATGTTAGATAGAGGCTGATGACTAAAGGGGTCCTAATTACATTAAGGCATTACTAATACGAGTAGACATCGAGAACATAATATATGCGGCAGCTGGAAGGGGAGGGGGTGGATAATTAAGTGATTTTGCTGTCCTATGAAATGACACGCTACTAGTATTATTTTTCGGCCTGAAATGATTTGTAATAGCTTTAAAAGACAAGACGGCATATTTTCGGTTACTAAATATTTTTAATCTATACTAATATATAAAGCTGAAGAGTTTGTTTGTTTGTTTGTTTGTTTGTTTGTTTGTTTGTTTGAACGCGCTAATCTCAGGAACTACTGGTCCGATTTGAAAAATTCTTTTTGTGATGGATAGTGTATTTGGAGCGGAAGGTTATAGGCTATAGTATATATCTATTATTTTATCCCAAGGGGATGAAAAAGGGGATTAATTTTTGTATGAAACTTTGTCAATTTTAAACTGATTGGGCTAGGACTTTGCATGCATAAAGCTACTATGTCATAAAGATCCCCTTAGAAAGGATTTTTATATATTCCACCCCAAGGGGATGAAAAAGGGGATTAATGTTTGTATGAAACTTTGTCAATTTTAAACCGATCGGGCTGGGACTTGGCATGCATAAAACTACTATGACATAAAGATCCCCTTAGAAAGGATTTTTATGTGTTCCACCCCAAGGGGATGAAAAAGGGGATTAATATTTGTATGAAACTTTGTCAATTTTAAACCGATCGGGCTGGGACTTGGCATGTATGAAGCTACTAACATAAAGATACCCTTAGAAAGGATTTTTATGTGTTTCACCCCAAGGGGATGAAAAAGGGGATTAATATTTGTATGAAACTTTGTCAATTTTAAACCGATCGGGCTGGGACTTGGCATGTATGAAGCTACTAACATAAAGATACCCTTAGAAAGGATTTTTATGTGTTCCACCCCAAGGGGATGAAAAAGGGGATTAATATTTGTATGAAACTTTGTCAATTTTAAACCGATCGGGCTGGGACTTGGCATGCATGAACCTACTATGACATAAAGATCCCTTTAAAAAGGATTTTATATGTTCCACCCCAAGGGAATGAAAAAGGGGATTAATGTTTGTATGAAACTTTATCAATTTAAAACCGATAGGGCTGGGACTTGGCATGCATGAAGCTACTATGACATAAATATCCCCTCAGAAAGGATTTTTATATGTTCCACCCCAAGGGGATGAAAAAGGGGATTAATGTTTGTATGAAACTTTGTCAATTTTAAACCGATTGGGCTGGGACTTGGCATGCATAAAGCTACTATGACATAAAGATCCCCTTAGAAAGGATTTTTATATGTTCCACCCCAAGGGGATGAAAAAGGGGATTAATGTTTGTATGGAACTTTATAGGTATAGTATATACCTACGTTTGCGGAAACCGGAAACCACGCGGACGGAGTCGCGGGCGGCCGCTAGTTTAATCATATTAATACATTTGGCGACTTGAAAAATTAACTATAGAATTTCTTGATCTATAGAATTTCTTTCGTTCCTAAGTCAGTGATACAATCAATATAGCTTCACTGAGACCTCCATAATTAAAGTACGTATAGTTTCATTCCCATTTTGGTGCTCAAAGTGTGCTAGACCTGCAAGTCTGGCCGTAGCTGAAGATCTTACGACTTGGTCCATCCAGCGATTAAGGGGCGTTCTAATGGCCATCATTCCCCTGCGTTTATCCCGTCCTAGAGGGCCGTTCCACTGGTATTGAATTAAAATATCGCAAATACATTAACGCTTACTTTTAATTTAGGCGTAAAAATACGTCAACGGTAGCTTTCCAATGACGCATGGAAATACGCAAATACGTAAGAGATGTTAAGAATGAATTAACAATCAGAATCAGACGTTTCTAGAACAATTTTTAAGTTAAGTTACAATCAATACATTCTAACTTAAAAAATATATTAAAACTGCGATTTTTATCCGTTTTCATTGGTTTTCTTCCATAAATACGTAGTAGTCGCGTTAATCTAAAAATACTCAAAAGATGCATTATCGTAGCCAGCCTGTGGTTGAGGGTGGGGCGGCAGTCAAAGTATCCCCCACCCCTCACCCAAGTATTATTATTGGTTTTTTTTTATTTGTTAAGTAACATATACTTGATAATATTTTCTTTTTGTTTAATAAGGCACATATATCAGAGCCAGGGTGAGGTAAGCGCCCAAGCTTGCCCCATTTTGGCTCTGGCTACGCCAATGTCAAGAGGATTGCCTGAATAATCATCGTTTTCATCGATGTTTTAGAGGTGTAAAGCTTATTGGAGTATCCACTCGGATGAGCCCCTCGTCTGGAGAAGTATCAGTAGTAGTAGCACCTTACAGAAGACCACAGTGAAGTAGAACTTCGTAACTGTTGTGCTATGTTTCTGCTGGCGATTAAGCTCGCCAGCTCAGTTGTGGAGGGTATGGGGTCTTAAAGGCAGGCAACGCATCTGCAACCCTTGTGCGCCTGTGCAGTTGTTGATGGGGCAGCGGGGATCATTTACCATCAGATGACAACTTTCTCGATTGCTTGAGTCTTTAATAAAGAATACCTCGACCTGCACGTTGGTTGGTCCCTGGCAATAACCGAGGGGCGCGGGTTCGAATCCCGCCAGGGGCAAATGTTTGTATGATAAACATCGGCATTTTGATCTCGAGTCTTGGATGTTTATAAAAGTATTTAAGTATTTATGTCTATTCGTTCCCTAGTAGAAGCTTTGAGCTTAGTTTGGGACTAGGCAATTGGTGTATTAGTCCAAGAAATTATTATTATTCATTATTTTGTAGGTCCCTTCAAGCATGCGCGGGGCCAAAGCCAACAGCGCAGAGGCTTTTTTTGTACCATTTAATATAAATAAGATGAGTAAATTGTTGTTAGAACTTTCTTTCTTTTATCCTGTCTATCGTGAGAAACCAGTTTTTTTTTAAATCGTCGGTTTACGTAGCACGTCACAAACTCAACATTCATCATCATCTTAGCGCTTTTTCCGGTTGCATCCTCGGCCATTGTCTCGGAGCCCAGGGTACGCTGCGACTATGATCCTGATTCCTGAATTGACCAGCCTGGTTATTACAATGGAGCGACTGTCGTCTGACCTCCACAACCCACATAATGGAAACCAGACAATTTGTATCATAGTTGGGACCAACGGCTTAACGTGCCTTCCGAAGCACGGAATCATTATTCTTATCAGACAATCAGTTGATTCAAGCCTTCACGAGCATCGTAAAACCGCCAATTCCGGACATCAGAAACCTTCCATATTGTTTTTAATACGTTTTTATCAGCCAATAATTGGCTCTGAATTCGTCATGCTACATATTAATTGTCTCATATGTATCAACAGTATATTTATACAGGTGTCATATGTTTGCTGTTGTGAAGATATATAATGGTAGACGAAGAAGTGATGGTCTAGTGGTATACAGATAATATCTGACCCACTAAGTGCTGTATTTGATATGAGAATATCTAACGTGCTTTTTGTGGGACTGCTAAGCGTGAGTAGATTTTTTATTAGTTATTTTTTTTATATCAATTTATTTTTATAAATTTTACTAGCGGCCGCCCGCGACTCCGTCCGCGTGGATTTCTTTTTTTCGAAATAAAAAGTAGCCTATGTTCTGTCTCAGGGTCTAAAGATTGTCTGTACCAAATTTCATCATAATCGGTTGCGAGGTTTAAGCGTGAAAGCGTAACAGACAGACAGACAGACAGACAGACAGACAGAGTTACTTTCGCATTTATAATATTAGTTGGGATCAATTTATATTTATAAATTTTATCAATTTATTTTTATAAATTTTATCAAACTTTTTTATTGGTTTAAAAACCTATGACATGACGCCTCGATGATCTAGTGGTTTCAGTGGACCCTGATCTCGAAGTCCTGGGTTTGATTCCCGGGTCTTCGAGATCACTCGAAGACCCGGGAATCAAACCCAGGACTTCGGACTTTGCGTCGACTTTTTCCGAATACAGCCCGCCGGGTTTGTAATCAATGATCGGCATATGGCATGCGTGGTAATTACCTAAGCCAAAACCCATCTTGATGGTGGCCTTTGCTCTGGTGTAAGACATGAATTGGCTGATACCTTTTTATGTGTTTTAATTTTAATTAATGCGTTGGTCTCGTATAGCACCGAGTCCGAAGTCCTTAGGTCTTATGTTGGATTCACGTATTGGACAAAGCTAAAGCCTACCAATTACTGAAAAGTGGGTACAGGTCACTACCTTTCAGAAGCTAAATCGCATCACAAATCGCGAAATCGCAGTGGTTTAGTTGAATGCTAGTTTTTTAGATAGATAGCTAGGTCTTCTTCTATCGAGGTGTCTACTCTAAACGTAGTAGTTATACCTCAATGGCCAGCAGCCGCGTATAGGGCTGAGGACTTTCGACTGCCCGCTACCCTCGACTACCCACTAAAATCCGGAGGTTTCCTTCTCATCCGAGTGGAGGAAGGAACCGGTTCTTTTAACTGGCAGGCGCCTGGTGGCTGCCTGATTTATTGGTGGAGTCTGGTGTACCATACCCTTGGGTTCTACCAACATTTAATTTAATAAATGCATCATCATCATCAGCCTATTGCAGTCCACTGCTGGACATAGGCCTCTCCATTTAGACCGATCCTCGACGACTCGCATCCAGTTATACTTGATGAATGTCGGTAATAATTCTGTTTTTTATCTATTAATTTTAGGTCTCATTGGCGCTAGCAGAGCCTCACAGTAAGTTATACTCATTTTTTTAAATATCAAAATACTCTATACGTTTCAAGACTCTTAAATTTTTAAAAATTTCGTAATTTGCATTAACACATAAAACCGTGGCCCACCAAACACCAACACTAATAAAAATTAAATCCAATTTTAGTAAAATCAAAACTTTATTCAACCATAAGTATTTTCAGGCTTATTCACTTTATTAAATACAGGGTGACTCTGAGTTAAAAATAAATATTTTACTTTTTAGGGAAACTCCACAAAGTGAATGTGGTCCGCCAATATACAAGCGAACTACATGGTAAATATTCAGTAAATTAACTTATTTCTATTCATAACTTCAGCTTTTAATAATTAGAAAAAAGCTAAAACTAACTTCTCATTCATATAATAATATTGCATACGCGCGCTCAACTACTTAACTCCTAAACAACCTTAAGTTTCCAAACTTTGAAATCTTAGCCAGTCATTTATGTAGATTTATTTTTAATAAGTAACTTAAACATAAATCTGACATCATCACTTAGCACAACTTACACACATGTTACAGGTTGATATTACAAAATAACATTATACGTCTTACTTCAATTTATATCAATATTTAAACACATAGCTCATCAGCATTCAGAGTTCTATGTGGTCGTATTACATTATTTATTCGTATTTAATCACTTGGGTGATTACTTTGGGTGATTTAATCACCCAAGTGATTAAATACGAATAAACATTATTTAGGCTATGGCAGAATACCAGGGACACCCACTTGCACCCAACCATAGACCATTTTGTAATAAAATAAAAATAATTCAAACTTTTTCGTAGATTATATTGACCACAACTGGAGTGCCATCGTATTATTTCCATCACACTATCACTATCCACATTTAAAATTGCTAACATTTTCAAATCAACATTTACGATTCCTTCCATCGTTTTAAATAAACCAACCACATTTCAGATGAGCCCCGTGGAACGATCAAGTTCGTGAGGCAGGAAGAAGTGCCTCAAGAACAGACAGGGAGAATCATTATCCGCAAAGAGATACCCCAAGAAGAGGCCCGGGGTAACATACGATTCGTGCAGACAGAGGAGGCTCCAACTGAGGGACAGGGCAATATAAAATTCGTCCGAACTCAGGAGACTCAAAACGATGGACAGGGCAACATAAACTTCGTTCAGACCCCATCAGAGACTTCTCAGGACGGAGACGTCCAAATTATCGAGAAGAAACTCCCAGATGGGTCGATAGAGAGGATAAGAATTGTCAAGAGGGTTACTCCGGTTCAGGAAGTACGTTACGAGACAAGACAAGTCGGTCAAGAAGAGTACCAGACTGGGTACACAACTCAGCAAGTAGTACAGACTTCTGAACAGGAGAGTAGTAACACTCAACAGTATGGTACTATTACTTTGCAGTCGAGTTCCTCAGAGTCTAGTACTTCCCAAGCTTCTTCTCAAGAAAGCTCTAGTTCTCAACAGAGTTATTCTTCTCAAGACAGTTCAACTTCCCAACAAAGTGCGACTCAAGAGAGTTCAAACGCTCAGGAGAGTAGTAATACTCAGTATGGTACTATTACTCTACAGTCGAGTTCTTCAGAGTCAAGTACTTCCCAGGCTTCTGAAGAAAGCTCAGTTTCTCAACAAAGCTATTCTTCTCAAGATAGTTCAACTTCTGAACAGAGTGCAACGCAAGAGAGCTCTAGTTCTCAACAGAGTTCGACCCAAGAGAGCTCAAGTTCTCAACAGAGTTCAACTCAAGAGAGCTCTAGTTCTCAACAAAGTTCAACTCAAGAGAGCTCAAGTTCTCAACAGAGTTCGACTCAGGAAAGCTCTTCTACTCAGTCGACTTCGGAAGACACCGAGGAGGTGTCCTCTACTGAGGAGGAAGTCTCTACTCAGGACGTATCTTCCGTGCAAGAGACTCAATCTGAGTCAGAGACTGAAACTGCCTCAGAGACTGAAACTGCTTCAGAGACTGAAACCGCTTCAGAGACTGAAACCGCTTCAGAAGCATCGTTTTCGAACTTATATGGATTATTGGGAAGCAGAGGTAAGAATGTTAACCTACTATAACTTATTAAAAGTTCGTTTGTTCATTTATTAAAAGTTTAGGGTTCGATTCCCGCTTGTGACCGCCAACCGCCATAATATGGGAAATTTATGCCGTTATATTTTTATTATTTCACCTACATATTACAGTCACGGCATGCAAAAGTTAATGAACTAAATCAGGCAATATTTTTTATAACGGCTAAACTTCTGAGTTTCTTTTGGCGCCTTTTCTCTTGACGACGTGCAAAAAAATCTACTATGTAGCAATTTGCTGTTAAATTATTTCATTTAATTTCAATCTAATTGCAAAATAAGTGACTTGGACTTTGCACTAAAAATAAATAAATAAATATTTCACAACATCGCATACATTGATCTGACTCCGTTTTAAGTAACTTAAGCACTTGTGTTATGGACACCAGAATCAACAGTGGTATTACAAATATACTTAAATAGATACATACAACACCAAGACCGAACAAACAGACATGTTCATGCGCACAAATGTTTGTCCTGTGCGGGAATCGAACTCTTGTATAATAGGCAACATCTTGACCATTACACCAAGCGGGTCGTCGTGCGTCTTTGGTCCAAGTGTTGACATGATCTTGGTTTTCAGGACATCGCGGACACCATGGCTCACGCAAGCGCTCAGGAGTTGTTTCAGGAGTTGTCAGGACTCTCTTCGGCAGAGGTAAGTGTCGAAAAACACCAAGTAAATAAATAATAATAATAAATAAATAAATGCCTTGGACTAACACACCAATTGCCTAGCCCCAAACTAAGCTTGAAGCTTGTACTAGGGAAGCTGAACGGATAGACATACTTAAATACTTTTATAAATATCCATGACTCGAGTACAAATGCCGATGTGCATCACACAAACATTTGCCCCTAGCGGGATTCGAACCCGCGACCCTTGGTTTTGTAGCCTCTTGCTTTTGTAGCCTGTAGGGTCTCTAGCCACTCGACCAACAGGCCCGTTTTATCTGTAACTTTGTAACTTAGCAACTATAGTGTTCTTTATTATTTTCAGGACACAAAGAATGCAGAAATCTTCTGATGATCCTCACAGGAACAGAGCGTAAGTATTCATATTACCATTTTATAATTATATCTATGTACTTACTTACTGACTTAGCTTAAAGAGTAATTCGGTGGCCTAGTGGTAGGGACCACGCTTCAGATACGTGAGGTCCGTAGTTTGAATCCGGACCTACACCTCTGGATTTTTCGCAAATCTATGTGTGGATTTGTGCTATTAGCTCGGCGGTGAGGGAAAACACCGTGGGGAAACCTGCACAATTAGATAGTTTCTGACTTTAGTTCAGTTAGATCTGAATGCGTAACCATGATCCAATCTGTCTGGTTCCCCTCTAAGGGTTACGAATTTCTGATGGCAGTCGCCCCACTGTAATAACGAGACTCGCGAAATCCTGGTCAAAGCGGACCCCGCACAGAAACGGGATAAACGCTAGGAAGATGATAACTTACTGACTTAGTTTGTGAATTTTTAGATATTTTTATTACTAGTTTTTACGCAAACGCTTGATACTCACTCTTCTTTCAAAAACTTGAGAAGTTCTGTTAATAATTTGAGTTGTAGGTATACCAGATTCATCAAAATCAGACCAATAGTTTCAGCGTGATTGACGGACAAACATCCAAACAAACAAACCTTCACATTTATAATTATTAATATTTTGTATCAACTTCCCCACGCATGTGGAGCGTCACTCCTTACCACTAAGCTACCTCCTTTCATTAAATATTCCGCTCAAATTATTAAATTATTCTTCTTTGAAATACGCAGTTTATGTCGCAAAAATACTAAACCACATGCCTGCCTTAAACTTAACAATAAAACTTCTGTTTAATTAAGTTGTTTGACTAAGTTAATTAATGTTGACTGTTGAATAGCTCAATTTAATAATTAAGACAAGTGTTAATTGTGATAATAAGTGGTTCTTCTGCCATAACACTTGGGTAAATATACGTAGGAGTATATTCACAAGTTTAGAGCAAATACTTAGTAAAAGAACCTTGTTTTTTTTATATAGAACTGAAGATGTTAGTGAAGAAACAACCGTTTAACAATTGCATTTAAGATACCTACTACCTACTTTTATTAGACTCGCGACCGGCCGCGACTCCGTGCGCATGGGTTTTTCGAGTTCCGAACTCATAACTCATAGCTTTAGTATAGCTTAAAGCCTTCCTCGACTAATGGACTATCAAACATATAAATATTTTTCGATTCGAACCATAGTTAGTTCCGCAGATTAGCGCGATTAAAAAAACAAACAAAAAAATCAAAAAAATGCCACAATTTTCTGGCGTCAGGCCATATGGTTGAGAATACGAAAAAAAGATGGCGGAAAAAAACTAAAGCCATTTTATAAACTGTCATCTAAATTTGTTTTTTTTAAATTTCAGATGAGGATGAAGCTTTGGACTACATTCAGAAGGCCGCCAACTTGAAGAGTACGTATTTTGCAAGATTTTATGACATTTACACGCCGTAGCTTTTTTTTATGTTATAGGGAGGCAAACGAACAAGAGGGTCACCTGATGGTAAGTGATCACCGCTGCCCATGGACATCAACAATCGCACAAGGGTCGCAGATGTGTTGCCTGCCTTTAAGACCCCATACACTCCCCAACTGAGCTCTGGCGTTACTCACCAGCAGAAACATAGCACAACAGTTACGAAGTGCTACTTCACTGTGGTCTTTTGTAAGGCGAAGGTACTTCTTAGTTCGAGTGATCGTGGTGATTAAGCCAAAACTTAAAATTATTAACACATAAGTTGGCTGATACTGATCACTATATTTTGATCAAAATCAAAATATATACTTTATTTATATAGGCCTCAATAAAGCACCTATAAATCGTCAATTATATCACAATATTATAATAAATCTACCACCGACTTCGGAACGCAGTCATCTACCGAGAAAAAGCGGCAAGAAACTCGATAGTTGCTCTTTATAAATCAACAAGTTTTTACCCGCGGTTTTACCGCTTTATCGAGTTTTCTGTTTTGCTTTGATTTGATATTGATGGAATATTAATAAATATATTCATGAGATGAGGGATCCTTTCACCCAAGTCATCTCACACCCTTCCTGCATGCCATGTTTCATCAAAATCCGTTCAGTAGTTCCAGCGTTGACGGACAAACAAACAAAAATATTTTTACTTGCAATATTAATATATTATTTTGATTTATAGATCGCCAGGAAGTTCATGAATTCTTGAAACTGATTCGTGGATCGAGAAGCTGGGACTTCATCATTGAACTGCTGACTAACTTGGAAGGAAATGCCAGTAAGTGTAAACTATATCTACTTATTATATTAAAATGAATCGCAAAATATGTTGGTAAGCGCATAACTCAACAAAGTCTGGACCAATTTGGCCAATTTTTTTTAAATGTTCGTTGAAGTCCAAGGATGGTTCTTACGGCGTGAAAAAGTCGAATAATTGCCGGGACCCTAAAAACAGCCCTGCCAGATTACAATTTCTTTTGACAGGACGAAGTCTGTCGGGTCAGCTAGTATTTAATATATATGTTATCTATGAATTTAAATACCTATAATTTGTTACATACATGCTCTGTCGAATCAAGAATAAATAGATAAAATAAAATGTGGGTATATTCACCAATAAGAAACACACATGCTGAAAAAACGCCAGAGGTTCAGCGGCGATGCATTTCTATACTTACAAAATTACGCGACGTAACATCGGCATGGTGTTTCATCTTCCATTTAAAATACATTGCAGACATAGAACTTCGGTCGCGTTTTTTCGCCTTGTGTGTTTCTATACTTAGATTTACCAAGAACATGGCGGTAAAAGTATAGATTTTGTCATTTCGAGCTTCGACCACAAAAAGATGTTGAATCTTAAATTACACTAGAACTTTAATCCTAGGATTTAGCGCAGTTCAGACTTTTACAGTTACATAGTTGATATTAAACGGGACTAAACGCGATATTTATTAATGTATACTTCTTACTGCTTGACGTTTCGGCTGCGTTACAACAGCCGTGGTCGCAAGCGGACTGGTGATGCGGGGCGTCGTCTGCTCGGGCGCCGTTGAGAATGTTCTTCCTCTACCCCCAAATTGTCATTTATTAATATCGCGTTTAGTCCCGTTAAATAATACAAGAGTCATAATGCAACGCGAAAGTCTTAAATCTTAAGTTACATAGTGTTATTAAATAATGTTTTCTTTGTTTTGTTAATTGACAACTTTTTTTCCAGACATAAAGGTGGTACTCACAATACTGGAGGCTTTGACTGACACCACTGGTGAGTACAACTTATTGTTAATCCCTTCTCCTCTTTACCTCCTTGGCAAAGAAGTTTTCCTGTTGGAATAACACAGATACAGACCATAGCCGACCCATCTTTCCCATTGGGCATAATAGGCATGTGCCAAGGGCCCACGATCGAACGAGGCCCCCTGATTTGGAATGCCCTTGCAGGGCGTCACATAGGCACTTATCATCGATGTACTTAACACCTATGTTACCTGTGACATGCAATAAACTATTTGATTTGATTTGAACCTGCACTTAGGGTCCCCAGACCCTGCACGATTACCAAATCAGAGTTTTAAAGGTCCATGTGTCCAGGGCTCCCTAATTGGTGAAGACGGCCTTGGACCAAAGTTTGAAAATCGGCGGTGTAATTACACCCCCATGCCTTGGAAAGCACATATCGTCGCTGGTCCTGCGCCTGATCTCTCTCCGGTCGTGTCCGATTGCTGTCACAAAACTATGAGAGTGAGGGAATAGGGGGTGCACCTGTGCTTGGCTTGCGCACTCACTTGTGCACTATAATATATCCTGTGTAGTAATACCCTGGGTTCCTGGCTGATTGTAAGATCGACCGATGGTCGAAAACGGCCGGAAGGGTATTATTTTTCAGAATTAAGTAATATCTTGATTGAACCACTTTAGAAATGTACAAAAGGTGGACTTAATGTCTCATGACATTCTCTACAAATCAACCTTAGAGCCAAACTACGAGTATTACAACGATTAATAATTAATAATTATAATATAAAAAATAATAATTAACAATGTTTCAGATGTATTCGAGGCTTTCAGAATACTGAAGGAGCTGACCGGCCACGGCAACTTTGATGGAATTTACGAAATCATTCAAAAACTTTCAGGAGAGAAAGGTTCGTAGTCGTTCTGTATAAAAATGAAAGGTTGTAGTAGTTTTGTACAAGATCTAAAGAAGCTGAATGAAGCCTATAGAGATTCATACAAACAATGAAAATGAATTATGTATATCTTCTAAAGTAAATAAAAACAACAAAATGTGATTACTTGATAGTTTAGTAAACATTTTTACTAAAACTTCATACATTTACTTTTTCTGTAACGTAAAATTAAAAAGAGATCTGAACGTTTTTCACTTTACGAAAATAGGAGGATTAGGTGAGCACTTTCAAAAGATGATTACTCTAGAATGGATAGTTGTAATGCTTTGTTTTAAGTTTTACAAAATCGTATTCATTGTTTACTAAACCAAGACCAGTTATACAACTGTTTAAATTAAACATTTTACCAAATATTTCTAGTTCTATCGTTTTAAAATTGCAAGTTTGATTTTACAAATTGTTTTAGACCTTTTACTAAATGGTGAATACATTATTATTCATTTTTGAAGGGTGCTCACCTATTGCACCCGCACATCAATTATTTTAAGAACATTTGATTTGACTTTTTACTACGTACCTAACCTAAAATGGTACTTAGAATACTTTTGCACAGACATATGATTTAACTTGTGTTTTTTTACAGATGTTTACCAAATCGCTGATTTCTACCGTCACGTCGTTCACTCTAGTGGTAAATATATGTTTTTACATACAACCTATATTATGTGTACTTACATCGCAATTTATAAATTGAGAGTTTTAAGTAGTGTGAGGGGTTTTACTTAGTTATACTTATTTATTGGTGGCCTAGTGGTACGGACGGCGCCTCACATACGTGAGGTCCGCGGTTCGAATCCGGGCCCACACCTCTGGATTTTTCGAAATCTATGCGTGGATTTGTGCCATTAGCTCGGCGGTGAGGGAAAACACCGTGAGGAAACCTGCACATTCAGTGCTTTCTGAATTTAGTTCAGTTAGATCTGAATGTGTAACCATGATCCAATCTGTCTGGTTCCCCTCTATGGGTTACGAAGGTCTGATGGCAGTCGCTTCACTGTAATAACCAGACTCGCCAAATCCTGGTTCATGGTCAAAGCGGACCCCGTATAGAAACGGGATAAACGCTAGGAAGAAGAAGATTTATTAGTGGAGTACCAAGGATTAAGACTACTTCATGCCTTAATCCGTGGTACTTCTGGTGCCCCCTCCCCCATTCGTGATGCGTTAGACAATTGCTTAATTTGATTTAGGGTTGATCCGTCACATCTTAAGCTCCTGGATTCGATTTCCAGGTCAGACAAAATTTGTGTCGTGTTGAACTTGTTAACAAGATTTCAAAATTATGGAGCAGGCTTGTAATCTACAGTGAGCAATGAAATCTATACTAAAATATGAAGCTGAAGAGTTTGTTTATTTGAAAACACTTATCTCAGGAACTACTGGACCGATTAGAAAAAATATTTTTGTGTTGGATAGTCCATTTGACGAGGAAGGCTTTAGGCTGTGGAAATCGAAATCTACGCGGACGGAGTTGCGGGCGGTTATTTTATAATGTAGTGTGAAATGTTTTCGATATAACATTATACCTTTTGTAACATTTTGTTCCTATCATAATTCAAAGTATTTTTCCACAGCAGGTGTGGCTGGACTTAAGAACCTGATCCACAAACTGACCGGAGGCGTCGGATCAAAGGACTTCGTCATCGTCATGTCTCACCTTCTCAAGGAAGTTGGTAAGTAAATCTATTTCATTTTGTTTATGTTTACTTGCAAGTTGTGTCTATTTTATTTATTTGTTTATTTTCTAAATCTTCCATAAACGCCTCAACAACGGTCTACCTAATGATGCAAGTACCGGGCCGTGTTTAAAGAGGTCCTGGGTTCGATCCCTGGGTCGGGAAAAAATTGTGTCGATTCTTCTGAACACATCCTGGGTTTGTGCTCACCAACCCGCATTTAGAAAGCGTGGTAATTAAGCCAACACCGATAGTTGTAACTAAAACATTATTTCAAATGATGGAAGCCTTTGCCATGCAGTGGGACATTAATAGGCTGGTACTTAACTTCTTTTTGCCAATTCTTACGCTAATAACTACATGCATGGTAAGAATTACTAAGTAATAAACAATACTCGTACATATATTTTTTTATGTAATACCATAGCGTGCGACCCAATGCGTTAATATATGATAAAGGGCCAGCTCAGTTGGCAGAGCTTGAGACTTTTATTCTCAGAGGTTGTAGATTCGGGCCCCACGTTGGGCGCCAATGCGACGGTAATGCAAAAAATTGGGCGCATATGCAAAAACTACCTACGAGTATGAAAGATACCTAAATCCAATGTTTGTTTTCAGATATGAGGAACACATTCGAAGTACTTATGGCTGCCACCAGGACAGGAGGTGAATATCATCAAGTTTTTTTTCTTACTACTTACCTAAAGAGAATTAAAAAGAAAATTTTGTACATTTTCCGTGATATATAGTTTAAATGACATACTTTACTATTCATGGGCAGATACAAAATTGTCTATCTAAAGCCGATTTCACTACCTTATGTCAGTAGACACTGCGGCTTTTATAACTTTATCTACCTAACGGTTCATCATAAAAGTGGCATCACAGTGGAAACCACTCCGAATATCATACCTATTTTTTTATTTTTTATTCCTTGCTAACAAACTGCTACCGTTGTGAAATGGATAGAGCGCTGCGCTCAAACCTGGTCCCAGAGGTCGTGGGTTCGAATCCCGCGAGGAACACTTTCACTTTGTGTTGGCTTTCCCAGTTTGATTAGGACATTTCAGGCTTGTATCACCTTATTGTCCGAGAAGAATGATGATTCCGTGCTTCAGAAAGAACATAAAACTGTTGGTCCCGACTTTGATCCAAATTGTCTGGTTTCACTTGTAAGGGTTACGGAGGTCAGACGACAGTCGCTCCATTGAAATAACCAGGCTGGTCAATTCAGGATCATAGTCGCAGCGTACCCCGGGCTCCGAGGCAATGGCCGAGGATGGAATTAGGATAAGCGCTAAGATGATGGTGACTTTATTTATTCATTAAGTACAGCCACATGATACATATTAATGAAATGCAGTGAAAAGGTACAAATAGAAACAGTTCTGATATGAATCAAAACAACGGCGTACATAGCACTCGTAAATAATTAGGGTACAAATTATGAGACACAACAACGAAACAAATAGGCTGATGGGCACAACTGTACCCATCAGGCTACTTGCCTGAAAGATACTCCGAGATTAATGACTTATTTGTTTGTTTCTAGATATCGGTGACGCCATCAAGGTATTCAACGAGCTCCTAAACACCGGAAACTTCGCTCAAAGCATCATCATCATGAAGACGGTCACTGGACAAGAACGTAAGTGTGCGATTGACTTAAGTTAATAACTTACCAGCTTGGGGCAGCGGCCCAAAGTGTGTCTTAGCCTCAGATAACAAGAGATTTATTTATTTATTTAATAAGGTACACCAACAGCATACATGTAAAACACATATAGAAGCAGATTAACTTAAATTCTAGTACATATGCCTTTTGTAGGCGTACACAGCATTCTCCGAAACAAACAACAACGTAAGACGATTTAACCCGTCCTGAGCTCGAGTCTCGAAAGAACATCGAACCTATTTGGCAGACCTATTGTTTCAGCGTTCATAAAAGCTTATTTATATTAATACTTTGACCAGAAGCGTAGCGTGCCTTAGCGGGGCCCCGTATAAAAATTTGTTTGGGGCCCTTAGGAAAGGTAAATATATCTCAATAGACAAAAATTGCATCAAATAATAATTTGGGAAGTTTTTATTAATTTTTGTTTTCGCGAGTTGGGGGCTCCCATGCCTCGGGGGCCCCGTATAATTGATACGGCAGATACAGCGGTAGCTACACCCCTGACTTCGCCGAGTATTTGTGGTTTCTGTGTTTAGCAAGCATTTTATATTAGAGGACCTAGTATGCTACATTATTTATATAACATAAATAGGCACAACTACCTTAAAAGTACTTTGACGCGATGTAACATACTATCAACGCCATCTACTGGTGAATGGCGGAAGTAACATAAATGTTGATGTTTAGCCAAATAACTGACTTATATTTTTTTACAGAACTGAGGTACGCTATTGAAGAACTCACTCAAGAGATCGCAAGAAGCAGTAAGTATTGATTAGTATTTAAAATTCTTTTTTAATAACATTTTCCAACGGTTTGTGGTCATACAAGAGAAGACATTTTAATGATTATAAGAAATCTATAAAAAAAATGATCTTGTTTTGGTGACCATATGAGACCTATCCGAGATAATATTATTTACTTATCCATATATAGAATTTATTTATTTACTTATCCATCTCTTCCCCCAGGCCTCGCAGTGATAACGCAGACGCTGTACAGGATCACAGGCCGCAACAGCCTGGAGCAGGTCGTGGAAGTATTCTACAAAGTATTTAGGATGAAGAGTAAGTATAAATTAAACCTATGACGAAGGAACGGTTAAAAATTCAAGATACATAAACTTGAAACTTTTTGAATCGATACCAAGCTTGGTGAGCATTACAGTTAAATAGCAAAAAATGTCCTTCTATCCTCCATTTGAAAGGACAGGACCAATTCTGGCCCAAGAGCCGAAAAAAAGATGATCTCTTTGTCAGGTTTACTTCTTAAACGAAATTAAACTGTATTTCAAGGCAATAAGCTCCACGAGTTTTTTATGTGATTTCCAATAGTGTGAATTTTCCTTTGAATCGTCAACTGTCACCGGGGTCATCTTAGCTGAAATAAACATAATGAGTAAGGCACAATTAAATATATTTTCATGATAAATAAAGTTTTATATAAGTATTTATTTTTATATAAAGTTGAGCATGTCGGTTGAGCTGTTTTAATGATTTTGCGTAGAATCTTATTACTTTAAAATAGTGTCGATTTTTCTTTGATGTCAAACTGTCACCAGAATCTTCTTACCTAGAAAGCACAAAAGCGGTTAAATCTATACTTATAAACTAAAGCTGACGCATTTGTTTGTATGTATGTTTGTTTGTTTGTTTGAATGCGCTAATCAAAATCAAAATCAAATCAAAATACCGAGAAGAAACGGTAGATGATTGCATTACGAAGAAGTGGTAATCTCAGGAAAGAGTAGGGTTGGAATAGAAAAAATATTTTTGTGTTGGATAGTCCATGTCACGAGGAAGTCTATAGCGCGGACGGAGTCGCGGGCGGTCGCTTGTCGTTACTAAGATTCCTCTTCTTCTCCAGACATCGTCCACGTCATCCAAAAGATCAACAAGGTGTCCAGACGTCGCGACGCGATATTCTTCATGCAATCTCTTTTGGACATCACCCAGACCAAAAAGATTCAGGATGCTGTGACTATCATCAAGGAACTGACTGATAATAAGGGTGAGTAATTTCTAATAAGTATTTAATTATTTAATTTTTTTTAAATTATATAAAATTATTTAAGGTTTATAATAATAAAATATAGTAAAAGGTTTAATAATAGGTATATAGCATGAAAAATGCTTGAAATGAATGAAAAAAAACTTGTTAGGGTGAGTGTGAAGTTATGTTTTGTAGTTTGTTAACATTGATCTAGGTATTACATAACTACTACGTATAACATCGAGAACAAAATCTATGTGTCAACTGGGAGGGAAAAGGACGGATAATAATAATTTAGTGGTTTTGTTGTCTTTTTAACTACATATTTGACGACCCGCTTGGTGTTATGGTCAAGATGTTGCCTATTGTACAAGAGGTCGCGGGTTCGATTCCCGCACAGGACAAACATTTGTGTGCATGGTCTGGGTGTTATATGTATTTATTTAAGTATATTTGTAATAACACTGTTGATTCTGATATCTCAAATCAAATTAAAATAAAAGGAATTATTTTATTTATTTATTATTTACATTTATTACATTTATTATTTGTATATTGAAATAATATTGTTGTTTGATGAGCTCGGTGGCGCAGTGGTTAGCGCGCTCAGCCTGCGATTGACAAGTTAAGCAGGTTTCACAGAGGCCAGTCATCGGATGGGTGACCGTTAAATTACATTTTGAGCTCCTCCGTGCTTCGGAAGGCACGTTAAGCCGTTGGTCCTGCGCCTGATCTCTCTACGATCGTGTCAGATTGCTGTCCCACCGGACTATGAGAGTGAGGGAATAGGGAGTGCACCTGGCTGATCGCAAGATCGGCCGCGATTGTCTAAAAACGGCCGGAAGGGTATATTTTTATTAACTATTGTCTTTTTCCACAGACATGACCATCCTGGAGATTTTGGAGAAGGTCAGAGTGAAGTCTCAGCATGAAGACATCATCGATTTCTTCAAGAGGATGATGCAGTACACTGGAACTAAATGTAAGTTATATTTTTACGAGCCCGTTGTTCTAGTGGTCAGAGAGTTCAGAGACCCTGGCCACAAAGGTTTTTTCCATTAGAAACAGGGGCGTAGCTACCGCCGTATCTGCGGTATCAATTATACGGGGCCCCCGAGACACGGGGGCCCCCAACTCGCGAAAACAAAAATTAATAAAAACTTCCCAAATTATAATTAGATGCAATTTTTTTCTATTGAGATATATTTAACTTTCCTAAGGGCCCCAAACAAATTTTTACACGGGGCCCCGCTAAGGCACGCTACGCTTCTGATTAGAAAGCTACATTATCACTGAGTAACATAGGCTAAGTTTATACTCGATAAAAACTTTTTCTATTTATGTCTACCCGTGCGAAGCAAGTCGTATTTTATTACGATTTTGTGATATTTTAAGTAATTATTTACTTTCTGTGGCCATCGATCGATAGTCTAGTGGTTAAAGTACCGGTCGTGATCTCAAAGTCCTCGGTTCGATTCCTGGGTCAGACCAATTTTGTGATCATCAATCCTTGGCTAGCTTGGCGTTCGAACCAACGTCTATCTTTTGACCGATGTCCTACAGTGGGACCCTTAAATACTTAATTTTTCTTAAAACTGGAATATATTTTAGATTTTGATTCTAATATATTTTTTTGTTAACAGCTGTGCAGCAATGTTGGCAGATCGTGTTTACCGTCACGAAGACAACTGGTGAGTGAAAATACGAAGCTATAGTAACAATGTTTGTTTTGTGACAGCGATGGTGGCCTAGTGGTACGGACGGCGCCTCACATACGTGAGGTCCGCGGTTCGAATCCGGGCCCACACCTCTGGATTTATCGAAATCTATGTGTGGATTTGTGCCGTTAGCTCGGCGGTGAGGGAAAACACTGTGAGGAAACCTGCACATTCAGTGATTTCTGAATTTAGTTCAGTTAGATCTGAATGTGTAACCATGATCCAATTTGTCTGGTTCCCCTCTATGGGTTACGAAGGTCTGATGGCAGTCGCTTCACTGTAATAACCAGACTTGCCAAATCCTGGATCATGGTCAAAGCGGACCCCGTATAGAAACTGGATAAACGCTAGGAAGAAGAAGAGTAACAATGTTTGCGATAACATGAATTTAAATGGATGGCCTACTATCCAGCAGTGGACTGCAATAGGCTGATGATGATAATGATGATGATGACGATCAAAATCAACTGCCTCCGTGGTGTGTGCTCAAAAACTACGAACTCGAAGGAAGAACATTACAGGCTTGAATCACCTGATTGTCCGATAAGAATGATGATTCCGTGCTTCGAAAGGCATGTTAAGCCGTCGGTCCCGACTATGATCCAACTGGTCTGGTTTCCCTTGTGGTTATGGAGGTCAGGCGGCAGTCAGCAATTGGTGTGTTAAAATTAGAAACAAAGAAAAATTCCGGGCAAGCAGGATTGCAAGAAGCGCTGGGTTCGATTCCCGCCTGAGCCACGAGATCTGATGAATATTTCTTTGTTTCTAATTTTAACATTTATCGTTAAAAGGTATAACAATACCCAGCATTTAAAAATTCTAAAATAAAATTTACAAAAAATTGGTGTGTTAGTCCAAGGAATTTATTTTTATTTATTAATATCTTCCACAGACATCTTCGAGTTCTTCATTGTGGTTAGCAAGTTCACCACTTCTGACGTGACTCTCTTCATCGAGACCGTGATGAAGATAACCAACTCTACCAGCTTCACCACGGCTGCCCAGAAGTTTATCAAGATCACTAGTAGCGAACGTAAGTACTCAATTTTGAATAGATATAGATATAAATATAGTTGGGGAGGGTATGGGGTTAAGGCCGGCAACACATCAACGATACCTCTGGTGTCGCGGATGTCCATGGGCGGCGGTGATTGCTTACCATCAGGCGACCCGCTAGCTCGTTTGCCGCCTCTGACATAAAAAAAAATAGATATATTGCTCTAGATATTCTAGTAGTCTAAGGCTCGTATTAATAAATCGCACTCAACTCTGAGCTCGAATTTGAGCGCGAACTTGAGGTGCGTTTGTATGAGAATTACATATCAAGTTCGCACTTAACATCGAGCTCAGAGTTGCGATTTATTAATACGAGCCTGAGATCCCTCTTTACAAGGACCTTCATCGAGATGCTTAGTGGATGAAACATATTTAAGTGTTTTGCAATACCTACGGTATTTGTCTGACAGGTCAAATCATGTACTTTTTTTTTTAAATATTAAACGTAAAAACGTAACTTTGTAGGAAAAACTGTATGAAATACTGAATTGTGACGTTACATTTATGTCGCATGCAGTCAAATACCCAATTCAATAAATGGAAACAAAGAAATAACAGTTAATTTGGTGCCTTGACTTAATTAATTTAGATTTTCTTTATTATAATCGCTATTACGAATACATACAGGTTTTCCTTCGATGATAGGTCTCAGAAGTACCACAAAAACGAGATATAAATATGATGACATATTATACTTTTTTGTTGTTTCAGACTTCATGCATTCCATGGAAACCATCTACAAAATCATCCACATTGGTAAGTTTTATTAATTGCTTAAACATTTTATTTTACAAAAATAATTCCCTTAAATGAGAGGTTAAAATAATTTATGTAACTAAATGATATTATTATATTGAAGCCATCTTATGTTTGGACATTTAATTCTAGACCGTTTTCTTTCGATCTTTGTCAATTCTATTCTTTCTTTACAGACATCATCAAATTCTTCGACATCATCATAACGATCAGCAAGAGATACTGTAAGTATTATTATTATTGACTGTTATAGTCGCAACATTAACTTTGCTATCTCGATTCAGGTTTCATATTGTGCCAGCGTGAAAATCAAAAATCAAAAATATTTATTTGCTCATATGTATATAGGGTTTTCTATCTATCTATGCCTGTTTAGCTTATGAAAAGCATGCAAATATTAAGTTTGTAGAAACAAACTTCTACAAATATGAGTATGTTCACGGTTATATATCGTCATCTATCGTATGGATATTATAATAATTATTATTATTGTTACGAACGTGGGGATCGGGATTTGGATTAAAAATCGTTTATTTGATGAAAGAATTTATTCGACGATACACAGGACACAAACACAATCACCATAGCCAAATCACGCAGAGACTCGAAGTCCGTAGGTCGCCTAGGTCGTATCAACTTCATTCGAATGATCTAGCGACGTCTCGAAGTTTTCACAATATCTTCTTTATTCGAATAAGAAGAAGAATAAGATTTTTTTATTGCTCAAACTGTGTAGGTACATAAAAGATGAAATAAATTAAAACAAAGAATCAACAGTTGCCCTTCTCGGGAATGATTTAGCAAGGTCTCGAACCTTCTAGCACGTTCTTGACATTATTGATGTTATATTAGTGTAACTCTAAAGCATATATAAATTAAGAAGAGTTTTTCTATCATTGCTTAAAATATAAATAAATATATAATTTATATCTTTCCAGCTTTGGAAGAAGTCATCGAGTACATGGAAGAATACACAAAAACCGATAGTAAGTTAATATACCTATTATTTGTAGGTAATAAAGTTATATAATTTTACCTTTTAGATAAAAAAGCTACATAACATTCGCACTGGCAACTAAGGTCATCGACAAAGCTCACCGGATTAACAAGCTGAAGTGGCAGTGGTTTGGCCATAATAAGCCGCAGAACCGACAACCGTTGGGGTAAACGAGTTATGGAGTGGATACCGCGTTTCAACAAGTGTCTCAAAAGACGTAGTGGACGCCCTCAGGCCAGGTGGAGTGACGATCTGCGCAAGATGGCTGGCAGGAGCTGGATGCGAGTCGCCGAGGATCGGGATGAATGAAGAGCCCTAGGAGAGGCCTATGTCCAGCAGTGGACTGCGATAGACTGATGATGATGATAAATTCCACTCGAATGAGCCGCTCGTCTGGGGAGATACCTCCACCTTACAGAAAACCGCAGTGAAGTAGCACTTCGTAACTGTTGTGCTTTGTTTCTGCTGGTGAGTAAGGTTGCCAGAGCTCAGTTGGGGAGGGTATGGGGTTAAGGCCGGCAACACATCAACGATACCTCTGGCGTCGCGGATGTCCATGGGCGGCGGTGATTGCTTACCATCAGGCGACCCGCTAGATCGTTTGCCGCCTCTGACATAAAAAAAAAGATGATGATATACCTTTATTCTTTGCCTTGAATAACATGATGTTTTCTTTCTTCAGACTTCACTTCCGCGCTGCAACAATTGTTCGTTGTCACTGGAAAGACAGGTGAGAATAACATAATTTATTTTAATTAATTGATCAAAGTTGACGGCTGATAGGAGTGAGTGGAAGAAGAAAAAACATTGACCCCGCTTAGTGCGGGATAAGGGCAGGAGAATGATGATGAATTAATTGACCAAAGTGAAGGGCTTTACCAAAAATTTGCGTTTCTTTTTCTCGCGTCCACCAACCAAACATGGTAAGTAATATATATTCTTGAGCTCATCAAAAACGATATTTGCAAAGGAAGAATAGCTGTATACTCCTACCCAACTGAGTGAGACAGCTAAGAACTTCTTGCTTAATTTATTTTTAATGGGATTTAAAAGTTCTAGCCTCTCTCACTCAGTTCGGACTGAGTTCACAGCTTTACTGCCTTAGTAAATATCGTTTGTAATGCCCTCAAGAATATATTATATTAACATGTTTGGTTGATGGACGCGAGACAAAAAACAAATATGAGTGTCGGCTCAATCACCACGCTTGCCAAATACTGGTTTGGGATCACAAACCCGGGCTCCGTTCGAAAGCACCGACACAAATTTTGCCCAACCTGGGAATCGAACTCAGGACCTCGAGACCATTTAGGGTTAAACAACTAGACCATAGATGATGTTAATTAATCAATTATCTTACAGACATCACTTCGGCTATCGAGTACATGAAGAGAGATATAAGAACAAGAAAACTGCTCCGTGGCCCACATAGGCCGCATGGACCGAAGGTAACACTAATGTAAATTATTATAAGCGGCCGCCCGCGACTCCGTCCGCGTGAATTTCGATTTCCAATAGCCTTCCTCGTCAAATGGACTATCCAACAAGTAGTCCCGGAGATTAGCGCGTTCAAACAAACAAACATAAAAACAAACTCTTCAGCTTTATATATATAAGGGCCGGCCTTTATTAATAATTCCCAAGAGCGTTGGGCAAAGTGATTAATTTATCACTTTGACCGGCCCGTATTAATAATTCCCGACGCCTCTTGGTCCATGTAATAAATCAGTGTTTGAGATGGCTTGTATTTATCACTTGGACCGGGCATTGTGATAAGAAATGTTTAAGGGTCACAAAAAAAAAATAACCCTAACCTACATATTTTAGACCACCTAAAAAGCGGAAGACTAATGGATGGATATAGGTTAGGGTTATTTTTTTTTTATGACCTTTTAAAATTCCCCTAGTCACGAACATTTTTATCTAAATACAAGTAGGAAGTTAATTATATCAATAATTGCTTTTTTAGTGTTTATTTTTAAATGTTCAATTGATGTGTCCTTTAACTTTTCATGTTAATATTGTAAGTTTAATAAGATTTAATTAGCAAAAACACTTCAAATAACCTATTTTATCACTTTGCCCAATATGGGTTGGGAATTATTCATAATGGCCGGGAAAAGTGATTAATTTCGCTATTTTTATCACATTGCCCAATTGAGTAGGGAATTATTAATACAGGCCGGGAATTATTAATACGGCCCGGGCTTATCACATGGCCCGTAACATATATATGTATAAATATCCGTTAACATAGTTACTAATATTTTAAATCGGAAAGTGAGCTTATTTGTTTGCTTGTTTGTTCCGCGCTTTCACGCCGTACCTACTGAACCGATTGCTTTGAAATTATGCAGACGTAAAGTTAGAAGTCCGGTCAAAATAATAAGGTACCGTTTATCCCGGAAAAAAATATAATCCCGAGGGTAAACAAAAATATTGTTTGCAATATTCCCTCCCACACTCATTACAAATATACTGAAATACACACTTAATTGCTATTTACTGATTAAAGATCAAGAGCTGATTTGGAAAAACATAGGTGTTTAAGAGAGGCAACACATCGTCTTTAACGCAACTTGTATGAAAGATTTGTCTTATGTCCAAATCAACTAATTGTGCGTTTTATGTATTAGGGACCGCAAGGACCACACAAGCCAGAAAGCCCACAAGGACCAAAGGGACCACAAGGTCCAAAGGGACCACACGGTCCAAAAGGACCACAAGGACCAAAGGGACCACAAGGACCACAGGCACCACAAGGACCAAAGGGACCACAAGGACCAAAGGGACCACAAGGACCAAAGGGACCAGAGAGCCCACAAGGACCAAAGGGACCAGACAGCCCACAAGGACCACAGGCACCACAAGGACCAAAGGGACCACAAGGACCAAAGGGACCAGACAGTCCACAAGGACCAAAGGGACCAGACAGCCCACAAGGACCACAGGCACCACAAGGACCAAAGGTAATAATTTTTCCTTGTCTCTGAACCGCTGCCAAACCTATAATTTATAGGTTTGGCAGCGGTTCAGAGAATATTTTATAGGCTATAAAATATTTCATTTTTGTAAAATTTTCCTAGGAGTTCATTCAGTTCATGTTAGCTCATCATTATTGCAAAGAATTTTTGTCACCGTTACTATGATAATAAATCATTATTAGCCTGTTGTGTTCAATAACAAACTTAGGCCTCCCCCAGATGTAACTGTAAGAAATCATCCATTCGAAAATCGTTTAATCCTTAAACTCTGTTCTTACAGAAACCTCACGGCCCAGACAGTTACGAAGCGAGCATAAACAGCAACGAGTCAGAAAACAGACAGTCATCGGAGTCACACTCGAGAACAGACAGCGAGGAGTCAGAGGAAGTCAGGAGACACAGGAGACCACACGGACCAGACGCGCCACAGGGACCAAAGGGACCAGACAGCCCACAAGGACCAAAGGGAACACAGGGACCAAAGGGACCACAAGGACCAAAGGGACCAGACAGCCCACAAGGACCAAAGGGACCAGACAGTCCACAAGGACCACAAGGACCAAAGGGACCACAAGGACCAAAGGGACCAGACAGCCCACAAGGACCAAAGGGACCAGACAGTCCACAGGGACCAAAGGGACCAGATAGCCCACAAGGACCAAAGGGACCAGACAGCCCACAAGGACCAAAGGGACCACACGGACCAAAGGGACCACAAGGACCAAAGGGACCACAAGGACCAAAGGGACCACAAGGACCAAAGGGACCACAAGGACCAAAGGGACCAGATAGTCCACAAGGACCAAAGGGACCAGACAGCCCACAAGGACCAAAGGGACCAGACAGCCCACAAGGACCAAAGGGACCACAAGGACCAAAGGGACCACAGGGACCAAAGGGACCAGACAGCCCACAAGGACCAAAGGGACCACAAGGACCAAAGGGACCACAGGGACCAAAGGGACCACAGGGACCAAAGGGACCAGACAGCCCGCAAGGACCAAAGGGACCAGACAGCCCACAAGGACCAAAGGGACCACAGGGACCAAAGGGACCAGACAGCCCACAAGGACCAAAGGGACCACAAGGACCAAAGGGACCACAGGGACCAAAGGGACCAGACAGCCCACAAGGACCAAAGGGACCACAAGGACCAAAGGGACCACAGGGACCAAAGGGACCAGACAGCCCAAGAGGACCAAAGGGACCACAAGGACCAAAGGGACCACAGGGACCAAAGGGACCACAAGGACCAAAGGGACCAGACAGCCCACAAGGACCAAAGGGACCACAAGGACCAAAGGGACCACAGGGACCAAAGGGACCAGACAGCCCACAAGGACCAAAGGGACCAGACAGTCCACAAGGACCAAAGGGACCAGACAGTCCACAAGGACCAAAGGGACCAGACAGCCCACAAGGACCAAAGGGACCAGACAGCCCACAAGGACCAGACAGCCCACAAGGACCAAAGGGACCACAAGGACCAAAGGGACCACAAGGACCACATAAACCAGAAGGGCCAAAGGTAATCTATCGGATTTGTTTTATTTTCTTAATTCTACAGTTTATGTAATTTTCTCAACAACGCTTATTATAATTTTAGTCATCATGATCAGAATTATCAGCTTGTTGCATTTTACTACGAATATTAGACGACGTCCTACCCCCTTGGAGTTATGAGGAGCTAGAAGGCACAGTTCTGCTGATGAGTAAGCCAGAGTTGGGTTGGGGAGGGTCCTCTTCCTTGATTGGAGCTTGCCACAATGAGCTAGCTGAGTCAGGGAACCGCGGAGAATGCTTATGGCCTTAGGCCTTTAGCCAGCCCGCCAGTTTCCCCGGCTCCCAAGGCAATGGAGGGACACCGTCAGGTTTTTAGCAGGTAGTTGGGTCTCCTTTCTAGACCCGGAGTCCTGCATAACCCGCCGGCCACCCCCGTGGTTAACGGGTATGCGTCAAAGCATTTTCCTGACGATAAAAAAAAAGGGTCCTCTTCCTTGAGTCGTAGGCACTTGAAATTTGGAATGGACGTAGCTTAGGTACCGTAGAGGTGCAATAAGATAGGAATTCCCACGGGAACGGGAGTTAGCAGGAATAAATATTTTGTTTTTAAATATTGCATGGACGTAGCTTAGTAAGCGTTTAACTTAGTTGCAACTGGATATTGCAAAGTTCTTACGGGAACGGGAGTATGCGTATGTGTAAAAGTACGTTCCGAGTTCTCTTCTGTGTTCAGGAAAGGTAAACCGTGCTACCCCGAATTGAACGCGAGCGAAGCCGTGGGCAAAAGCTAGTCATTGTATGAAATGAAACACCCAACAACTTTCGTGGCAATTTTAATATGGAGTGGTTTATCTTTGCCCTCTCCATTTCACACACTTAATAGTAGTGTGAAGGTTTTCTCAAGATGTTTTTCTGCACCGTACAGCTGGTATGAAACGCACATGTATAGATATTTGATGATCCAGAGTTGCGTGCCCAACCGGATTTGAACCGCCAACCTCACGACTGTGAAGTGGCGCTGGTTACCACTAGGCTACCAAGCTATTTTTAAATGGGGTAGGTATAGGGTCTTTAAGGCAGGCAACGCATCTGCGACATAAAAAACAGTGGTTTTCGAGGTCAGTCTGCGATTGCTGAAGTTTAAGCGTCTTTCGCAGAGGCCGGTCATAAAATGGGTCTCTTAAAACTTTCATATAGGTATTAGTTGTAAAGCAAATAACAAGGAGTAATTCATCAGATCGACCAATTGTCTCGGTTGCTTAGTGGATTGCAAGAGGCGCCGGGTTCGACTCCTGCCTGAGCCATTTGATATCGGATGAATTTTTCTTTGTTTATAATTTTATAAAATTTTTAAAAATCAATGCTGCCCAATACCCCATCCATGAACTCCTTTGGAACCTGAAAAGTCGTTTAAACCTTAAACACTCTTTTCACAGAACCCTCACGGCCCTGACAGTTACGAAGCGAGCATAAACAGCAACGAGTCAGAAAACAGACAGTCATCGGAGTCACACTCGAGAACAGACAGCGAGGAGTCAGAGGAAGTCAGGAGACACAGGAGACCACACGGACCACACGCGCCACAGGGACCAAAGGGACCAGACAGCCCACAAGGACCAAAGGGACCACAGGGACCAAAGGGACCAGACAGCCCACAAGGACCAAAGGGACCACACGGACCAAAGGGACCAGACAGCCCACAAGGACCAAAGGGACCACAGGGACCAAAGGGACCAGACAGCCCACAAGGACCAAAGGGACCACAAGGACCAAAGGGACCAGACAGCCCACAAGGACCAAAGGGACCAGACAGCCCACAAGGACCAAAGGGACCACAGGGACCAAAGGGACCAGACAGCCCACAAGGACCAAAGGGACCACAAGGACCAAAGGGACCTCATGGACCAAAGGGACCAGATTCCCCACAAGGACCAAAGGGACCAGACAGCCCACAAGGACCAAAGGGACCACAGGGACCAAAGGGACCAGACAGTCCACAAGGACCAAAGGGACCACATGGACCAAAGGGACCAGATAGTCCACAAGGACCAAAGGGACCAGACAGCCCACAAGGACCAAAGGGACCACAAGGGCCAAAGGGACCACAAGGACCAAAGGGACCACAAGGACCAAAGGGACCAGACAGCCCACAAGGACCTAAGGGACCACAGGGACCAAAGGGACCAGACAGTCCACAAGGACCAAAGGGACCACATGGACCAAAGGGACCAGATAGTCCACAAGGACCAAAGGGACCAGACAGCCCACAAGGACCAAAGGGACCACAAGGACCAAAGGGACCAGATAGTCCACAAGGACCAAAGGGACCACAAGGACCAAAGGGACCAGATAGCCCACAAGGACCAAAGGGACCACAAGGACCAAAGGGACCACAAGGACCAAAGGGACCACAAGGACCAAAGGGACCACATGGACCAAAGGGACCAGACAGCCCACAAGGACCAAAGGGACCACAAGGACCAAAGGGACCAGACAGCCCACAAGGACCAAAGGGACCACAAGGACCAAAGGGACCACAAGGACCAAAGGGACCAGACAGCCCACAAGGACCAAAGGGACCAGACAGCCCACAAGGACCAAAGGGACCACAAGGACCAAAGGGACCTCAAGGACCAAAGGTAATTAATCGTTATTCTTAAGTGTACAGTTCATATCATTTCCTTAACATCACATATATTTTATTCATGATCATATTAACGGCTAGTTGCATTTTAATATCAGACGAAGACTTACCCTCAGGGGTTTATGACGACCTTGATGGCACAGTTCTGCTGGTGAGTAAGATCGCCAGAGCTTGGTTTGGGAGGATGTAGGGTCTAAAAGCAAACGCATCTGCAAACCTTGTTCGTTTGCCTCCCTATAATATTAAAAATACAGTGATTTTTGAGGTCGGTCTGGGATTGCTAAGGAGAAGCACCTTTCGCAGAGGTAGGTCATCAGATGGGTTACTTAAAACTTCATCACGAGCTTTCATGTAGGGACTATTTATTTATTTATTTATTTATTAAGGACAACTTACAAAACATACACCAAGTAAAATATATATCATACAAGTAATTATGTTCCTGCTATAGTGCTGTTTTAATTACAAGATGCCACGGCATGCATTATAATTATGTAGAAAACAAACTTAAATAACAATGATTGAAGAACATCAAACACAATCCTCTGAACAGTGCGTAGCGATAACAAAACCGACTAGGAAGTGAACCTGTGCTTGCGCTCTCACTTGTTCACTTTAATACATTCTGCATACCTGGCTTATGGTAAGATCGGCTGCCCTGGTCAAAAAACGGCCAATTCATATTATTTTGTTTCTTTTCCTTTTAACAATAACAAAACAAATAAAACTTCTCTCTCACAAATTCTTAAGGAACTTGAAAAAACGTTTCACCCTCATCACTTTTCTTGCAGAAACCTCACGGCCCAGACAGTTACGAAGCGAGCATAAACAGCAACGAGTCAGAAAACAGACAGTCATCGGAGTCACACTCGAGAACAGACAGCGAGGAGTCAGAGGAAGTCAGGAGACACAGGAGACCACACGGACCAGCCGCGCCACAGGGACCAAAGGGACCAGACAGCCCACAAGGACCAAAGGGACCACAAGGACCAAAGGGACCAGACAGCCCACAAGGACCAAAGGGACCACAAGGACCAAAGGGACCAGACAGTCCACAGGGACCAAAGGGACCAGACAGCCCACAAGAACCAAAGGGACCACATGGACCAAAGGGACCACAAGGACCAAAGGGACCAGACAGTCCACAAGGACCAAAGGGACCAGACAGCCCACAAGGACCAAAGGGACCACAAGGACCAAAGGGACCACAAGGACCAAAGGGACCACAAGGACCAAAGGGACCACAAGGACCAAAGGGATCAGACAGTCCACAGGGACCAAAGGGACCAGACAGCCCACAAGGACCAAAGGGACCACAAGGACCAAAGGGACCAGACAGCCCACAAGGACCAAAGGGACCACAAGGACCAAAGGGCCCAGACAGCCCACAAGGACCAAAGGGACCACAAGGACCAAAGGGACCAGACACTCCACAAGGATCAAAGGGACCACACGGACCAAAGGGACCACAGCGACCAAAGGGACCAGATAGCCCACAGGGGCCAAAGGGACCAGACAGCCCACAAGGACCAAAGGGACCACATGGACCAAAGGGACCACAAGGACCAAAGGGACCAGACAGTCCACAAGGACCAAAGGGACCAGACAGCCCTCAAGGACCAAAGGGACCACAAGGACCAAAGGGACCAGACAGTCCACAGGGACCAAAGGGACCAGACAGCCCACAAGGACCAAAGGGACCACAAGGACCAAAGGGACCAGACAGCCCACAAGGACCAAAGGGACCACATGGGCCAAAGGGACCACAAGGACCAAAGGGACCAGACAGTCCACAAGGACCAAAGGGACCAGACAGCCCACAAGGACCAAAGGGACCAGACAGTCCACAGGGACCAAAGGGACCAGACAGCCCACAAGGACCAAAGGGACCACAAGGGCCAAAGGGACCACAGGGACCAAAGGGACCAGACAGCCCACAAGGACCAAAGGGACCAGACAGTCCACAAGGACCAAAGGGACCTCAAGGGCCTAAGGGACCACAAGGACCAAAGGGACCAGACAGTCCACAAGGACCAAAGGGGCCAGACAGTCCACAAGGACCAAAGGGACCACAAGGACCAAAGGGACCAGACAGTCCACAAGGACCAAAGGGACCAGACAATCCACAAGGACCAAAGGGACCACAAGGACCAAAGGGACCACAAGGACCAAAGGGACCAGACAGTCCACAAGGACCAAAGGGACCACAAGGACCAAAGGGACCAGACAGCCCACAAGGACCAAAGGGACCAGACAGTCCACAAGGACCAAACGGATCACAAGGACCAAAGGGACCACAAGGACCAAAGGGACCACAAGGACCAAAGGGACCACAAGGACCAAAGGGACCACAAGGACCAAAGGGACCAGACAGCCCACAAGGACCAAAGGGACCAGACAGTCCACAAGGACCAAACGGACCACAAGGACCAAAGGGACCACAAGGACCAAAGGGACCACAAGGACCAAAGGGACCAGACAGTCCACAAGGACCAAACGGACCACAAGGACCAAAGGGACCACAAGGACCAAAGGGACCACAAGGACCAAAGGGACCAGACAGCCCACTAGGACCAAAGGGACCACAGGGACCACATAAACCAGAAGGACCAAAGGTACATATTCGCTTTTGTTATATTCCTTTTGAAACCCCGTTTGGCATTGATCCTTCCTATTTCGTGCATGTATTACCGTTACCGACAAATTATATTAATAGAGGTATTCCATTCAATGCGTAGAAATGTTTTGAATACTTGGGGCGTTCTGGCAAAGTATTAAAAACCATGAATTATATTTTCTATTACATACTTTACCTGGGTAATCTATGCAATGCCTAGGGATTGTTTAGAGTGCCTCATGTAGCACGGGCAATGTGTATATTTATTTATTTATTTATTATTCTTTCACCATACATGATAGTAAGCTAAATCTTAACTTAAAATAAACATGGACCCTGTAAGGGTATGGCAAGATAAAAGCCGTTGGAACGTATCAATTTCTACATATATATTATTACTTATTTACTCTTACATTTACGTTGTATAAAAATTTTACGGTTATTTTACAACATATAACAAAGAAATTAATTTACCTTAACCTTCATACATTTATAATTTATCATTGAAAAATTCTTCGACACTGTATAAGAATGAATTGATCGTGGAATTTAGTTTTAACTGTTTTGCAAGATAACCTTACTAACCTACAAACTTCGGGACGGAAGACTTATTTGCGATTGATAAAAAAAGTAGGATAGGGTATCTGTAGTGGAATCTCTTTAAAATCTTGGTTTGGTCTTTTTATTATAAAGAAATCGATTTTATGGAAAACTTACTAAAGGTTGAGCAATATTTTATCTTTTCGTTACTTCTCAAAATGATTCCAATATTATTCACGGTCCCCGCATTGCTTGCCTCGTCTATTGCGAACATTACCGGCCGCGTTTGCGGTATTGTATAAAATACCTAGATAAAGTATAAAATAAATAATATTTCATACATTACCTATGAAATAAAAAATATTTCATACATGCCCATCCATAACGCCTCGATGGTCTAGTGGTTTAAGTACCGGGCCTTGGTCTCGAGGTCCTGGGTTCGATTCCCGGGTCGGGCAAATATTGTGTTGATTTTTCTGAACACAGCGCGGGTTTGTGATCACCAATCCGCATTTGGCAAGCGTTGTGATTAAACCAAAACCCATCTTTGTAACGAAAACATGATTTCAAAATATGGACTCCTTTGCCCTGCAGTGGGATCTTAATAGACTGATACTTTACTTTTACATTACTATACCTATACATTTTGGGGATTCCATTAATTGCCTAGGAATTGTGTATAATGCCGGATTGGACTGACTGCCGGATTGACATATGGATTAAACGAATCTATGTCAGTCAGACTTCAAAAAACAATGAAGTAATTTATTGGACTTAGTGTACAAATATTCCAAGCATCAACGACCCTTGTGGGATATTTGATGTCAAAAGGCAGAGGTGAATACTTCCATCTGATAAACCTCTGGCTCGTTTGCCTCCCAAAAACATAACAAACTCTTCAAAATTAAAATACAATAAGGAACACTGCTGCCCAATGCCCATCCATTAATTTCTATGTAACATGAGAGTAAACCTTAAAAAACAATTAACCCTAAACACTGTTCTTACAGAAACCTCACGGCCCGGACAGCTACGAAGCGAGCATAAACAGCAACGAGTCAGAAAACAGACAGTCATCGGAGTCACACTCGAGAACAGACAGCGAGGAGTCAGAAGAAGTCAGGAGACAAAGGAGACCACACGGACCACACGCGCCACAGGGACCAAAGGGACCAGACAGCCCACAAGGACCAAAGGGACCAGACAGCCCACAAGGACCAAAGGGACCACACGGACCAAAGGGACCAGACAGCCCACAAGGACCAAAGGGACCACAGGGACCAAAGGGACCAGACAGCCCACAAGGACCAAAGGGACCAGACAGCCCACAAGGACCAAAGGGACCAGACAGCCCACAAGGACCAAAGGGACCACATGGACCAAAGGGACCAGACAGCCAACAAGGACCAAAGGGACCAGATAGCCCACAGGGACCAAAGGGACCACAAGGACCAAAGGGACCAGACAGCCCACAAGGACCAAAGGGACCAGACAGCCCACAAGGACCAAGGGGACCAGACAGCCCACAAGGACCAAAGGGACCACATGGACCAAAGGGACCAGACAGCCAACAAGGACCAAAGGGACCAGATAGCCCACAAGGACCAAAGGGACCACATGGACCAAAGGGACCAGACAGCCAACAAGGACCAAAGGGACCAGATAGCCCACAGGGACCAAAGGGACCACAAGGACCAAAGGGACCAGACAGCCCACAAGGACCAAAGGGACCAGACAGCCCACAAGGACCAAGGGGACCAGACAGCCCACAAGGACCAAAGGGACCACATGGACCAAAGGGACCAGACAGCCAACAAGGACCAAAGGGACCAGATAGCCCACAGGGACCAAAGGGACCACAAGGACCAAAGGGACCAGACAGCCCACAAGGACCAAAGGGACCACAAGGACCAAAGGTACCAGACAGTCCACAGGGACCAAAGGGACCAGATAGCCCACAAGGACCAAAGGGACCACAAGGACCAAAGGGACCAGACAGCCCACAAGGACCAAAGGGACCAGGCAGCCCACAAGGACCAAAGGGACCACAAGGACCAAAGGGACCAGACAGTCCACAGGGACCAAAGGGACCAGATAGCCCACAAGGACCAAAGGGACCACAAGGACCAAAGGGACCAGACAGCCCACAAGGACCAAAGGGACCACATGGACCAAAGGGACCAGACAGCCAACAAGGACCAAAGGGACCACAAGGACCAAAGGGACCAGACAGCCCACAAGGACCAAAGGGACCACAAGGACCAAAGGGACCACAGGGACCAAAGGGACCACAAGGACCAAAGGGACCAGACAGCCAACAAGGACCAAAGGGACCACAAGGACCAAAGGGACCACAAGGACCAAAGGGACCAGACAGCCCACAAGGACCAAAGGGACCAGGCAGCCCACAAGGACCAAAGGGACCACAAGGACCAAAGGGACCAGACAGTCCACAGGGACCAAAGGGACCAGATAGCCCACAAGGACCAAAGGGACCACAAGGACCAAAGAGACCAGACAGCCCACAAGGACCAAAGGGACCACAAGGACCAAAGGGACCACAAGGACCAAAGGGACCACAAGGACCAAAGGGACCACAAGGACCAAAGGGACCACAAGGACCAAAGGGACCAGACAGCCCACAAGGACCAAAGGGACCAGACAGCCCACAAGGACCAAAGGGACCACACGGACCAAAGGGACCAGACAGTCCACAAGGACCAAAGGGACCAGACAGCCAACAAGGACCAAAGGGACCAGATAGCCCACAGGGACCAAAGGGACCACAAGGACCAAAGGGACCAGACAGCCCACAAGGACCAAAGGGACCAGACAGCCAACAAGGACCAAAGGGACCACAAGGACCAAAGGGACCAGACAGCCCACAAGGACCAAAGGGACCAGATAGCCCACAGGGACCAAAGGGACCACACGGACCAAAGGGACCAGACAGCCCACAAAGACCAAAGGGACCAGACAGACCGCAAGGACCAAAGGGGCCACAAGGACCAAAGGGACCAGGCAGTCCACAGGGACCAAAGGGACCACAAGGACCAAAGGTAATTTTTCGGATCTGTTATCTTAAGATTCAGTTCATTTTATTGTTTAAACATCACCTAACATAATCATTTTGTTGAGTTTTACAAAGAGGAAGTCCTTCCCTTGATTCTATTGGCACCACTTTTGATGCCTTAGATTACATTTACAACAGCACTCAAGTCAAAAATGGCATTTATGACTTTTGATGTCATTCAATAGATATAGGCACCGTGCGTAGCGATGACTCTGCCATCTCGTGACTCATATTCAAAACTTTTACTCTCAATGTCGGTAATTCTACTGTCAAACCACGGAAAAATGCGGTGCCTTATTCTGCCATCTACTGACTCATATTCTAAACTTTTACGCTAAACATCAAATTGTACTGTTAAACTACAGAAAAAACATCGGAAGTTAAGCGCCCTCTTTAGTTTCTGCACGGTCACATCACATGCTACTTGTAAAGAGTTTAGCCAATAAGAAGTATTAATTTAATGACTTTTAAAAAAAAAATTAAACCGACTTCAAAAAAACCGTAAACACAAAAATAAACTAAAAATTAAAAAATAATTCCTAATATCTATTACCTCTTACTGTAATTTTCCTAAACTATGTTAAAGTTATCTTAAACATACTAACTGAAGTCGGTGCTTCTTCTCTTCTGTTTTTGGGCAGGCACCGACTTCAGTTAGTATGTTTAAGATTACTTTAACATAGTTTAGGAAAATTACAGTAAGAGGTAATAGATATTAGGAATTATTTTTTAATTTTTAGTTTATTTTTGTGTTTACGGTTTTTTTGAAGTCGGTTTAATTTTTTTTTAAAAAGTCAGTTTATTTCATTATTTTTAGTTGTGTAAAAGCGTTGTGAACTTAATTATTAATAGGAACTTGGTTGTTGTTAAGAGTGAATGAGAGTGTGGATTAATTTTTTGTTCTCGCGTGAAGGCCCAGCGAGACTTCTCGGCGAAATTTCTCGCCGTGGGTCTGGATGTAATATACACAAGTATCACGTTAGCACTACATACATTCGATTCTAACCGTTAAGGAGTACTGTACCTTCATCATCAGCACAGTAGCATCAGATGTTGATTCAAGCATACCTCACAAGCAATATGTAAGCCCTACATACTACTAAATAGTTTCCATCGACCAAATTGCAGTTCTGCCTTCCAACTCCTAACCGTTAAGGAGTACTGTAGCATCATCATCAGGACAGCAGCATCAAATGTTGACACCCTGAAGCATATACCTAAGTAAGACATGATTACGAAACAAAAACACCATACGAGCATACAATTTTCGGTGGTTGCCCTCGATTTCTCCTGGATTCCATCATCAGATCCTGGACTGGTGAAAATGGGACCACCTCAGAACTGAACTCTACACAACAAAACAAAAATTTTTGAAATCCGTCAATAATTGACGAAAATATCGGTGAACATACATAAAAAAAAAAAAAAACATACAGACGAATTGAGAACCTCCTCCTTTTTTGAAGTCGGTTAAAAAGTAGTGCGACGGGGTGCTTTCTTAAGGGTTTCTTCAGCACTCCGTAGCCGTATAGTAGGTATTATGTAAACAGGTTTTATTAATCACTGTTACACTTGTTACTTTTCGACTATTACAGGAGATATAGATATTGAGTGAATATAATTAATATTTAATAATTATAAGAGCTGTGTCTAGCTCCGCGGTAGCTGTAGGAATCTGGGCGCCTGACCACAAAAATGAGAAAAAAAAGCATAGTTAACAAATTTTTAATTATAAATTTTGAAAGAAAGGCAATTTAGCGGCCCGTGAAAAGAGATTGCATAACTCAAATCACAGTAACTGCCTGTGACATTGTGCCCTTGTGACAATACGAATAATTATCCCAACTTAATATTATAAATGCGAAAGTAACTCTGTCTGTCTGTCTGTCTGTCTGTCTGTCTGTCTGTCTGTTACGCTTTCCCGCTTAAACCTCGCAACCGATTTTGATGAAATTTGGTACAGACAATCTTTAGACCCTGAGACAGAACATAGGCTACTTTTTGACCCATTCCAACCCCCCACTTCCCCGAAATGAGGGGGTGGAAATTTGTATGGAAAATCTAAACTACTTGAGTTAGACGCTTGAAATTTGGCATGCAGGTCCCTTAATAAACTTGATGCTTAGTTGCAAAAGGATATTGCAAAATTCCTACGGGAACGGGAGTTAGCGGGAAAAAACATTCGTATAATGAAAACCGTCATCCACGCGGACGAAGTCGCGGGCGGCCGCTAGTACATAATATACATACCTTCTCTTTCACTTTTGCTACCGTATTTGAAATTTAAATTCAAGAAAAAATATTTAAGGAATAAAACTAGGTCTTTTAATACATAAAACTGGCGAGCGGTAACAATTATCCATTTTAAAAACGTTTAATCCTAAAAACACACAAAACACTGTTTTTACAGAAACCCCACGGCCCAGACAGTTACGAAGCGAGCATAAACAGCAACGAGTCAGAAAACAGACAGTCATCGGAGTCACACTCGAGAACAGACAGCGAGGAGTCAGAGGAAGTCAGGAGACACAGGAGACCACACGGACCAGACGCGCCACAGGGACCAAAGGGACCAGACAGCCCACAAGGACCAAAGGGACCACAAGGACCAAAGGGACCACAAGGACCAAAGGGACCAGACAGCCCACAAGGACCAAAGGGACCACAAGGACCAAAGGGACCAGACAGCCAACAAGGACCAAAGGGACCACAAGGACCAAAGGGACCAGACAGCCAACAAGGACCAAAGGGACCACAAGGACCAAAGGGACCAGACAGCCCACAAGGACCAAAGGGACCACAAGGACCAAAGGGACCAGACAGCCCACAAGGACCAAAGGGACCAGACAGCCAACAAGGACCAAAGGGACCACAAGGACCAAAGGGACCACAAGGACCAAAGGGACCACAAGGACCAAAGGGACCAGACAGCCCACAAGGACCAAAGGGCCCACAAGGACCAAAGGGACCAGACAGCCCACAAGGACCAAAGGGACCACAAGGACCAAAGGGACCAGACAGCCAACAAGGACCAAAGGGACCACAAGGACCAAAGGGACCAGACAGCCCACAAGGACCAAAGGGACCAGACAGCCCACAAGGACCAAAGGGACCACAAGGACCAAAGGGACCAGACAGCCAACAAGGACCAAAGGGACCACAAGGACCAAAGGGACCAGACAGCCCACAAGGACCAAAGGGACCAGACAGCCCACAAGGACCAAAGGGACCACAAGGACCAAAGGGACCACAAGGACCAAAGGGACCAGACAGCCCACAAGGACCAAAGGGACCACAAGGACCAAAGGGACCAGACAGCCCACAAGGACCAAAGGGACCAGACAGCCCACAAGGACCAAAGGGACCAGACAGCCAACAAGGACCAAAGGGCCCACAAGGACCAAAGGGACCAGACAGCCCACAAGGACCAAAGGGACCACAAGGACCAAAGGGACCACAAGGACCAAAGGGACCAGACAGCCCACAAGGACCAAAGGGACCACAAGGACCAAAGGGACCAGACAGCCCACAAGGACCAAAGGGACCAGACAGCCCACAAGGACCAAAGGGACCACAAGGACCAAAGGGACCAGACAGCCCACAAGGACCAAAGGGACCACAAGGACCAAAGGGACCAGACAGCCCACAAGGACCAAAGGGACCAGACAGCCCACAAGGACCAAAGGGACCAGACAGCCAACAAGGACCAAAGGGCCCACAAGGACCAAAGGGACCAGACAGCCCACAAGGACCAAAGGGACCAGACAGCCCACAAGGACCAAAGGGACCACAAGGACCAAAGGGACCACAAGGACCAAAGGGACCAGACAGCCCACAAGGACCAAAGGGACCACATGGACCAAAGGGACCAGACAGCCCACAAGGACCAAAGGGACCACAAGGACCAAAGGGACCAGACAGCCCACAAGGACCAAAGGGACCAGACATCCCACAAGGACCAAAGGGACCACAAGGACCAAAGGGACCAGACAGCCCACAAGGACCAAAGGGACCAGACAGCCAACAAGGACCAAAGGGACCACAAGGACCAAAGGGACCACAAGGACCAAAGGGACCAGACAGCCCACAAGGACCAAAGGGACCACAAGGACCAAAGGGACCAGACAGCCCACAAGGACCAAAGGGACCACAAGGACCAAAGGGACCAGACAGCCAACAAGGACCAAAGGGACCACAAGGACCAAAGGGACCAGACAGCCAACAAGGACCAAAGGGACCACAAGGACCAAAGGGTCCAGACAGCCCACAAGGACCAAAGGGACCAGACAGCCCACAAGGACCAAAGGGACCACATGGACCAAAGGGACCAGACAGCCCACAAGGACCAAAGGGACCAGACAGCCAACAAGGACCAAAGGGACCACAAGGACCAAAGGGACCAGACAGCCCACAAGGACCAAAGGGACCACAAGGACCAAAGGGTCCAGACAGCCCACAAGGACCAAAGGGACCAGAAGGACCAAAGGGACCAGAAGGACCAAAGGGACCACAAGGACCAAAGGGACCAGAAGGACCAAAGGGACCAGACAGCCCACAAGGACCAAAGGGACCACAAGGACCAAAGGGACCAGACAGCCCACAAGGACCAAAGGGACCACAAGGACCAAAGGTATTTATGAATTTATTTATGTCATTAAAACGCAATGAACATCATTAACTTAATTAAGTGGCACTAATGAAACAAAGCTATATGGCAGAGTCATACCATCTAAGCTATCTCGTGACTCATATTGAAGAAAAAAAATCTCAATGTTGGTAATTCTACTTCACACCACGGAATAACACGGTGTCTTGTTCTGCCATCTAGTGACTCATATTCTTAACTTGCAAGCTTAATGTCAAATTTGACTGTCAAACCACAGAAAAAAAAATCGGTATTTTAGCACCTTCTATGTTTCTGCATGGTGCCTATAATTCCTTATTTTGGCGTCTTATAATTAAAAAAAATCAAAATATACTTTAATTGTGTAGGCCTCTACAAGGCACTTATAAATCGCTAAAAATAATATTATAGCACAATAGAATGACTCGACCACCGGCTTCAGAATGCAGTCCTCTACCGAGAAGAAGCCGCAAGAAAATCGATAGTTGCTCTTTTTAATAGCCAAATAATTACAAGATTTTTTCCATACAGTTACCTCTTTCAAGAATATGATTATTTACTTATTTAACATATCTTGCTTTTTAAATATTACTTAACCTTTGATAAAAAAACATATTTTAGACAATTAAGTTTCCAGAAAATCGTTTCTATTTTATAAAGAGACCTCACTGTAAAACATTTAAAAAAAATAAACTTATTCTACTTTTTTATCAAATCAGGTTAGTCTTCCGTGAAAAATTGTTTTCCATTTTATAAAAACACTTTAAATATCAACAATTTTAACGGGTACATAAAAAAAAATTTGCCCAAACCTACTTTTTTTATCAATCAAGTTAGTCTTCCGACAAAAAAGTTTGTAGGTTAGTTTAAATTCAGGTTTTTTTCAAGCCTTTCAAATTATTTAATACATCTAGAATGTTAAAATAAACAAACATATAAGTTTCAAAAGTTTTTTATTTATTTATTTATTTGGGAAACATAAAGATATATTAATAACACACAAATTAATGAAGTTTCCACAGTTAAAAAGAAAACATTGAACTGAACTGAGCAATAATTAAAACGATGAAATACAAAATAATTCAAATAAATAAAGAAGGTGTCATCATATATGGTTTCACCAACAAATGCATTGCAAGTAAAGCCATCCATGACCACAGGACTACTGATTCCAGAACACATTTTCAAGAAGCAGACAGAGCGAGTCTGATTTTCTTTTTATATTTTACCGGTAATAGCACACAGCATGCAATGGTGGTTACGTAGACGTTTCACAACGTTTTTCGGTGGAAGGACTGCACTGCGTTACGTTTTTGTATTTGTAATGTTTTAGATGAAATGAAAAATAAAGACAAAAAAATTGAATACCCTTAAAACAACTTTAAAAAGAACAACATTCCGGTTTCAAAAATACGGAATAATAGCAACCCTGTTCTGCTGACCATCTAAACTATAAACACCTCGGACACACACTAATTCCCTAGCCCCAAACTAAGCTCGAAGTTTGTAATATGGATGTTAGGGAACGGACAGACACTAAAATACTTATTAAACATCCATGACTCGAGTACAAATGTCAACGTTTGCACCTAGCGGGATTCGATCGATTCCTTTAACTGATGTTAAAAGTTTAAGTCTCCAGTTTAATTTCGCTTTTTTATTGCCATAGTACTCACTTAAAACAAAACATAATCTTATACAGGATCCTAATACTGCAACGCGGGTGCGTGTTATGGTATAAATTATTTTTTTATTTGTTTATTTGTGTTCACATAGATCAAGATATATATAACATAGATATTAATATACAACAGATTTTGTTAGTAAATAAAACTTAAATCTATGTTAGTAAATTATTAAACCACACGTATCGTTTTTTTCGGCGACGGACGTGTGACACAATCTGGTGTTCGGTAACCGACCTCTGGAGCGCCGGAACACGACACCCTTCGGCCAATACTCCTCCTTCATAAATAAACTAGCGGCCGCCCGCGACTCCGTCCGCGTGGATTTCGATTTCAAATATCCTATGTGTTATTCTGATGTATAAGCTATATTATGTTAAAGTTTCATTCAAATTCATTCAGTAGTTTTTACGTGAAAGAGTAACAAACATGCATACATCCATACATACAAACTTTCGCCTTTATAATAGTAGTAGGATTGGGTAACTGACAGTTTTGTAGTGCCTAAAACCAGATGAATTCTCAATATTACTCCCATGCATTAAAATCGTTCGTGTTGTCCTCGACATACTTCAATATGAGAACGAAAATAAGAGTTGCAATCGCTTCTGAGAGCAAGTCACCCGTTTGAAGGTCCATGTATGAAATTAAAACGCAATTTTCAAACGAAAAAAAGTCTTTTACTCTTAAAATATTTATTATTTAAGATAAACATTTTTCTTTATTTAAATAACGTGTTGCAGGGACCACACGGCCCAGAACGTCCAAGTAAACCAGGCAACCCAGGAAGTCCAGACAGTTACGAAGCGAGCATAAACAGCAACGAGTCTGAAAACAGACAGTCATCGGAGTCACACTCGAGAACAGACAGCGAGGAGTCAGAGGAAGTCAGGAGACACAGGAGACCACACGGACCAGACGCGCCACAGGGACCAAAGGGACCAGACAGCCCACAAGGACCAAAGGGACCACAAGGACCAAAGGGACCAGACAGTCCGCAGGGACCAAAGGGACCACACGGACCAAAGGGACCACAAGGACCAAAGGGACCAGACAGCCCACAAGGACCAAAGGGACCAGATAGCCCACAAGGACCAAAGGGACCACAAGGACCAAAGGGACCAGAAGGACCAAAGGGACCACAAGGACCAAAGGGACCACAAGGACCAAAGGGACCAGACAGCCCACAAGGACCAAAGGGACCAGATAGCCCACAAGGACCAAAGGGACCACAAGGACCAAAGGGACCAGAAGGACCAAAGGGACCACAAGGACCAAAGGGACCACAAGGACCAAAGGGACCACAAGGACCAAAGGGACCACAAGGACCAAAGGGACCACAAGGACCAAAGGGACCACAAGGACCAAAGGGACCACAAGGACCAAAGGGACCAGAAGGACCAAAGGGACCAGACAGCCCACAAGGACCAAAGGGACCAGACAGCCCACAAGGACCAAGGGGACCAGACAGCCCACAAGGACCAAAGGGACCACATGGACCAAAGGGACCACAAGGACCAAAGGGACCAGAAGGACCAAAGGGACCAGACAGCCCACAAGGACCAAAGGGACCACAAGGACCAAAGGGACCACAAGGACCAAAGGGACCAGACAGCCCACAAGGACCAAAGGGACCAGATAGCCCACAAGGACCAAAGGGACCAGAAGGACCAAAGGTACCACAAGGACCAAAGGGACCACAAGTACCAAAGGGACCAGACAGCCAACAAGGACCAAAGGGACCAAATAGCCCACAAGGACCAAAGGGACCAGATAGCCCACAAGGACCAAAGGGACCACAAGGACCAAAGGGACCAGAAGGACCAAAGGGACCAGACAGCCCACAAGGACCAAAGGGACCACAAGGACCAAAGGGACCACAAGGACCAAAGGGACCAGAAGGACCAAAGGGACCAGAAGGACCAAAGGGACCAGACAGCCCACAAGGACCAAAGGGACCACAAGGACCAAAGGGACCACAAGGACCAAAGGGACCACAAGGACCAAAGGGACCACAAGGACCAAAGGGACCAGACAGCCCACAAGGACCAAAGGGACCAGATAGCCCACAAGGACCAAAGGGACCACAAGGACCAAAGGGACCAGAAGGACCAAAGGGACCAGAAGGACCAAAGGGACCAGAAGGACCAAAGGGACCAGACAGCCCACAAGGACCAAAGGGACCACAGGGACCAAAGGGACCACAAGGACCAAAGGGACCAGAAGGACCAAAGGGACCAGAAGGACCAAAGGGACCAGAAGGACCAAAGGGACCAGACAGCCCACAAGGACCAAAGGGACCACAGGGACCAAAGGGACCACAAGGACCAAAGGGACCAGAAGGACCAAAGGGACTAGACAGCCCACAAGGACCAAAGGGACCAGATAGCCCACAAGGACCAAAGGGACCACAAGGACCAAAGGGACCAGAAGGACCAAAGGGACCAGAAGGACCAAAGGGACCAGAAGGACCAAAGGGACCACAGGGACCAAAGGGACCACAGGGACCAAAGGGAGCACAAGGACCAAAGGGACCAGACAACTATGATGCAACCATAACCGAAAAACCAGAAGGACCAAAGGGACCACAAGGACCAAAGGGACCAGACAGCCCACAAGGACCAAAGGGACCAGATAGCCCACAAGGACCAAAGGGACCGGAAGGACCGAAGGGACCACAAGGACCAAAGGGACCAGACAGCCCACAAGGACCAAAGGGACCAGATAGCCCACAAGGACCAAAGGGACCACAAGGACCAAAGGGACCAGAAGGACCAAAGGGACCAGAAGGACCAAAGGGACCAGAAGGACCAAAGGGACCAGACAGCCCACAAGGACCAAAGGGACCACAGGGACCAAAGGGACCACAGGGACCAAAGGGACCACAAGGACCAAAGGGACCAGAAGGACCAAAGGGACCAGAAGGACCAAAGGGACCAGAAGGACCAAAGGGACCAGACAGCCCACAAGGACCAAAGGGACCACAGGGACCAAAGGGACCACAAGGACCAAAGGGACCAGACAGCCCACAAGGACCAAAGGGACCAGATAGCCCACAAGGACCAAAGGGACCACAAGGACCAAAGGGACCAGAAGGACCAAAGGGACCAGACAGCCCACAAGGACCAAAGGGACCACAAGGACCAAAGGGACCACAAGGACCAAAGGGACCAGAAGGACCAAAGGGACCAGACAGCCCACAAGGACCAAAGGGACCAGATAGCCCACAAGGACCAAAGGGACCACAAGGACCAAAGGGACCAGAAGGACCAAAGGGACCAGAAGGACCAAAGGGACCAGAAGGACCAAAGGGACCACAGGGACCAAAGGGACCACAGGGACCAAAGGGACCACAAGGACCAAAGGGACCAGACAACTATGATGCAACCATAACCGAAAAACCAGAAGGACCAAAGGGACCACAAGGACCAAAGGGACCAGACAGCCCACAAGGACCAAAGGGACCAGATAGCCCACAAGGACCAAAGGGACCGGAAGGACCGAAGGGACCACAAGGACCAAAGGGACCAGAAGGACCAAAGGGACCAGAAGGACCAAAGGGACCAGACAGCCCACAAGGACCAAAGGGACCACAAGGACCAAAGGGACCACAAGGACCAAAGGGACCAGAAGGACCAAAGGGACCAGACAGCCCACAAGGACCAAAGGGACCAGAAGGACCAAAGGGACCACAAGGACCAAAGGGACCACAAGGACCAAAGGGACCAGACAGCCCACAAGGACCAAAGGGACCAGACAGCCAACAAGGACCAAAGGGACCACAAGGACCAAAGGGACCAGAAGGACCAAAGGGACCAAACAGCCCACAAGGACCAAAGGGGCCACAAGGACCAAAGGGACCAGACAGCCCACAAGGACCAAAGGGACCAGATAGCCCACAAGGACCAAAGGGACCACAAGGACCAAAGGGACCACAAGGACCAAAGGGACCAGAAGGACCAAAAGGACCAAACAGCCCACAAGGACCAAAGGGACCACAAGGACCAAAGGGACCAGACAGCCCACAAGGACCAAAGGGACCAGATAGCCCACAAGGACCAAAGGGACCACAAGGACCAAAGGGACCAGAAGGACCAAAGGGACCAGACAGCCCACAAGGACCAAAGGGAACACAAGGACCAAAGGGACCAGATAGCCCACAAGGACCAAAGGGACCACAAGGACCAAAGGGACCAGAAGGACCAAAGGGACCAGACAGCCCACAAGGACCAAAGGGACCACAAGGACCAAAGGGACCAGAAGGACCAAAGGGACCAGACAGCCCACAAGGACCAAAGGGACCACAGGGACCAAAGGGACCACAGGGACCAAAGGGACCACAGGGACCAAAGGGACCACAAGGACCAAAGGGACCAGAAGGACCAAAGGGACCAGACAGCCCACAAGGACCAAAGGGACCGGAAGGACCGAAGGGACCACAAGGACCAAAGGGACCAGACAGCCCACAAGGACCAAAGGGACCAGATAGCCCACAAGGACCAAAGGGACCACAAGGACCAAAGGGACCACAAGGACCAAAGGGACCAGAAGGACCAAAGGGACTAGACAGCCCACAAGGACCAAAGGGACCAGATAGCCCACAAGGACCAAAGGGACCACAAGGACCAAAGGGACCAGAAGGACCAAAGGGACCAGAAGGACCAAAGGGACCAGAAGGACCAAAGGGACCACAGGGACCAAAGGGACCACAGGGACCAAAGGGACCACAAGGACCAAAGGGACCAGACAACTATGATGCAACCATAACCGAAAAACCAGAAGGACCAAAGGGACCACAAGGACCAAAGGGACCAGACAGCCCACAAGGACCAAAGGGACCAGATAGCCCACAAGGACCAAAGGGACCGGAAGGACCGAAGGGACCACAAGGACCAAAGGGACCAGACAGCCCACAAGGACCAAAGGGACCAGATAGCCCACAAGGACCAAAGGGACCACAAGGACCAAAGGGACCAGAAGGACCAAAGGGACCAGAAGGACCAAAGGGACCAGAAGGACCAAAGGGACCAGACAGCCCACAAGGACCAAAGGGACCACAGGGACCAAAGGGACCACAGGGACCAAAGGGACCACAAGGACCAAAGGGACCAGAAGGACCAAAGGGACCAGAAGGACCAAAGGGACCAGAAGGACCAAAGGGACCAGACAGCCCACAAGGACCAAAGGGACCACAGGGACCAAAGGGACCACAAGGACCAAAGGGACCAGACAGCCCACAAGGACCAAAGGGACCACAAGGACCAAAGGGACCAGATAGCCCACAAGGACCAAAGGGACCACAAGGACCAAAGGGACCAGAAGGACCAAAGGGACCAGACAGCCCACAAGGACCAAAGGGACCACAAGGACCAAAGGGACCACAAGGACCAAAGGGACCAGAAGGACCAAAGGGACCAGACAGCCCACAAGGACCAAAGGGACCAGATAGCCCACAAGGACCAAAGGGACCACAAGGACCAAAGGGACCAGAAGGACCAAAGGGACCAAACAGCCCACAAGGACCAAAGGGACCACAAGGACCAAAGGGACCAGACAGCCCACAAGGACCAAAGGGACCAGATAGCCCACAAGGACCAAAGGGACCAGAAGGACCAAAGGGACCAGAAGGACCAAAGGGACCAGACAGCCCACAAGGACCAAAGGGAACACAAGGACCAAAGGGACCAGATAGCCCACAAGGACCAAAGGGACCACAAGGACCAAAGGGACCAGAAGGACCAAAGGGACCAGACAGCCCACAAGGACCAAAGGGACCACAGGGACCAAAGGGACCACAAGGACCAAAGGGACCAGACAGCCCACAAGGACCAAAGGGACCACAGGGACCAAAGGGACCACAGGGACCAAAGGGACCACAAGGACCAAAGGGACCAGAAGGACCAAAAGGACCAGACAGCCCACAAGGACCAAAGGGACCACAAGGACCAAAGGGACCAGACAGCCCACAAGGACCAAAGGGACCACAAGGACCAAAGGGACCAGACAGCCAACAAGGACCAAAGGGACCACAAGGACCAAAGGGACCAGACAGCCCACAAGGACCAAAGGGACCAGATAGCCCACAAGGACCAAAGGGACCACAAGGACCAAAGGGACCAGAAGTACCAAAGGGACCAGATAGCCCAAAAGGACCAAAGGGACCAGATAGCCCACAAGGACCAAAGGGACCACAAGGACCAAAGGGACCAGAAGGACCAAAGGGACCAGACAGCCCACAAGGACCAAAGGGAACAGAAGGACCAAAGGGACCAGACAGCCCACAAGGACCAAAGGGACCACAAGGACCAAAGGGACCAGAAGGACCAAAGGGAACACAAGGACCAAAGGGACCAGACAGCCCACAAGGACCAAAGGGACCAGACAGCCAACAAGGACCAAAGGGACCACAGGGACCAAAGGGACCACAAGGACCAAAGGGACCACAAGGACCAAAGGGACCACAAGGACCAAAGGGACCAGAAGGACCAAAGGGACCAAAAGGACCAAAGGGACCAGAAGGACCAAAGGGACCAGACAGCCCACAAGGACCAAAGGGACCACAGGGACCAAAGGGACCACAAGGACCAAAGGGACCAGACAACTATGATGCAACCATAACCGAAAAACCAGAAGGACCAAAGGGACCACAAGGACCAAAGGGACCAGAAGGACCAAAGGGACCAGAAGGACCAAAGGGACCACAAGGACCAAAGGGACCAGAAGGACCAAAGGGACCAGACAGCCCACAAGGACCAAAGGGACCACAAGGACCAAAGGGACCAGAAGGACCAAAGGGACCAGAAGGACCAAAGGGACCAGAAGGACCAAAGGGACCAGACAGCCCACAAGGACCAAAGGGACCACAGGGACCAAAGGGACCACAAGGACCAAAGGGACCAGACAACTATGATGCAACCATAACCGAAAAACCAGAAGGACCAAAGGGACCACAAGGACCAAAGGGACCAGAAGGACCAAAGGGACCAGAAGGACCAAAGGGACCACAAGGACCAAAGGGACCAGAAGGACCAAAGGGACCACAAGGACCAAAGGGACCAGAAGGACCAAAGGGACCAGAAGGACCAAAGGGACCAGACAGCCCACAAGGACCAAAGGGACCACAGGGACCAAAGGGACCACAAGGACCAAAGGGACCAGACAACTATGATGCAACCATAACCGAAAAACCAGAAGGACCAAAGGGACCACAAGGACCAAAGGGACCAGAAGGACCAAAGGGACCAGAAGGACCAAAGGGACCACAAGGACCAAAGGGACCAGAAGGACCAAAGGGTCCAGAAGGACCAAAGGGCCCAGAAGGACCAAAGGGACCAGAAGGACCAAAGGGACCAGACAGCCCACAAGGACCAAAGGGACCACAGGGACCAAAGGGACCACAAGGACCAAAGGGACCAGACAACTATGATGCAACCATAACCGAAAAACCAGAAGGACCAAAGGGACCACAAGGACCAAAGGGACCAGAAGGACCAAAGGGACCAGAAGGACCAAAGGGACCACAAGGACCAAAGGGACCAGAAGGACCAAAGGGACCAGAAGGACCAAAGGGCCCAGAAGGACCAAAGGGACCAGAAGGACCAAAGGGACCAGACAGCCCACAAGGACCAAAGGGACCACAGGGACCAAAGGGACCACAAGGACCAAAGGGACCAGACAACTATGATGCAACCATAACCGAAAAACCAGAAGGACCAAAGGGACCACAAGGACCAAAGGGACCAGAAGGACCAAAGGGACCACAAGGACCAAAGGGACCACAAGGACCAAAGGGACCAGAAGGACCAAAGGGACCAGAAGGACCAAAGGGACCAGAAGGACCAAAGGGACCAGACAGCCCACAAGGACCAAAGGGACCACAAGGACCAAAGGGACCAGAAGGACCAAAGGGACCAGACAGCCCACAAGGACCAAAGGGACCACAGGGACCAAAGGGACCACAAGGACCAAAGGGACCAGACAACTATGATGCAACCATAACCGAAAAACCAGTAGGACCAAAGGGACCACAAGGACCAAAGGGACCAGAAGGACCAAAGGGACCAGAAGGACCAAAGGGACCACAAGGACCAAAGGGACCAGAAGGACCAAAGGGACCAGAAGGACCAAAGGGCCCAGAAGGACCAAAGGGCCCAGAAGGACCAAAGGGACCAGAAGGACCAAAAGGACCAGACAGCCCACAAGGACCAAAGGGACCACAGGGACCAAAGGGACCAGAAGGACCAAAGGGACCACAAGGACCAAAGGGACCAGAAGGACCAAAGGGTCCAGAAGGACCAAAGGGCCCAGAAGGACCAAAGGGACCAGAAGGACCAAAGGGACCAGACAGCCCACAAGGACCAAAGGGACCACAGGGACCAAAGGGACCACAAGGACCAAAGGGACCAGACAACTATGATGCAACCATAACCGAAAAACCAGAAGGACCAAAGGGACCACAAGGACCAAAGGGACCAGAAGGACCAAAGGGACCAGAAGGACCAAAGGGACCACAAGGACCAAAGGGACCAGAAGGACCAAAGGGACCAGAAGGACCAAAGGGCCCAGAAGGACCAAAGGGACCAGAAGGACCAAAGGGACCAGACAGCCCACAAGGACCAAAGGGACCACAGGGACCAAAGGGACCACAAGGACCAAAGGGACCAGACAACTATGATGCAACCATAACCGAAAAACCAGAAGGACCAAAGGGACCACAAGGACCAAAGGGACCAGAAGGACCAAAGGGACCACAAGGACCAAAGGGACCACAAGGACCAAAGGGACCAGAAGGACCAAAGGGACCAGACAGCCCACAAGGACCAAAGGGACCACAAGGACCAAAGGGACCAGAAGGACCAAAGGGACCAGACAGCCCACAAGGACCAAAGGGACCACAGGGACCAAAGGGACCACAAGGACCAAAGGGACCAGACAACTATGATGCAACCATAACCGAAAAACCAGAAGGACCAAAGGGACCACAAGGACCAAAGGGACCAGAAGGACCAAAGGGACCAGAAGGACCAAAGGGACCACAAGGACCAAAGGGACCAGAAGGACCAAAGGGACCACAAGGACCAAAGGGACCAGAAGGACCAAAGGGACCAGACAGCCCACAAGGACCAAAGGGACCACAAGGACCAAAGGGACCAGAAGGACCAAAGGGACCAGAAGGACCAAAGGGACCAGAAGGACCAAAGGGACCAGACAGCCCACAAGGACCAAAGGGACCACAGGGACCAAAGGGACCACAAGGACCAAAGGGACCAGACAACTATGATGCAACCATAACCGAAAAACCAGAAGGACCAAAGGGACCACAAGGACCAAAGGGACCAGAAGGACCAAAGGGACCAGAAGGACCAAAGGGACCACAAGGACCAAAGGGACCAGAAGGACCAAAGGGACCACAAGGACCAAAGGGACCAGAAGGACCAAAGGGACCAGACAGCCCACAAGGACCAAAGGGACCACAGGGACCAAAGGGACCACAAGGACCAAAGGGACCAGACAACTATGATGCAACCATAACCGAAAAACCAGAAGGACCAAAGGGACCACAAGGACCAAAGGGACCAGAAGGACCAAAGGGACCAGAAGGACCAAAGGGACCACAAGGACCAAAGGGACCAGAAGGACCAAAGGGTCCAGAAGGACCAAAGGGCCCAGAAGGACCAAAGGGACCAGAAGGACCAAAGGGACCAGACAGCCCACAAGGACCAAAGGGACCACAGGGACCAAAGGGACCACAAGGACCAAAGGGACCAGACAACTATGATGCAACCATAACCGAAAAACCAGAAGGACCAAAGGGACCACAAGGACCAAAGGGACCAGAAGGACCAAAGGGACCAGAAGGACCAAAGGGACCACAAGGACCAAAGGGACCAGAAGGACCAAAGGGACCAGAAGGACCAAAGGGCCCAGAAGGACCAAAGGGACCAGAAGGACCAAAGGGACCAGACAGCCCACAAGGACCAAAGGGACCACAGGGACCAAAGGGACCACAAGGACCAAAGGGACCAGACAACTATGATGCAACCATAACCGAAAAACCAGAAGGACCAAAGGGACCACAAGGACCAAAGGGACCAGAAGGACCAAAGGGACCACAAGGACCAAAGGGACCACAAGGACCAAAGGGACCAGAAGGACCAAAGGGACCAGAAGGACCAAAGGGACCAGACAGCCCACAAGGACCAAAGGGACCACAAGGACCAAAGGGACCAGAAGGACCAAAGGGACCAGACAGCCCACAAGGACCAAAGGGACCACAGGGACCAAAGGGACCACAAGGACCAAAGGGACCAGACAACTATGATGCAACCATAACCGAAAAACCAGAAGGACCAAAGGGACCACAAGGACCAAAGGGACCAGAAGGACCAAAGGGACCAGAAGGACCAAAGGGACCACAAGGACCAAAGGGACCAGAAGGACCAAAGGGACCACAAGGACCAAAGGGACCAGAAGGACCAAAGGGACCAGACAGCCCACAAGGACCAAAGGGACCACAAGGACCAAAGGGACCAGAAGGACCAAAGGGACCAGAAGGACCAAAGGGACCAGAAGGACCAAAGGGACCAGACAGCCCACAAGGACCAAAGGGACCACAGGGACCAAAGGGACCACAAGGACCAAAGGGACCAGACAACTATGATGCAACCATAACCGAAAAACCAGAAGGACCAAAGGGACCACAAGGACCAAAGGGACCAGAAGGACCAAAGGGACCAGAAGGACCAAAGGGACCACAAGGACCAAAGGGACCAGAAGGACCAAAGGGACCAGACAGCCCACAAGGACCAAAGGGACCACAGGGACCAAAGGGACCACAAGGACCAAAGGGACCAGACAACTATGATGCAACCATAACCGAAAAACCAGAAGGACCAAAGGGACCACAAGGACCAAAGGGACCACAAGGACCAAAGGGACCAGAAGGACCAAAGGGACCACAAGGACCAAAGGGGCCAGAAGGACCAAAGGGTCCAGAAGGACCAAAGGGCCCAGAAGGACCAAAGGGACCAGAAGGACCAAAGGGACCAGACAGCCCACAAGGACCAAAGGGACCACAGGGACCAAAGGGACCACAAGGACCAAAGGGACCAGACAACTATGATGCAACCATAACCGAAAAACCAGAAGGACCAAAGGGACCACAAGGACCAAAGGGACCAGAAGGACCAAAGGGACCAGAAGGACCAAAGGGACCACAAGGACCAAAAGGACCAAAGGGACCAGAAGGACCAAAGGGCCCAGAAGGACCAAAGGGACCAGAAGGACCAAAGGGACCAGACAGCCCACAAGGACCAAAGGGACCACAGGGACCAAAGGGACCACAAGGACCAAAGGGACCAGACAACTATGATGCAACCATAACCGAAAAACCAGAAGGACCAAAGGGACCACAAGGACCAAAGGGACCAGAAGGACCAAAGGGACCACAAGGACCAAAGGGACCACAAGGACCAAAGGGACCAGAAGGACCAAAGGGACCAGAAGGACCAAAGGGACCAGACAGCCCACAAGGACCAAAGGGACCACAAGGACCAAAGGGACCACAAGGACCAAAGCAAGAGGACATACCACAGCTGACCTGCGTGCCTGACTCGACTGGAGGCAAACTTAGCACGCAACAGGGAAGACGTGGTAAGTCATCCTACTACTATTATAAAGGCGAAAGTTTGTAAGTATGGATTTATGGATGTTTGTTACTCTTTACGTAAAAACTACTGAATGGATTTGAATGAAACTTTACCACAATATAGCTTATACATCAGAATAACACATAGGATATTGGAAATCGAAATCCACGCGGACGGAGTCGCGGGCGGCCGCTAGTACTTAAATAATCCCTGATCTATACTATAACTATTAAAACTGCCTCCGCGGTGTAGTGGTTAATTGCTGTGCTCAAAAACTACGAACTCGGAGGCCGTGGGTTCGAATCCCGCGGGGAACACTTTCACTTTGTGTTGGTTTTTCCAGTTTTGTTAGTACATTGCAGGTTTGAATCAGGTTCGGAAGGCCGTTGGTCTCGACTATGATCCAACTGGTCTGGTTTCCCTTGTGGTTACGGAGGTCAGACGACAGTCGCTCCATTGTATTAACCAGGCTGGTCAATTCAGGATCATAGTCGCAACGTACCCTGGGCTCCGAGGCAATGGCCGAGGATGCAACCGGGAGAGGCGCTAGGATGATGATGAATCCCTGATCTATACTAATCGTAGAATCTATTTATTTATTTCTGCTCTGTTCTGTATTCATAAATAAATAAATCATCATCATTTTTGCGCTTTTCCCGGTTGCGTCCTCCGCCATTGCCACTTATGACCGGCCCGTTTGTCTAGTGGCCAGAGACCCTGGCTACAAAACCAAGGCCCAAGGGTTCGAATCCCGCTAGGGACAAATGTTTGTGTGATGAACATTGCCATTTGTTCTCGAGTCACCACGAGACCAACGGGCTATATTTAAGCCAGCTAAGTGGCTTTTTATTTTACAACTATCGGCCGCCCGCGACTCCGTCCGCATCGATTTCGATTTCCAATAGCCTAAAGCCTCGCCAAATGCACTATCTAACACATTTTTTTTTTCAAATCGGTCCAGTGTTTACTGATATTAGCGGGTTCAAACAAACAAACAAACATGCAAACTCTACAGCTTTATATCAAAGTCAAAGTCAAAGTCAAAGTAGTTTATTTTGCAATTTGATTTACATAGAAATTCTTTTGCACGTCATATCTTTTTTTAACTACCAGCACTTCGACGTGAATGGCCTGCTGAGAAGAAGTGCCGAATATATTAGTATAGATTATTCATTAACAGACTCAATTTCTTTTTCCAGACATCGTCCACGCTCTAGAAACGAACATGAACCTCAAGGTCCTCATCCTGCCCAAAGGACCAGCTGGGCAGAAGAACTGCTTCTGTACCTGCGAGAGCGTCGCCACACCCAAACTGATTCCAGTCTCCAACCTCCCTAAAGGGGTCACCACGATTGAAGAGGAGAAAAACTAAGACCACGATTGGAGTATTTACACCACATCTAAAAGCTACTGTAATAGAATAATCTTCAATCATCTTAATAGTGACCATGGTGAATAAATAAACTTCAACCACTCTAAGAGCGACCACGCTTTAAGAATAAACTTCAACCATACCTTAGAACGACCACAATAGAATAAGAATAGACTTCAACGACCACGATTTAAGATAGACTTCAACCACACCTTAAGAGTGACCACGATTGAAGAATAAACATAGAATAACAATAACGTTTCGACTATAGATTTCAACCACTCTAAGAGCGATCACAATAGAAAACTTCAATCTCCTTGAGCGACCACGATATAAGAATAGACTTCAACCACACCTAAATAGTGACCACGATTGAAGAAACATAGAATAACATTAACGTTGTAACTAGATTATTTTTAACGAATACCGTCAGTATACATTTGTATTTCGACAACGAACTTATGTGACAGATTTTTCCGATATTTAATATGTAATCTGTTGATAGATTTAAAGCAATAAACTTACTGAATAATATTTGCATGGATGCTGTTTTTAATTTAACCTACCTTTATCTTTAACCCTACTGACATCCTAGCCCTACACAACCTTAAACCTAAAGAAAAACATAAACCATAAAAGATAAAATCATGTCATCATCATCACCCTAGCTCCTCTCCCGGTTGCATCATTGGCCATTGCCTCGGAGCCCAGGGTACGCTGCGACTATCCTGAATTGACCAGCCTGGTTATTGCAATGGAGCGACTGTCGTCTGACCTCCGTTACCCTTACATGGATTATTGTCGCGACCAACGGCTTAACGTGCCTTCGAAGCACGTAATCATTATTATTGGACAATCAGGTGATTCAAGTCTGCAATGTCCTAATCAAAATCAAAAAACCAACACTAAAGTGAAAGTGTTCCCCGCGGGATTTGAACCCACGACCTCAGAGGTTTTTTGAGAAGAGCGCTCTAACCACTACAGGGGAGGCAGTTAGAGAGATAAAATCATGTGTAACCTTACACAACAACATTCTACAAAATGATATTTTATTAACTACTAGCGGCCCGCCCCGGCTTCGCCCGTGGTACTTGTCCACTATTTAATGGATGATATTATACATAAAAACCTTCCTCATGAGTTACTCTATCTATTAAAAAAACCGCATCAAAATCCGTTGCGTAGTTTTAAAGATTTAAGCGTTCATAGGGACATACAACACACATAGGGACAGAAAAAGCGACTTTGTTTTATACTATGTAGTGATGAAAATATTACCTAAGTAAGCATCAGGTACTTAGCAAGATGCCGCAGGTAAAAATTAAAAGATCTTTAAAAATGTCTAGTTTAGTAGCTATGTCGTGGCCACATCGTAGAAATGAATATTTTATGAAATGGCCAAATTAGTGTGATCAGATCGTGAAATCGTCTACATTTCTTTGAGAAAAAAACTTGTATGATTAAGTTTTTTTTTGTAAATCCTTTAAAAGTTTCCCCTTTAAAATTATTGTGGTGATGCAATAATTATTGTTCTGAAATGTAGATGATCATAGATAAGTGGTAAGTTAAGACTTGGCCATTTCATAAAAAGTTCATTTCAACGATATGGCCACGACATCTGTACCTACAGTACCTACCTATAATCATATTGTAATCAATTCAAAAGTAAACTTGCCTTTGTTATTCTTATTCTTGCATGGCCGTCCGCAGTTGGCTTCGCAAGCGTTGACTAGAAAGAAAGAAAAACGTTTATTTCGAGAAAAAAAATCATACAACGTAGAATAAAATGAAAAAACCTAATTACTAAACGAGATATGAAAGAAAGAATACACAATAAGGGTTCTCGTAGTAGAAATACGCTGAGCGTAATGGAATCCGTCCTGTAACGGCTGGCAGTAAGCCCCCAGGACGTAATTAAAGCTAGTGGCGTGTCATTTCATAGATGAAAGTAAAAAAAGCACTAAATTATCCGCCCCCTTACCTCCAACTTGATGCATAGATTTTGTTCCATAAGTCCACTCACTCTATGCGTAGTAGTTATACCTCAATGCTAGTATGTATAATTAAGTAACAATGCAAATTCTTGCCAGTCATTCCGCAAAATCAAAAAATAACAAATACGACAACGACTCACCTCATAGGTATACACTCATGGTTTACGCTGCTGAGAACCTACTAGACACTAGAAATTACAATTAAAATGTACTTTAACAAAAGAAAAAACTATTTTCAAAAGTCACATTGATCGTTTTAACTTCAAAATGGCACAATGCTTAATTAAGTTATTAGATTTTAACAACACAATTAATTATATTTGCACGCAGCGAGCGAAAATTTTTCACAATAAAAACAAATGACGAGTGAAGGAAGAATCGCATTTGCTTTTTTTTCAATTTAATTTGGCGCCTTTTCTTTAAAAAAGTTTACAGCCAAGAAGTTTAAAAATAAAAAAAATAAAAACCAAGGAGAGGACTTATTTAGAAAGAAAAAGGTCAAAAAAGGATTTAATTTTGTTTACTAAGCTGTATGTATTGGGTTTATTAAGGAATTTGCCCCACCAGTGGGGCGTAAGTGGAATAAGCCAGGACTGAAGATACTTGTAGTTCATAATTCGATTTTTTTATCCTAGTGCAACTTATTGGCACTTATTACACACACACTACATATAATACACAGTCGGGTCATAAGTTCTGTCACAACCTTATAATTTTGAGTTTTGAAGACCGAGCCGATTTTCTGCGACTAATTTTAAAAATAGAACATTTATACATATCGGAAATAGAAGAACTAATTATTTTTATACATATTTGAATATGGAATGGACGATCAAAGACAATAGAGTCACGGGTTTTCCGTTGCACCGCTGTTGTAACGCATAGAAGGTGATTTTCAATTTCGTACAAAAGTTGAAAAAAGCGTCCTATTTCTTTTATTGTACTATGAATCGATACACTGAAGTCTCGAGATTTCAAAATCGTAAAAGAAGCGGCAGACCTTGCTCTTTTAGAAACACTAGCGGTCATCAGAGCAGTGAAGGCGTCAAACGAAAAAAATCCCGTGCGTAAACAAAAAACGCTAGCCCTCCAGCTGTGGCTAAACAGAACCAAACTAAAAAGAGTGCTAAATAAAAACCTGAAACCACGTGCTTATCGTTAGAAGACCGGATTTTTTCAAATGATCGTATAAAGAAAATTAAGCTAGAAAGATCCCGGGCTCTGTTACGACGGCACGCTGGAAAAAATCTGCGAAATTCTTTTTTTGGATATCTTTTTTTTTAATGATAGGTTTAAATTATCACAAACAAAATGATAAAGTGTATGCCCACATTAGTGAAGAAGCAAGCACGTGTATTTTGAGGGACCAGTGCCGTCTTCACTCTTACTCATTCATGATTTGCCTTGGACTCTCGTATTCAGGCATAACTGAGGTGTTTTTCGGTAAAAAAGGGGGAAAATCAAGGCCGTACTATATCAAAATAATGTCCTAATAAGCGTAGTACAACCTTTATCTTAAATAATAATCAAGAACAGACATACGACATTCCAACAGGACTGTACACCGACTCATTTGGCCCGAAGCACGAAATACTGGTTTACGGCGCGCGGAATTGACTTCACCCGGCATGAACACCAACTCTCTTCTAGTCCACGTTTAAACCGATGGTATTACAAGTTATACCAATATTTGAAGGGGAAAGTCGGTACTTAACCTCACCAGAATTTGGTGTCTCTCCGAGCGTTTCTGGTCAAATCAGCGAAAGAAAGGTGAATGAATATGGTGCGTGCAGTGATGGCTGACTGTCTTCGTAGATTAAAGGCATCTGTCCAAAATGGAGGAGGACATTTCAAATGATGTTGATAAAATTATATTGCAAATTAAATAACCTTTCATTTCATATATAATTTTTATGTATATCTCCAAAGGTGTATCAAAAAATTCCTAAAAAGTTTATGACAGAACTTATGACCCGACTGAGTATTATGAATAAATGTACTTTTATGAGTTATGATACCATAAACATTTAAAAATAAAAGAAATTCTGAAATTAAAAGAGGGGAAGATTCTTATAGTGGCAATAAATTAAATTAAATATGAGACTAGTAAAATAAATAAGACAATATTCAATTCAGTTTGTTTATTGTAAAATCATAATGTATGCTTCTACCTACATTATTAGAACTCAATATTAAAAACCTAAATTATATCAGTGAAAATTAAAGTTTTCATAGGTTAGGCTTTATATAACAAAAAAAATCAATAAAGGAGGACATTCAAGCTGAAAATTTCCATTCTAAATTATGGGCTACTATGCAATATTCTGTATAATAATTATAAATATGATAAAATTGTATTCATCATTCTGAAACATACTAGACTACAGTACGTATGAAATAGTTAGCCAGTCTGAAATACCAAAGAAAATTATTTTTAATATTTGTTTAAGTTTATTAATTACAATTTATAAGTGCCTCACTGAGACCTACATAAATAAACTACATTTTTATATTTGTTTACATAATTCCTCTTGACTCGTTCAACTCATATCCTTCTTTCTTTTCCTTTTCGGGAACGCTTGCGGTTTCTCCAATCTCAACATAGCCTTTGCTATAGCCATCTCAAAGTCCTTCGCTTTAGGCTGATAATACTTACTCTTCGATTTCTCCAATATCTTTTCCACAGGCGTATCACCAAGCAAATGTGCTAGCGGATTCACCGTCACCAACTTCGTGCCATCTGGCAGTTGAATATTCTTCTCCACAACCTCCTGTTTTGGCATTTTCTTCTCTTCTTCTTTTTGGGGGTTAAGAACGTCTTCAACTTTCACAATTTTGTAGAATGGAGCCTCTGGTTGTAAGTGCGCTATTCTAATTTTGTTATATTCTTTAGGAAGGGTCGGTAAGACAACTCTATGAGGAATGTACAGGGTTTTAGGAGCTGGCTCTTCTGTTACTTCTAGCATTACTTCTTGAGCTACATCTGGTATAGATTCATTCCTGTCAACGTTATCATCTTCAAAATAGGTCTCATTCTCATTTTCGAAATTAAAGTTATTATCTGGCTCACCCTTCGTTTCATCGTATTCAACCTCCTTTAAAGTTACTTTGTGAGTCTCTCCGATGACTTGACGGAATCTTACTGGCATAGCCAGACTTGTTTTAGAAAAATCCATCTGTTTTAGATTACACTTCTTCAGATTAAACATTGGTTCTTTAGCTGGCCCTGTGTAAGGTTTGATTGTTATACTACAGTCAATTTCAATGGTTTTCTTCTTAGGGGCGTCTTCTGGGGTAAAACTCTCGATAAACTTCTGCACTGATAGCTTGTTAGTTGTCTCTTTCAACGTAGCCGTCACAGTGTCAATTGGTACCGGTACTTTCTTGATGGTACGCTGGAATCTTTCAGCCTGAGTCAAGTCTGATTTCACCTGAACTCCGTTCTTACGTGTTTCTAGAAGTTTCTTCAAAGTTTGTGTGAGTTGAGACGATGAATGCTCTGTAGAGTAATGGCTGTTCAACTCTTCTTGAGAATTGAAGGTTGCAGAACACTTAACGCACTTCAACGTTACATTCTTGTAATGTAACGCTACGTGGTTGTGATAATTCTGGAAGGTATAACAGTATGTCTTGCATATACTGCATATGAATCTCTGCTTCGAGCTTTTCAATTCTAAAGCGTTCTGATTATTCCAGACTTGCTTACTCTTTCTCCTACTCTTTCTAACTCTCTTTCTTATCTCTAACAGTGGCTCATCATCTGAACTCTCGCATACAATAACTTCGTTTTTCTTAGCTCTTTTAACTCGTCCACCTATTTTAGTCTTCATCTTGCGCTTACGTTTCGTCGGTTTGATTTCTGGTTCAGTTGCATTAGCTTCAGTCTCCGTAGCACTCATAAAGTCAGAATTAATTCTGCTTAACATGTCGTCACATTTCTCTTCTACATTAAAGGTAACTTTTTTATCATTTCTTGCATTTTCAATATCTTCAATGGTTTCATTGCGATTTTCATTGGATTCTCCTCCATCTAGGCTCTCATTAGGATTTCCCTTTGAATCATTCTGCTTGTCCGTAATCTCTCTATCATTATCATTATCCTCAGCCGGTGGTTTGTCAGATTTTTTATCGCTGAAGTAAACGTGATAGTTTTTATCAAACTCAATATACCCTATACTTTTATGGTCCAACTTAATGTGGATTGTAAACTTCTTCCTGATTTTAAACTTCTTATCGCATATCTTACAAGTGTATGGTTCCAAATCTTTATGCCTTGAGAAGAAATGTGCGAACAACCTCTTCGGATGCTTGAAGATAGCGTCGCAGCACGTACAGATATACTTGTACAAGTGAGCATCGTGTTTGTGTGACCGTTCAATGTGCTTCTGCAAACAGACGGGACCAGCAAACTCTTTATGACAGTATTTACAAGCCTGAAGCATTACCGTTAACGGATGTTCCCTCGTCTGATGATAAGTCAACTCGTACATCGTTCCGAAGATGGTATTACAAGTTTTACACTTAATAACTTTACAGTGCTTTGTATGGTCACGCCACATTCGCACATCAAACATCTTGAAGCATTCCTTACATTGCTTATATAAGCTTTTGCAGCCGATCCAACACTCCGGATGTTTGTCTAGATGCCGAGCCATGCTCTTCTTATTCTTGTACACAGAAGAACATGAATTGCAGACCAATGATCGGCAGTTCTTCTCTTTTAAATGATTTAAGTAGTCATTCGGATCCGACGTCGACATTTCGCACCGCGCACATATGTAAACGACCTCTTCTCCTAGTGATTGGAGGAACTTTAATGCTTTGATGTTAAGTTGAGATGAGAGCAAAGAGAAACAATCGTTTAGAAAGACCCCTTCTGTTGTGAGTCTATGTTCTTTGAACTCATGGTGTCCAAGCTCAGATATATTGCTGAACAGCTTCTTACATTGAGAACATGAGTGCATCGACTGGGACGTGTACGTCCGATGCTTGTTCTCGTGTCTCCTGTACTCCTCGTAGTCATCAAACACACGGGTGCAATATTTACAGCATTTTAGAGACTGCATGTGTACATTAATTAGGTGGGATGCGTAATCCTCCATATTTGACAGGTTAGCGGTACAAAAATGACAAGGTTGAAGCATGGGCTGCACTTCAGTCGTGTGCATCTGTGTTATATGCACCGCTAAGTCTTCAGGGTCCAGAAACTCGGCGCAGCATATACTACAAGTTGTTTCCACATCGGGAAATTCGGTAAACTCTATTTCTGACATGTTTGCGATGTTTTAACGACGCAGCAGGCGGCAGTGTGGTGGAAGTCACACGAAAAAGTTGCGCTCGTTATTATAACACTGTTTTTGTAGATAAATTCACATTATTCAGAATAATTTTTATCTGAAAATCGGCAGAACGAGAACAGAATTAGAGCATTTTGACAATGTCAATTTGACTTTTCGTAGCATTCATGAATGATGTCAATTATTTTGACGTTAAAGATTATATTGGGATTATTAAACATCTTTGAATCGCAAAAAATATGAGTATACATAAGAAAAAAGATCTTTTTCCGATGTACTCAAAGTTTCATCGCTACATTTGTAAATGTTAAAATATTATTAATTAGAAAAAAGTTTTTATGCTTTCAATGATATGAAATGATCGTACGTTAAAATAAACAGAACTAACTTCTAGAATTGCCAGTAAATTAATTAAATTTATACTATGACGTGGAAGTAATGATGCCAGAAAATGTAAATAAAATAAATTGTCAATATCCCAACAATTTTCTTATTGAAAATTAAAAAATACACATTATGTGAACACTAAATGCATCGGTATCACAATTATATCCTATTAAATATGCTTTTCCTCATTATAATAATCAAGAAGTTAAAAACATCAAATGTTTGATTTGGTTTGAAAATTATTTTACCCCATCAACAAGTAGGTAGGTACTAAGGCACACGCAAAATAAAAGTTTAAACATCTGTGCAAATATTAAAGTTTCTTTTCCCAATTTACTTCATGCATGACAAATAGTTACCAATTAAATGGTGAATACTTGAACAATTGTATGAATTAACATCAATTTGATCAATTAGGTAAAAAATATTAGAAAAAAATGGGGGAGATCTCTTTTTAGTTGACTTTACACTTTAGTTGCATAGTCAGGATCATGGTCGCAGCGTACCATGATGTCCAGTTGTCCACAATGGATGTAAATAGAAAAATGCATAGGTAACAACGTGAATCGTTACGTTAGTATAGAAACACACCTAGCCAAAAAAACTTGACTGAAGTTTGACGTGATTATGCTTGCAATGTATTTTAAATGGTGGATGACACACCGTGCCGAAATAATGTCGCGTTATATCGCATAGAAAATGCATTCTCGTCGAACAACGGTCGCGGTTTTTCCGGCTAGTGTGTTTCTATACTAAGTCCAGGTAAATAGCATTCGGATTACATCAATGCAATGGCTTTTTCAAGTTCATAAAACATTTTGACAGGTGTTTATATTGTGTGGCGTTACCATGTCACCTCAAACATTATAGCATGAGTCATAGTAAATAAAATGCAGAAACATAGGTCACCTTGTTGACTGAATGAGTGTCGTTCACGGTTCTTATTCTTTGATATAAAATTATTCAGTTGATCTTCAATAAATAGCTAATGTTTAATTCATTATCTTTGGTAGGTTTTAGTAGAAAAAAATATAAATAATTTGAATAAAAAAATACAGGACATATAAACCAAGCTGACAGACTCGTCACAAACATTAAGAAGGTTTTTATGACTGTTGACCAATGTGTGATGTGACACTTTGAAAACTGTGTTTCTTTTTTTCACCAAACTTATAAATTACTATTGTAAATAGGGGAAAATAAAGTATTTCGTAAATAAAACTACTAATAAGAGGATGATGATGATGGAGAGTGTTTCTGAATCCCAAACGTTTCAAATTCTAACAAATAGTCTAAATTTCAATAAATTTCTACTAAAGTAGTAGATTTGGATTACCATAAAACCCCGACGTGTATGTGTGAAAATCACGTTGGTAAACGTCAATTTCTACACCCATTGCTAACATGTCACCGATCCGCTAAATTTCCCGTACGATATTAAAAAACAAGGCGGTGCTTGCTGCCATGCACAAAATCAAGATTTACAGGTAAACGCAAACAATTATAAGTCGTTACTAATATAAATTCCCAAGTCCGGACGGAATTATTCGTCAATAAAAAAAAATATCTGCATTATCATTATAACCTAACTTTCGTGTTCGTTTTCATAAATATTTTAATATGGTGATGTGTTTTCGCGTTAGAAACACTATTTTTATGCATTACAGAAGCGCTTTGAATAGTATATCAGCATTTCAAGTGGTAGGGTCTTGATATTTTATTCAAATTCTTGTTAGTCTCTATGGGAAATTCTCGATTTTAGTTGTTGAGAATACTGTTCTACCGTCGTTTGTCCAGCAAAGATTGCATTTCGAAGCATTTTCGAGGTACCCACTAGTGTTATATAGTTATATTCTACTACTGAAGAGTTTATTTATTTGTTTGAATGTGATTTTCTGTGCAACTACAATATTGAATTGATGAAAATATTTTTGTAATGTTAAGGCATCCAGAAGTATGTATGAATGATGAATAAGACTTCAAAACATAAAGATGTGATTAGGAGGAGTGCAAAATACGTGGAAAATTTTGAAATGATTGAAGAAATAATTCATTTTTACCAGCTTTTATTTCATAGCTCTGTGAGATGTTTAAAATATCCAAAAGAATGCGCGATCGAATTCGCAGGCGGCGTTAAGTCTTTTTTAAAATTAGATTAGCGTTTGTAGATAAAACCGAATGGATTTAATTTTCATAGCATGTTCTTATCTAATATTTATATTGTCTTGTTGATAATCATTTGATAGCTCAATTTATGTGTCTGTGGGAGGGAAGTCGGCATTTACTGTCCTTTTGGAAGCCTAAGACTATTTTAAAACTAGTGGCTGCCCGCGACTTTCCCCATGGATTTCAGTTCCCATGCACAAAGTGTTATAAAAATTATAGCTTTAAGCTTTCCTCGACAAATGGACTGTCCAACACAAAATGTTTTTTTTAATTCAAACCAGTAGTTCCTAACAAAGAAACAAACTCTTCAGCTAAATTATATTAGTGTAGATTTCATTGCTAATGCTACATACCTACTTTAAGTTTATAACTATATGTGATTTGAAAATGAACAGATTTTATTTTGTTTGTTATGAACATTGGCCCTTGTACTTGAGTCATGGATATTTATAAAAGTTAAATTGTTCTCTAGCATCCAAAGTAAAAGCTTACAAGTAAAACATTATAAATATTGTTTTGGCTTAATCACCACGATTGCCAAATGCGCATTGTTGATAACAAATATGGGCATTGTTTGAAAAACCTACAATATATTAAGCAGCTTAGAACCTTCCCTTTGTCTCATTTTAGCTAATTTTTGTACTTTACCTCTTGTGTAATCATTGTGGACAGTAAATAAATTATTCTTATTGTTATAGGCAATTGTGTTTCAAGTTAAAGAATTTCTCTTTTATAAATTTATTAGTGCCGTGTGGTGACTGCTGGGAATAGAACCGCTATACATATTTCTCATCATGAGTGGTTAGGGAGTAACTATAAATAAATAAATTCTTTGGACCAACCAACACACAAATTGCCTAGCCCCAAACTAAGCGCGAAGCTTGTACTATGAAAGCTAGGGAATGAATAGACATACTTAAATCTATACTAATATATAATTATATAATTACTAATATATAAAGCTGAAGAGTTTGTTTGTATGTTTGTTTGTTTGAACGCGCTAATCTCAGAAACTACTGGACAGATTTGAAAAAAGATTTTTGTGTTGGCGTCCATTTGACGAGGAAGGCTTTAGGGCTATTGGAAGTTAAAGTCCACGCGGACGGAGTCGCGGGCGGCCGCTAGTACTTTCATATACATCCATCGCCCATCATGCCGATGTTCATCACACAAACATATTTTACTTTTCACGGGATTCGAACCCGCAACCCTTGGTTTTGTAGCCAGGGCCTCTGGCCACTAGATAGACCAACAGTCCCCTCAACCTATCATCTACCCACAATACCATTGATTTAGAAATTATAAAAAACACGTACAAAATATTGTTTTTAATAAACGGGTCCAGTTTATAAGGGATTGATGTTTATTTTAACCTCATTTTTGATAATATTATGCAGTGTTTTCCTATTATTGGAAGGAAACAAGTGCAGCTTATATACATACTTATCAATACCTATTTTATTAATAGAACGGTGTTGCCTTTGTATATTTATAACTAGCGGTCGCCCGTGACTTCGTCCGCGTAGATATCGGTTCCCACACATGTAGTGTTATATTATAGCTCAAAGCCTTCCACGACAAATGGACTACCTATCCGACACAAAATAGTTTTTATTCAATTCGAATCAGTAGCTTCGGAGATAAGCGCGTTCAAACAAGCAAACAAACTCTTCAGCTTCATTATGAATTCCTTATTTTTTTGGATTATTTGCCTAATTCAAAACCTGGCCTGGGAGTTTGTAGTTTACTGTTTGTAGTATAGTATAGAAACACAAGGCTGACAGCACCGCTATTTTAAATACAATGCAGGCGTAGTCACGCCGAAATTCCGTCGCGTTTTTTCGGTTAGGTGTGTTTCTACTATTAGTAATACAAGCCTTTCTCTCATTCCAGATCTTGATATGCGGTGATACCTACGATCAAATCCAGTTTTTTTTATCCAGCAAAATTACTAAATCTCTCCGAGGTTTATCAAGACGCACAAAACACTTTTCGGTCTTCGTACGGGTCTAAAAATCTCTTATCCTTCCGTTTGCAATCAAAAAGCTATAGAGTTTTGCACTCAAGCTCCTACACAGCATTCAAAATCTTGGTTTGAACCAAGAGAATCGTTGTATAGATATTTTTTTGAAGCTTTATAATGGACGAAGTTACGAAAGGATTAATGGAGCTCAGTCTCCTCTCTTTTCGGAAGGTAGATGATGTTAAACGCCTAGCAAGGCATTTTCGGAATGTGATTAACCATCCTTTGACTCAGGAGAGTAAGAGAGTTACGGAATATCTACGAGCATTGGATGAGACGCATCGGAAAGTGTTCCTTCAGAAACGGGAATTAGTTGAAGTGGAGTATATCTTCACTACTGAGAAGAAGAGTAGTCTGCAACGGCAACGGTTCAATAGCTTACCTATAAGCGAAGTACCGGAGCTGCTTAAAGCAGAACTGCTTACAGCTGAGAATGCTAAACAGGTGCATATATGCATTGACTGCAACGTTGAAATTGAAATGAACAACGAAGATCCTTTGATGGAGTCCCTTCAGAAACATTTTAACCTTGACGTCCATCTTCCTAAGATGAAGAGGGAGAGTGTAGATGTAGCCGAACCAATCTTCTTGCCGAATATGTCCAGAAGATTGTCCGCGATGGAGTGTGGCGAGACTCCAGCCCAAAGTTTGGATCAGATCATGCAGATGGTTAAGCCATTGGAGAAATTGGATAGAGGCTTTTCGGCGAAACTCGAAGCGTCTCTTATTAGAAATTTGCCTGATAATTCCGAAGCCAGCATTGACGCTGCGGTCAAATTCTATCAATCTGCTTACGATAAATTATGCAGAGAAGTATCGTCGATCGATTTCTCGAATCAATCTAGTGCAGTCGCTCCGATTATAATGAGTATTAAAGACAATGTTTACCAGAATTTCGCCAGTGACGCGAATAAAAACATTGATAATGATGAGAATGATACACCGGAGAAACCAGCTAAGAATCAAGTTAAGAAGTATAGATACTACGGTCCCATTGAGAACTTTATTGTGAAACTCCTGGTAAACCATAAGCTTTTGTCTCTAGTTGACGATAGAACGGGCAAACTAGCTTTCTTTTGTATGGCTTGTGAGTATTACACTCTTCGTTTCCGATACGATAGTGTGTTGAACCATGTTTTCAGTGAGAGCCACATTCACAACCTCTCTTGCATATTACAAGCCGACAAACACATTCCATTTGTGACCGAAGATCGTTCCATGGACAAGATAAAAGAGATCAACAGAAAGTTCTTATATGGCCACGAAGTGACGGAGGACCCCAACGGTCTCAAATGCAATCTTTGCAAGACGAATATAGAATCAATGGAATCTTCCACCATACATATTCTTGATGAGAACCATTTAGCACGCCTTTCTGATAAGTTGTACCGCCGTATGAAGGCAAACAACCCAGACGCTTCCATCCCTGACGAATGGGGTCCAAAGGATTTGGACTGGACCAAGTTTTTAGGCAGCACTGGCAAGCCTCAGAATAACAGAGACCATGTGATCATAGAAAACTTCATTAAACCTTCAGGGAAGATTGCTAACTACTGTACCTGCTGCGATATGACTCTCAAAGGTCCGAGACAGGTGTTGTTTAACCATATACGCCAGAAGAAACATTTGAGAAACGCAGCTCCGCACAAACTGACTTTGCTTTACAAGAATTACTGCCGCCCTTCGGAATATTACGCAAGCTTCGGCAATTTCTACGTCTGCATGCTATGCCCAGAATATATAGCCTTGCCATCTTTCGCAGCCATCGTTGAGCACTTTGAAAGTTCAATGCACGTCGAGACAATATCTAAAGCTATTTGTTCGGCTCTATACCCGGAGAATACTGACTCGGACTTCGTCAAATTGAATAAAATAACCGTTGGTGACGTGTCTAAATGTGGTATATGTGATATAACATTCCAAGATGCTTCTGAGGCTATTGCCCATGTCCTTTCTTCCGTTCAACACCAGACGGCTGTGGCTGAATCAAAGATATCGGCGAACAAGGGTGACATTATAAGTGTGTACATGAAAGGAAACTATATCCTTCACAGTGAAGGTTCCTCGTTCACTTGTACCGGTTGTAAAGAGGTTTTCAACTCGATAAGGTCACTCCTGTCCCATTTGGTGTATGCAGAGCATTTTGAAATTAAACCATCAACGGAATGTGTCTTCAGATTTTATTTGGAGTTGAAGCATAATATAAATATGTTGGGAAGGAATAAATATGTGTATTATCAGTTTGGGAAGTTGAAGTGCGGTGTATGTGAAGAAGACGTGTTGGAAGGAGAGAATGCAAAGAAGCATGTTGTCTCGCCCCGTCATAGAGAGTCGATGGGAGCCAGTTATGTGACGAATTTGGATGTATCGCAGGAGTAAGGTGAGAAAATTTACCATATTATTATATTCTCGACGCCTCGATGGTCTAGTGGTTTAAGTACCGGGCCGTGATCTCGAGGTCCTAGGTTCGATTCCCGGGTCGGGCAAAAATTTGAGTTGATTTTTCCCGAGTTTGTGAGCGCCAACCCGCATTTGGCAAGCGTGGTGATTCGAGCCAAAACCCATCTTTGTCACGAAAACATGATTTCAAATGATGGAGGCCTTTGCCCTGCAGTGGGACATTAATAGGCTGATACTTTACTTTACTATTATATTCTCATATCACAGTAGGGGAGGTAACTGCCTCCATGGTTTAGTGGTTAGAGCGCTGGCTATAAAACCAAGGGTCGCGGGTTCGAATCCCACTAGGGGCAAATGTTTGTGTGATGAACATCAGCATTTATACTTGAGTCATGGATGTTTATATAAGTATTTAAGTATGTCCATCCGTTCCCTTGCATCCATTCGAGTTAAGTCAATTGGTGTGTTTGTCCAAGGAATTTATTTCTTTATATTAGATCATTTACAATTTCATCCCCAATTTTGTTCTCTTGGGGGTAGAATTGATCAAAATCCTTTCTTAGCGGGCGCTTAAGTCATAACATCTACCCGCATGCCAAATTTCAGCCCAAACTATGCGTTGATAGATCCCTATATCAGTCAGTCCGTCAGTCAGTCACCTATGAGGAATCTTGAAAATGCAGGCAAAGCCGCGGGTAAAAACTAGTAACATAATATGTATGTAATATGACTATTTTCCCTCATTTCAGGTTGCCTGATTGCGTTATGACGTGAAGTGTGGAGAAAATATGAAAAATCACAATTATATGTTGTCCTCGTGAACTTTAACAATCGTTGGAACTAAGAAATACTGAAGAATTAATATGACTAAGATTTTATTTTATACTAGCGGTCCGGTACGTGCTTCGCTACGTGTGGTGTGGTAAAGGCACCGTGCAGAAACTATAGAGGGCGCTAAATTCCAATTTTCTTTCCTGTGGTTTGACAGTAAAATTTGACATTTAGCGTAAAAGTTTCGAATATGAGTCACTAGATGGCAGAATAAGGCACCGTGTTTTTCCGTGGTTTGACAGTAGAATTACCGACATTGAGAGTAAAAGTTTTGAATATGAGTCACGAGATGGCAGAGTTATCGCTACGCGCGGTGCCTATATGAAGAACCACTTGACAGATTTTGTGCAAACTTCACATAAAACATCTACTAAATAGTCCGAACAAACACTGAAAATTTGGTTTGGATAGGTGAGCCCGTTCTTGAGTTATGATGTTACAACGAAAAATGCCCACTTATTTTTATATTTAAGATGAATAATATAACTTACAGTACGTCTGAAATAATTTGGCACAACTGATGTGAGTATTAGTGACTTCAGAAGAATATTCTGCGACAAAATATTAGTTAAATTTTTATTGTACATAATAGCGGCCGCCCGCGACTCCGTCCGCGTGGGATTCGGTTTCCGCACACATGGTGTTATACTATAGCTAAGTCTTCTTTGACTATCCAACGCAAACATTTTTTTTCAATTCAAACCAGTTTCTGAGATTGGCGCGTTCAAACAAGCAAAGAAACTCTTTAGCTTTATTATATTAGTATAGATTAACTTCAGACATCAAAGTTATCAAACCCTAATTGGGTTTGCTAGTTTTTCCAAACAGAACTCGGGATTGTGATCACCAATCTTCATTTGGCAAGCGTGGTGATTAAGCCACAACCCATCTTTGTAACGAAAACATGATTTTAAATGATGCAGGCTGTTGCCCTACAGTGAGATATAAATAAAATATGTTTTTACACAAAACATGATTGTTTTATATAGATAGACATTTTTAAGAATTGTTCCGACAGTATAATTGCTTGACTTTAAATGTAGGACACACTTAGCCGCAAAAACGCGGCTGAAGTTCGATAGTTCATTTTCTATACAATTGGAGCGTTTGGCAGAAAAAAGCGTTTGCAAGCGTTTACTAGCGCTAAAAAACCAACTGTACCATTTTCGGCCAGGACGTGTTTGCTAACTGTCAGTTTACTGTGTTACCGCTTAACAATCGCCATTTTGTTTACAAACGCTTCCTAGCGCTTTTTTCTGCCAAACGCCCCCAATATTACGAGACTTAATTTCGGCACAGTGTGTCATCGTCCATTTATAATACATTTCGGGCGTTTTTTTGGGTTAGTGTGTTTCTATACCTACATAAAATATAAACAAATAATGAATATTGTCAAAAGTATTGTCGATGTGACCTCTTAATTTTTAAAGTTTAATATCACAACTAAATGAAAACTGAAAATATAAGAATGTTCTTTCTTTTATAAAATATGTTTATTGTTAAAAGTGTAATATGAGTATGCGATTCATGTAATTATAATAATTTATTTGAAAGCACCAAAAATAGTTGAAAATGTTTTATTATAATTGTTTTTTAACTCTTTTTATTATTGTTGTTCCTAATTTTTATTGGAACCGGTCAACAATCAGGATTTTTGTAATTTTATAATAATTGTAATATCGCATAATTTATTAAAACCTTTTATTTTATTTTAACTGAACATACATACATACATTATTGTTTTGTAAAAAAAAACCTTTCTTTTATTGGAATAAAAATCCCTAAATGAATGATGTACTGAATCCATTGTTTTTCTTTTAAGAATAAGTTAATATACAAATACATCAACTTATATTTTGCCATAAAAAATGTTTCATTGAAAATAGATAAGTAATAATTTTACTGAAAAGAATGAAAAGAATGAAAATATTTATTCAGCAATTTGATTCACTTAGTAAATTCTTTTGCACGTCAAAACTTTTTTCGCCCTACCAGCGCCTCGACGTGAATGGCCTGCTGAGAAGAGACGCCGCAAGAAACTCAGACAGTTTTGCCTTTTTTTAAAATAAATTTCAATTTTACAATTTTGTCAAATACTTATAATAACTACAAATTAAGTGCGGCTGAGCAGATTAACATGTCCATGCATATTTATCATTTAAATAATCATCTATTTTATAATAACCTTTCTTCATCAAGGTTGATTTAATAAACATCTTAAATTTATGTTTAGGAAATTCAATTACACTTTCAGGCAATTTATTAAATATTTTGACACTAAGTCCAATAAAAGACTTCCCAGTCTTATGAAGCCTGTGACTTGGAACGGCAAGCTTATGTTTATTTCTTGTATTAAAGCTATGAAAGTCATTTTTTCTAGAAAAATTGTGTAGGTTCTTGCGCGTATAAATTATGCAGTCAAAGATGTATTGAGACGCTGTAGTTAAAATATTAATCTCCTTGAATATCTCACGGAGTGAATCACGCGGCTTAAGGTCATATATTGCACGGATCGCCCTTTTCTGTAATACAAAAATTGTTTGTATATCAGCAGACGATCCCCACAATAACAGACCGTAAGACATAACACTATGAAAATAGCTGAAATAAACCAATCTCGCCGTTTCAATATCAGTCAGGCGTCGTATTTTTCTTACAGCAAATGCTGCAGAACTTAGTCTCCCAGCCAAAGCAACAATATGGGGGCTCCATTGTAATTTTGAGTCTAAAGTTATTCCTAAAAAGACAGTTGATTTGACTACATCAATATGATCATTATTCATTAAAACATTTGTTATAACTTGTGGCACATTAGGCATTGTGAATTTAATACATTTTGTTTTCTTAGGATTTAGTAGTAAGTTATTAGTTGTAAACCAATAGTGGACTTGTGAGAGGGCGTTATTTACCTCGTCAAGTTGTGTTTTACGTCTATCTACCTTAAAAACTAAAGAGGTATCATCAGCAAACAACACAGTCTCACATAGACCATTTGTAAAGGCAGGAAGATCATTAATATATATAAGAAAAAGGAGTGGTCCCAATATCGAGCCCTGGGGCACTCCCATTATCAATGGGGCGCCATCGGAGTTAGTTCCATTGATGTTCACCTTTTGAACTCTGCCAGTGAGGTATGATTTTAAAAGCGTTAAAGCGAACTCCGAGACGCCATAATGCCGCAGCTTCATCAGCAAGGTTTCATGACTTACACAGTCAAAAGCTTTCGACAAATCACAGAAGATACCTATCGCATCCTGCTTAGCCTCCCATGCATCAAAAATATGTTTTACAAGTGAAACTCCTGCATCAGTAGTGGATTTGTTTTTAGTAAATCCGTACTGATTTTCATTAAATAAAGAATTTGAATTAAAATGTGACAATAATTGATTGAAAATAATTTTTTCAAAAATTTTACTGAGAGATGGAAGTATGGATATGGGTCTGAAATTTGACGGATCAGTCTTTTCTCCTGATTTAAATAAAGGAGTTATTTTACTATGTTTCATAAGATTTGGAAACTGACCCATTTCAATGCTCTTATTAAATATTAATGCTAAATATGGTGCAATGGCAGTAATAATAGTTTTTAAAATATCTATTGAAATACCCCAAAGATCTTCTGTCTTTTTTAACTTTAGTTCTTTAAATGATTTAATTATAACTAGTGCATCAATATGCGAGAAATTAAAATATATTAGTATACTTTTTTAATACCTTTGAATTTTAACATTTTTCCCTACTTTATAATTTTTTTTTATCCATTTTAATCAGGGAACCGTCTACTCGACCAAGAAGTCGCGGGTTCGATCCCCGCACGTGGCAAATGTGCATGAACAATTGAACATGTCTGTTTGTCCTGGTCTGGGTGTTATGTGTATCTATTTGAGTATATTTGTAATACCACTGTTGATTCTGATGTCTGTAACACAAGTGCTTAAGCTACTTAACACGGAGTCAGATCAATGTATGTGATGTTTTGAGATATTTATTATACATAGATTTTTATTATTTGTATCAAATGAATATTTTTTAACAATCGTAGTCTGATGTGGGTGCAATACGCTCAAAATATATTGGCATGTTTTGAGAATCCATATTTTTTTATTAAATCGTACAGTTTAAATATTATCATACATTAACTACATGCATAATTATAAAAATAAATAAAAAATACATAAAATATACTAGTTGTTACGTATTTAATGGATTTCAGCAAAGCCAAGTGATTTTGAACGTACTGTGGAGGTTTATAAATGTCCTGATAATCTGTTTTTGATAGATTTGAATCGTCAGATTATGCCCTTGCCATAATCGAGTCGCTCTTTCACAGGACCTTTAATGTGAAGCGACATTTGCTTCACATTGCGTAATAACCTTAGTAAACAACGTACGTCGTGTCAATCAAATTGATGCCACAGATTTTTGGTGACGGGCAAATCTAGCGATTGAAATGTATAGAACAAAATATACTGCAAATATTTTATGGGCGAACTAGCGGCCGCCCGCGACTCCGTCCGCGTGGATTTCTTTCATTTTCTGTCTCAGGGTCTAAAGATTGTCTGTACCAAATTTCATCAAAATCGGTTGCGAGGTTTAAGCGGGAAAGCGTAACAGACAGACAGACAGACAGAGTTACTTTCGCATTTATAATATTAGTTGGGATTAGTTGGGATAGTTGGGATTAGTTGGGATTGTTAAGTGGCAATGTAATGTAATACATCGGATAAAAAAAGTCAATTTTAATGCCTACCAAATTTGGCATATCCTGCATTGGCCAACTTGCTCTTTTCGTCCTGTGAGCTTCGCCCCACCACCACGTTGCTTATGGGGCAGGACGAGAGTAGTAATTGTATTACGCTGATAAGACATGAGCAGCTGTCTCGCATAAGACAACATTTGTACTTCCTTCATTTATTCACTCAATTGATTTTGTTGATTTTTTCGGTAACTAGCGTATTCTCATTGACTTTTTCACTTACAAAATATTTTAAATTTTTTTTTTTATGTCAGAGGCGGCAAACGAGCTAGCCGTTCGCCTGATGGTAAGCAATCACCGCCGCCCATGGACATCCGCGACACCAGAGGTATCGTTGATGTGTTGCCGGCCTTAACCCCATACCCTCCCCAACTGAGCTCTGGCAACCTTACTCACCAGCAGAAACATAGCACAACAGTTACGAAGTGCTACTTCACTGCGGTCTTCTGTAAGGTGGAGGTACTTCCCCAGACGAGCGGCTCATTCGAGTGGAATTTCCACAATGCTCTACCTCTTTTTGTTAATTATTTCGGAAACTATCGTATTCTCATTGATTTTTTACTTACAAAATATTTTACATTTCCTCTAAACAGTTCGCCCTTAAAATATTTGCAGTATATTTTGTTACACCTTATAGTTTTATGATTTTGACCGTATTATACTTTGTTTTAAAAGTTACTTATATTTAAACAGTCTTCCACAAACTGTAATTTTTCGTGAATAAATTTTGAAATTATAACCTTGGTTTAGTGGTCAAGTGCCTGTCCGTTATCTCGTTCCTGGGTTCGATTCCCGGGTCGGGTTGTTAGAAATACCAACAAAGATCTGGTTTGTGATCAGTTTGAGAGTGTGGTGATGAATCATCAATGATGAGTGTGCCCGTTGGTCTAGTGGTCAGAGACCCTGGCTACAAAACCAAGGGTCGCGTGTTCGAATCCCGCTAGGGGCCAATGATTGTGTGATGAACATCGGCATTTGTACTCGAGTCATGGATGTTTATAAAAGTATTTAAGTAGGTATGTCTATTCCCTTGCATCCAAAGTACAAGCTTCGAGCTTAGTTTGGGGCAAGGCAATTGGTGTGTGAGTATTAGTATTTTTTTAATTATTTATCACTAGCTGCCCGCCCCGGCTTCGCCCGTGGTACTTACTTACATTTATTATACATACAACCCTTCCTTAAGAATCACTCTATCTATTAAAAAAAACCGCGTCAAAATCCGTTGCGTAGTTTTAAAGATCTAAGCATACATACGGACATACAGCGAAAGCGATTTTGTTTTATACTATGTATTGATTATGGTGACGGCTTGATTTTAATGAAATACCTTTTGCTCAGCAGTGGGATAATCATTTGGCAGTTCACTGGAATGCCCAGTCACCACGCTGAGCAGGCGGGTTGGTAACCACAGTATGGTGAATGATCCTCATTGAGTCGTATTCCTCATTACTGAGGGTCGTGATTTTCTTCCTAGCGTTTATCCTGTTTCTGTGCGGGGTCCGCTTTGACCGATCCGTCCGATTGGTGATCGATCGTCGATCGACGCCATCGATCGACATTGGTTGATGTTGATCGACTGGTGTGGTAGCTTTAATACGGTATTTGACTGACAAGTCAAATCACCTAAAAAAACCGAAAAATGTATGAAATATTGAATCGTGACGTCACGATGCAATAGTGTCAAATCAATACTCTTTTAACTTCAATTACCTGTAATAATTTGTTAAAAGCTCAATAGTAACTGTGAGATAAAAAATTGTGCCAAATTTTTGATTTCGTCTTTAATCTAGAATGTCATAATTTATTTCGTATGCAGTCAAATACCCAATTGATCGACGCCATCGACGGACACCAGTCGACTAACCAATCGATCGATTGCTGATCGATGGCAGTTGACGTTGATCGATTGGTGAAACAGCTCGATCGACGTCGACTATTCCATTCAACCATCGATCGATGGCGTCGATTGACGATCGATCGATTGGTGTGGTAACACCCTTAGACTTACAAAGGAAACTAGACATTTTTGGATCATAGTTGGAGACCAACGGCTTAACGTGCCTTCTGAAGCACGGAATCATTATTCTTATTGGACCATCAGATGATTCAAGCCTGCAATGTCCTAACCAAACTGAGAAAACCTCATAGAGAAAAAAGGTTTGTTCTTTTTATGTCAGAGGTTGCAAACGAGCTTGCGGGTCGCCTAATGGTAAGCAATCACCGCCGCCCATGGACATCCGCGACACCAGAGGTATCGTTGATGTGTTGCCGGCCTTAACCCCATACCCTCCCCAACTGAGCTCTGGCAACCTTACTCACCAGCAGAAACATAGCACAACAGTTACGAAGTGCTACTTCACTGCGGTCTTCTGTAAGGTGGAGGTACTTCCCCAGACGAGCGGCTCATTCGAGTGGAATTTCCACAAAGCTCTACCTCTCTTAAAGGTATACCCCGCGGGATTTGAACCCACTACCTCCGAAGTATTAGAGCTCAGCGCTCTTTACTTACAGCCCCAAAAAACGTAGTATAGGACGCCCTCAGGCCAGGTGGAGTGACGATTTGCGCAAGATGGCTGGCAGGAGCTGGATGCGAGTCGCCGAGGATCGGGCTAATTGGAGAGCCCTAGGAGAGGCCTATGTCCAGCAGTGGACTGCGATAGGCTGATGATGATGATGATGCTCTTTACTTTAACCAACTATGATTGACACTAAAATCGACTGCCTCCGTGGTGTAGTGGTTAGAGCGCTGTGCTCAAAACTACGAACTCGGAGGTCGTGGGTTCGAATCCCGCGGGGAACACTTTCACTTTGTGTTGGTTTTCCCAGTTTGGTTAGGACATTGCAGGCTTGAATCACCTGATTGTCCGATAAGAATGATGATTCCGTGCTTCGGAAGGCACGTTAAGCCGTTGGTCCCGACTATGATCCAAATTGTCTGGTTTCCCCTGTGTTACGGAGGTCAGACGACAGTCGCTCCATTGTAATAACCAGGCTTGTCAATTCAGGATCATAGTCGCAGCGTACCCTGGGCTCCAAGGCAATGGCCGAGGATGCAACCGGGAGAGGCGCTAGGATGATGATGATGATTGACACTAAAATCTGAAGCGACTGCCGCTTCTTATCGCAGTGACAGCATGTGACTTTTTCAGAAAAGTTTGTCAAACAAAATATGCCAAAATATTCTGTTGTTGAGGTACCTATATGTAAAGACTAATGGAAAGCATTGATATACAAAAACCCAAGATACACAATCAACGTCTCAAAAACGTCCCCAAAAAATAAGTGCAGAATGCTCTTATTTCAAACAGTCTTGCGTCACCCGCGTTATCGCAATTTTGAACACTCCCTTGTGAAAACAATCTTGTCTAATCTGCATAAGGTTTAATTTGCAAATAATAATGTTCATAGTTTGACTTTGAGTTTTTGGTGACAGTATTGACTGTTTTTTGTTCGAGACTGCATTTTGGGTTTTTGTTTATCAATGCCTACAAGATTACGATTTTGTCGTTTAAAATAAAAGTGAGTGATTTGACCTGTCAGTCAACAACTGTATTTAATGTTGGTTTAATTAAAATCTGTGTTTGATTTTATTATAAATCTGCATAGCAGTCGTAGCGTCTTCCACAGAACTGTGGACTCCTTCCTGGATCGTCTTGCCTAATTCGTGCCTGGCAATGTCCTTCAAAGATGGCCACTGTCCATCAGGATTGTACTGAAAATAAATAAAATAAAATTACTACCAATGTTATCTGAAAGGCGAGCGATGGTGGCCTAGTGGTACGGACGGCGCCTCACATACTGATAAATTTAGGTCCGTGGTTTGAATCCGTTCCCACACCTCTAGATTTTTCGAAATCTATGTGTAGATTTGTGACGTTAGCTCGGCGGTGAGGGAAAACACCGTGAGGAAACCTGCACATTCAGATAGTTTCAGTTTGATCTGAACGTGTAACCATGATCCAATCTGTCTGGTTCCCCTCTATAGGTTACGAAGGTCTGATGGCAGTCGCTTCACTGTAATAACCAGACTCGCCAAATCCTGGATCATGGGCAAAGCGGACCCCGTATAGAAACGGGATAAACGTTAGGAAAAAGAAGTTATCTGAAGGGCCCGTCTTGACGTCAGAGGCTGAGAAAATCGAGGGTCGCGTGTTCAAGTCTCGCTAGGGGTAAATGTTTGTAGTATAGCACGATTTATAAGTGACTTGCAGAGGCCTACATGAATAAAGTATATTTTGATTTGATTTGATTTGATTTGATATAGAATAATACCTACCTTCTTGAAATCTGGAAATTTGGCTATGTCTTTCTGGAGACGCTCGGGATGGTCAAGTTTCAGAGCTTTCAGGTCAAAATGAAGGCAGTGACCAACGAGGATCTTCCCGGAAATAATATTCCTCACTTTATTCTGAACCTGGAATAAAATATTCACAAATATATAAAAAAAATCCTTGAACTAACACACCAGTTGCCTAGCCCCAAACTAAGCTCGAAGCTTGTACTGTGGATGCCAGGGAACGGATAGACATACTTAAATACTTTTATAAACATCTATGACTCTAGTACAAATGCCAATGTTCATCACACCTAGCGGGATTCGAACCCGCAACCCTTGGTTTTGTAGCCAGGCTCTCTGACCACTAGACCAACGGGCCCGTCAAAACTTTCAAAAAATTAATATTTATTTAAAAAAAAGGCAAACTGTTGAGTTTCTTCCGGCACTTCTTCTCAGCAGGCCATTCACGTCGAAGTGCTGGTAGGTAAAAAAAGATATGACGTGCAAAAGAATTTCTTTGTAAATTAAATTGCAAAATAAACTAGGTACTTTGACTTTGATTAAAGAAGTAATTAACTAAACTTGACAGGCCCGTTGGTCGAGTGGCTAGAGACCCTGGCTACAAAACCAAGGGTCGCGGGTTCGAATCCCGCTAGGGGCAAATGTTTGTGTGATGAACATCGGCATTTGTACTCGAGTCATGGATGTTTATAAACGTATTTAAGTATGTCTATCCGTTCCCTAGCTTCCATAGTACAAGCTTCGAGCTTAGTTTGGGGCCAGGCAATTGGTGTGTTAGTCCAAGGCATTTATTAAAAAAAAAAAAACTAATAATTTACCACGTTGAAATCCTCCCCTCTTGAAACCTGACTGGCTGTGATACCATGTATTTTAGTCTGGTAGTTGGAGACATTACTGGGGTTCTGATGGACAATAGTATCAAGGACCACATTGTAGTTCTGGTCTACAATCGACACTCGGACCAGTAGTTGGGTTCCGTAACCAGCTGCCATTTCGCAATCGATCGCGTAAGCCACCATTCTCACTGCAAAAAACATAATAAAATATTATTAATTTATTTATAAATATGTTTTCAGGCAACGCAGGCCCATAGATATATACCTTACAAACTAAAATATATTAAAAAATATACCTAACAGTTAAAAAAGTATCATAATGTATAGGTATAGGTAATGTAAAAGTAAAGTATAAGCCTATTAATGTCCCACTGCAGGGCAAAGGCCTCCATCATTCGAAATCATGTTTTCGTTACAAATATGGGTTTTGGCTTAATCACTACGCTTGCCAAATGCAGATTGGTGATCACAAACCCGGGCTGTTTTCAGAAAAATCAACACAAAGTTTGATCGACCCAGAATCGAACCCAGGACCTCGAGACCAAGGCCCGGTACTTAAACCACTAGACCGTGTCGAGGCGATTAGTAAATACAACTTAATGTCTATGTTAGTGAAATTGTTATTTTAAACGTATTGCTTCTCGGCATGTTAGGGCCATAGCACACGGCGCATTTTAAACGCGCAGACGACGCGCGTTTCAGGAACGCGCGTTTTCGGCGCCGTAGATGCTGATTGTTGCGTTTGCAATCATGATACAAAAGTTACAAAGTTGCAATAGAATCTCTATTGAATCGCGTATACGCGTGTAATCTGCGCGTCGTCTGCGCGTTTAAAATACGCCGTGTGCTATGGCCCTTAATGTCCCACTTTAGAGGTGCGATTCACAAAGCGCAAATGTCATAAAAGCCTTGATCGCAGCGGCTGTGTAATCTGTGACAGTACTCTTGGTATTCTGTAAGAACTATTACAACGCTGCACGATACTAAAACATCGAACGATTTAAGGCTGACACCGCCGTGATTTCAGCCGTGAGCGCATCGAACGAGTGAGCTGAACAAAGGCCTCGCATGAAATTATGTTTCATTTACAATTGCAACGGTGCCGTTCCATTCCAGCCTTCATGAATGTTCAGGGGGCTTACTGCCAGCCGTTATAGCAGGACGGATTCCAGTGAGTAAGAGAGATGCCGCTTTACATCATGTAAAGCGGCATCCCTTTTACTCACTCGTTTAAAGATCGCTTTAAGACTTGATGGGAAGGCCCCAGGTCTCCATGATGGCTGGAAATTCTAACCAGCGCGCCCACTGGCCGCTAACTACCTCCTTTCAAAATTAAAAATTTGTCTATACCTACGCTCTATTCTCGAATTTTTTATCCATTCATTCGGAATCCTACAGCAACCGCTGAGCTAGACACAACTATAATAAATCACTAAATATTAATAAATTATTAATACTAAATGTCAATTAAATTCATCTTAAACCTATGACCCTTGTAATAGGCAGTTATAAATAAAACTAACAAGTGTAACAGTGAAATATAATAAGTTTAACAGTGGTGACATACTTTTATTAAAACTGCCTACAGCAATGGCTACTGAGGGCTTAGAGACCCACATGAGACCGCACTCCGTCGCACAAGGATGGGTTTTGGCTTAATCACCACGCTTGCCAAAAACGGATAATTGACAACATTTAATTTTTTATAAGGTACTCTAATTCAAAAACCATTTCGAGATTTTCGCTAAATTGACGCAGAAAAAATGATTTTAATTTTTTTTTTCAGTAACTAAAAAGATATTTTGAAAAGTTTCCAAATTCAATGCTCGTCGGATCCACACACAGTCAATCTTGGTCTCGTTTTGGCCATCGTGAATTTAAAAAAAGAAACGTAAGTTTGACACTGTTTCTTGTCAAACTGACAGAAAACTGTGCATGTGTGTGTACATTTATCATACAGTGTTGCCGGATTGGCAGAACTCCTGGCCAATCGTGGAAAAACTTATGTTTTTGAATATTGCGAAAAAATTTAAAATCGCTTAATGTATCAAACTGTTTTTTTATAGCTTCATGAAGTATTACTTACACATTTTTTACGTTAATTTAAAGCACAAAAAGGGTACCTAAGTTGCACTAAAGCTACTTGGACAACTTTTTTTCATGAATTTTTCCTAGAGTGTCCTGGCAACATTGATTTGAACTTCCGTCATTCAAGTTTATTTTTTAAAAATAAAGATAAAATGTTCGTTCATCTGACGACATTGACTTACACCCTTTTAGAATAAGTAGTTTTTAATTAATTTATTTTACGAAAAGGAATGAAAATTAGCGAAAAAGAAAAAATACGTATGTTCTAGTTTTTAAAAATCTTTCGTATTATTAGTAAATAAAAACAGTACATGAAAAAAATTAAATGTTGTCAATTGTCAACTTCTTGACCACTGACACCAAGCGGGTTGTCAATTTCATTAAAAACGTAATTCAATGGGGAATATGCATGTATTTTTTTTATATTTTTATACGATAGTTTAAATCATTTTCATACTCGTGAATGAAATTCCAACACCAAAAAACTAAAATTTAACAAGGAAAGAATATTTTTCCTTAAGCTGTCAAATTCGCCAAAATAAAACGGCTTCCATCTTGGCGCCTAAATGTAGCATGTATTTTGTACGTCACACTTCCTGTTAGGGATGTGCGATATTTGAAAAACATCCATGTTTTCGATAACAAATAAACTATGAATGATATTAACAAAATTAAATTATTATATATAATATGTAATTAAAGTAGAAGAAATACATAAAAGCGGAAACATTCTGTGAAAAAAATATTTTGACAAGTGTTTTCCCTTTTGTTTGTTATGCTTGTTCTCTTCCCTAGAAAAGACGCGAAAGAACATTGAATTGAAGTTGATAATAGAATATAATGGATTTATTATAATTCCACGTTTATATATTTTTATTTCAATTTCTCAATAATTGGCATAATGGGAGTAGATTGTCATCGACAATATTAATTTGAATAATAACTTGATAATTGTTTGTATTGTATTAAAGAAATAAGCTTCCAATCGTATTTAATTTTTGATACTCTAATACCTTGACAGTTTATCGATAATTTCAAAAAATATCACTATATTTTATCATTTTCCCCATCACTACATTGTTGTGTACTTTGTCGTCACTTCCGTTTTAACTCCATTGAATTTGGCGCGTATATTTCGCACTTTTAAATAATTATTTTTGCAATAAGCAACAACTTAAATTAAAAAAATATTGATGTGGGCATAATTCTGAAGTAATAAAGTTCATGAAAAAAAATATTTTACGCTATTTAGAATCACACGCATATTCCCTATTACCAGCCTGCATCTTACAGAATCTTACCGACCACTAGTCCAACGGGCCCGTCAAATAGTAAATAATACTTACAAAATAAACATTAATAAATAATAAACTTACCTGTTTAAAATGAAGTCACGTAGGAAATGAAAAAACTTCTTACGTTACAAGGAACGTTTAGAAAACTGTGATTAATGCCTCCGAAGTTTTTATATGCAGTTACTCAATGGGATGTGCCTTTTCATATCGATAACCATGATCCAATCTGTCTGATTCTCCTCTAAGGGTTACGAAGGTCTGATGGCAGTCGCTTCACTGTAATAGCCAGACTCGCCAAATCCTGGGTCATGGTCAAAGCGGACCCCGCATAGAAACGGGATAAACGCTAGGACGATGGATGAAATTCTTAATATCGAAAATATTAAAGAAAGATGGTGGACCACCCTTTTCTCCCAAAGTAATATGATGTTGTCTAGGAGACTCAATAACCGTTTTTCTTTCTTACTTTCTTTCTTTCCAAGAGGCTGCAGAACACAAAACCAGTCATCAAATATCTTTACCTTTATTTGATGCGGTTTCACCAGCGAGTAATTTCTTTTCAAATATTTCTCCTTCCCCCAACACTTCCGGGATTAAAAGTAACCTATGATCACCGGGGACAGTGTAGCTAGCCAACAGTGAAATAATTATTCAAATCGGTGCAGTAGTTTTTGTAAAAAGTATGCTTTTGCATGTAAAAAATAAACTCAAAAACTATTGTATTGTATACAAATATTCTTCTTTATAATATTAGTGTAGATGTAGATAAAATAAAATTTATCGATATCGATGTTACATTGCCATCACTAGTCCGACGGAACTTGGGTATAAGCTGATAAGGATTCTTAGAAACCAAACTTTGCAAAAGGTACTTTACCCATTTCGCTTCGCTCGATTCAGCAATGATACAGTAAGTCCCCTTATTTGAGCGGATTGTACTTTATAAACACACTAGCGGCCGCCCGCGAGTTCGTCCGCGCGGCACATTTTATACCCTTTATGGGTAGAATTTATAAAAATCCTTTCTTAGTAAAATTATGCATGCGGTTGGATATATAGTATACATAATATCTTATTTTTTTAACAATTAAAAAAATATTTTTGAAATATTTTGTATTATATATAATTTTATATATAAAATCATATATATTTATATATAAAAACGCGCTGTAGTGCACTCAAAAATAACATCTATGTTTTTCTTACGTAAAGATGGCCATAAATCATCATGTAACGTTCCATTATGGAGCAATAAAACAATCTATTGTTTGTGAAGTTCGAATAGATGGCCGGCTGTCATAACCTCAACACTTATTTTTAATAATTTATCATCTTTTCCGGGACCCGAGAAGGTAAAATGGAAAGCTTTTCATTTTATTGATAACAATAAAGATTGTTTACATCAATAATAAGATTAATACATGTGTTTCCGTTTCAAAGTTTTCTTGTATGGGGCTATGGGCGTTGTTCTTTATTACAATTTATTACGCAAGAGGTCGCGGGTTCGATCCCCGCACAGGACAAACATTTGTGTGCATGAACATGTCTGTTTGTCCTGGTCTGGGTGTTATATGTATCTATTTAAGTATATTTGTAATACCACTGTTGATTCTGATGTCTGTAACACAAGTGCTTAAGCTACTTAACACGGGGTCAGATCAATGTATGTGATGTTGTGAAATATTTATTATTATTTATTTTTTATTATGTACTAACCAACACAAAACCAAACAAGTAGTTTCTGAGTTTAGTGCGACCTTACAGTCAAAATAAAATTTTCAGCTTTATTATCTTCTTCTTCCTGGCGTTTATCCCGTTTCTATGCGGGGTCCGCTTTGACCATGATGCAGGATTTGGCGAGTCTGGTTATTACAGTGAAGCGACTGCCATCAGACCTTCGTAACCCATAGAGGGTAACCAGACAGATTGGATCATGGTTACACGTTCAGATCTAAAACTATCTGAATGTGCAGGTTTCCTCACGGTGTTTTCCCTCACCGCCGAGCTAATGGCACAAATCCACACATAGATTTCGAAAAATCCAGAGGTGTGGGCCCGGATTCCAACCGCGGACCTCACGTATATGAGGCGCCGCGTCGTCCGTACCACTAGGCTACCATCGCACTTCAGCTTTATTATATTAGTATAGTATTAGTTAAGATGAAACTTACTCATACCGCAGATTTTATGGCGCCTCAAAATTTAGAAAAAATAAACGTTTGCAAACAATATGCCACGAAACGACATGGACTTGCCAACAGCAGCTAGATTATCATCATCATCCTAGCGCCTCTCCCGGTTGCATCCTCGGCCATTACCTCGGAGCCCAGGGTACGCTGCGACTATGATCAGGATTTGGCGAGTCTGGTTATTACAGTGAAGCGACTGCCATCAGACCTTCGTAACCCATAGAGGGGAACCAGACAGATTGGATCATGGTTACACGTTCAGATCTAAAACTATCTGAATGTGCAGGTTTCCTCACGGTGTTTTCCCTCACCGCCGAGCTAATGGCACAAATCCACACATAGATTTCGAAAAATCCAGAGGTGTGGGCCCGGATTCCAACCGCGGACCTCACGTATATGAGGCGCCGCGTCGGTCGTCCGTACCACTAGGCTACCATCGCACTTCAGCTTTATTATATTAGTATAGTATTAGTTAAGATGAAACTTACTCATACCGCAGATTTTATGGCGCCTCAAAATTTAGAAAAAATAAACGTTTGCAAACAATATGCCACGAAACGACATGGACTTGCCAACAGCAGCTAGATTATCATCATCATCCTAGCGCCTCTCCCGGTTGCATCCTCGGCCATTACCTCGGAGCCCAGGGTACGCTGCGACTATGATCCTGAATTAACTAGTCTGGTAATTACAATGGCTGTTCCGTAAACCTTACAAGGGAAACCAGACCATTTGGATAACAGTCGGGACCAACGGCTTAACGTGCCTTCCGAAGCAGTGAAAATCATCATTATTTTCAGACGATCAGGTGGTTCAAGCATTCGATGTCCTGAACAAACTAGGAAAACTTTCACTTTGGGTACAAAGAGAAAGTGTTCTGCGCGGGATTTGAACCCACGACCTCCGAGTTATTAGAGCTCTAAGCTGTTTTTTAAGACTCAGTTTTAATTGAAGAAATTGCGTCATGTTACCGCAATTTCTTTATCAGACGGATTAAAGATATCAAAAATAATAAGAGATTATTTTATTCAAAAACAGGCAATTGATTGTTCGGGAAGTCCGTAGTCGACAATTTAAAAGTCCTTAGGCAGTGTTTATGTTACAGTCAAAACTCATAACCGGTTAAAATCTCTTTTGACTGCTTAAATCAGACAAAAGTGGTTTTGACTGAAACCCTTAGTTAAAAAGAGGTTTGACTGATTTTTACTGTCAAAATTGGTTTTAATTAATCATTTTTAATCGGTATGTTACGGCTAATAGCCCAAGTGCGGCTACACTTATATAGGGTGTAAAAAAACTATACTGCAAATATTTTAAGGGCTAATTATTCGGTGGAAATAAATTCAGTAAGTAAAAATTTCACGTTAATACACTAGTTTTCGATAAAATTATTACATTGCCACTAAACAATTCACCCTTATATATTTGCAGTATTTGTTCCACCTTACATAGTTTTAGCCGGCTACAACTAGGTGTAGCCATCAGGTACAGTAGAGCTACATAATTATGAATTTCAAACAATTGTAAAAAAACATATTAATATTTTTATGGGATAACCATGGAGGCAAACGCAAAAGAGGGTCACCTGATGGTAAGTGATCACCACTGCCCATGAACATCAATAACCGCACAAGGGTCGCAGATGCGTTGCCTGCCTTTAAGACCCCATACCATCCCCAACTGAACTCTGGCGACCTTACTCACCAGCAGAAACATAGCCCAACAGTTACGAGGTGCTACTTCACTGTGGTCTTCTGTAAGGTGGAGGTACTTCCCCAGACGAGCTGCTTATTCGAGTGGAAGTTCCACTAAGCTCCACTTTTTTAAAACTACTGGGCAATGTGCATAACCCTCTGTGGGAGCAGTGGACTACAACAGTCTGTTTGTAGGTCCTACATATTTCGCCTGTTCCCAGTAGTCTTACCATTAGTACCTTTTTTTTTACTGAGAGTTTTCATCTCTATTAACTTACTAGTAAGACTAAACAGAATTTTGTTCCCAGTAGACTTACTAGTAAAAAAAAAAAAATATAATGTAGAAGACTTCAGTGGAAAAGCAGCTTAAATAATTGCAATCTTATCAAAACGTTGATATATATGCACGTACAATGTGGCTCTTGTTCAAATTGAATACCTACCTACCTACATTGTATTAAGTACTACTATTATTTAACGGGACTAAACGCGATATTAATTATGTAGTATATGTATACTACTTACTGCTTGACGTTTCGGCTGCGTTACAACAGCCGTGGTCGCAAGCGGACTGGTGATGCGGGGCGTCGCGTCTGCTCGGGCGCCGTTGTGAATTTTCTTCTGATACCCCCAACTCGTCACTTACCTATTAAATTGTCACCCACATTTTCATGACACACAACACTAACAGTATCAGGTTTCGGTCTTGACGAAGAAAATCGCGGTTGACACCTGCTAATCACTAGATTCCACGCTGATGCTAATTTAAACCCGTCCTCCCTGTTGAAATTGTTGTATTTCTTAATTTCAATTGCCTCTCGTACCATCCTAGAATGGTAATGGCGTTCAGTGGAGAGGATTTTCGGCTCATGTAACTCCAACGGCGCCGGAGCAGACGACACCCCGCATCACCAGCCCGCTTGCGAACACGGCTGTTGTAATGCAGCCGAAACGTCAAGCAGTAAGTACATAGTATACATATACTACATAATTAATATCGTGTTTAGTCCCGTTAAATAATAGTAGTGATATAATGCAACGCGAAAGTCTAAAATCTTATATTACATTGTAACATTAAAATTATTTAACGGGACTAAACGCGATATTTATTTTGTAGTATATGTATACTACTTACTGCTTGACGTTTCGGCTGCGTTACAACAGCCGTGGTCGCAAGCGGACTGATGAAGCGGGGCGTCGTCTGCTCGGGCGCCGTTGTGAATTTTCTTCTGATACCCCCAACTCGTCACTTATTAAATTGTCACCCACATTTTCACGGCACACAACACTAACAGTATCAGGTTTTGGTCTTGACGAAGAAAATCTCGGTTGACACCTGCTAATCACTGGATTCCACGCTGATGCTAATTTAAACCCGTCATCCCTGTTGAAATTATTGTATTTCTTAATTTCTATTGCCTCTCGTACCATCCTAGAATGGTAATGGCGTTCAGTGGAGAGGATTTTCGGCTCATGTAACTCCATCCAGTGATTTGGTCCCATGTCAAGTAGATGTTCAGCAACCGCAGATTTACTCGTTTGTCGATTTTTCACTGCGGCAATGTGTTCCTTGACTCGATCAGCTATTGCCCGCTTAGTCTGGCCTATGTAAGCACTACCACAGCTACAATCGATTTTATAAACACCTGATGTCTGATATGGTATCTTATCCTTAGGTGATCGCAATAGTTTTGACATCTTGCATAACGGAGTATATACAGTCTTGATGGAGAATCTCTTAAGTACTGTTCCAATCTTATCCGTTACACCTTTTAAATATGGTAAAAACATAGCCTGCCGTCTCACCTCAGGACATCTTGCCTTCTCTTTGCACCTCCTCATTGTTCTTGACACCCCATATCCGTTACGTTGTAGTACCTCCTGAACATGCGCTAATTCCGCTTGAAGGTGTTCAGGGTCACAGAGCATATGGGCTCTGTTTGTCAGTGACGCAATAACGGACTGAAGGTGCCGCGGATGATGATGAGAAGTCGCATGCAGATACCTGTCAGTATGCGTGGGTTTCCGGTACACAGAGTGTGCCAGTGTGCCATCACTTCTCACTTCTATCTTCATGTCTAGGAAAGCAATGGATCTATTCTGTTCCATCTCGTAGGTAAACTTTACTTTTGTGTGTATGGAGTTCAGGTGTTCAACGTATTGCTCAACTTCCTGCTGACCGCCGCGGATAATGCAAAACACATCATCGACGTACCTCTTCCATAACCGTACACTTCTTGGACCAGTAGTCAACGCAATGTTCTCAAAATGTTCCATCCAGATGTTTGCAATCACCGGGGCTAGTGGACTACCCATTGCAACTCCGTCGATCTGGAGGTAGTACTGGTCCCTGAAGAGTAGGTAATTTCCGTCTAAGCACTGTTCTATGAGCAATAAGTACTCCTCAGGTAGCTCACTATCGAAAAGTTTATCTTTAATCACCTCTAGACAATCCTTTAACGGAACATTTGTAAATAGGGATTCCACATCGAAGCTTACCATTATCTCTCCCGGTTCTAAGCTGATGTCTTTTACAATGTCCCTGAAGTGGAAGGAATCTTTCACAAAAGACGGTGTATTCCCAACTAAAGGCTGCAACACTCCAGCAACATGCTTTGCCAAGTCGTAGGTAGGCGAATCAATTTGACTTACGATTGGCCTTAGTGGGATGTCACTTTTATGTATTTTAGGCAGACCATAAAGTTTCGGGGGTTGCACATTTTTTGGTTTGTGTAAATGAAAGAACTCGTCCTCTGTGAAAATATCTTGGCACTGCTGGATCAATCCTCGAATGCGACGTGTCACTCTGGCCGTGGGGTTGTACGAAACCGGTTTATAAACCTGAGTATCACTCAATAAATTCCTTATTTTATTTTCATAATTTTCAGTATTCATCACTACAGTGGCATTCCCCTTGTCTGCTTTCAACACTAAAATGTTTTTATTATTACGTAAAAGTTTTAGTGCCTGGCGCTCTTCTGCAGCAATGTTACTTTTAGGTAGCTTCGACTTGCGTAATATGACAGCCACATCCTGTCTTAGCCCGTCAGCGTCTACGGCTGGGATTCTGTTACGCATAATCGTCTGTTCCACGCTACAAATTATGTCTTCGTAAGGAATTCGTTGAGGTGTTAAAGCAAAATTCAACCCCTTGGCTAACACACTTTTTGTTGGTCCATCTAATAACTCATCTGACAAATTGATCACTGTGCGTTCAGTATTTGTCGACGAATGCCAAGTCCCCGTCTCCTCACATCGAGAGTACTCACCGCTATTGCGGGTAAGCAAATTATTAAATTTGCGCTCATGGGTGACCCGACTTAATTCGTATGTTTTCAACGCTTGCAAAAATGTAATTCGATCACATATGTCAAAATCATCACTCGACAACACAACACCGCACTCAGAATGCACTCTGTATAACTCGCACACTATGCCGTTCAGTTCACTGTGACAATTACGAATCATTTGTTTTAGCAGACGAACACTCGCGTTTGTTAGAATTCTCTTCGAATGCGCAATGTCATTACGCGGTTTTAAACGGGTTTTAAATTAGCATCAGCGTGGAATCCAGTGATTAGCAGGTGTCAACCGAGATTTTCTTCGTCAAAACCAAAACCTGATACTGTTAGTGTTGTGTGCCGTGAAAATGTGGGTGACAATTTAATAAGTGACGAGTTGGGGGTATCAGAAGAAAATTCACAACGGCGCCCGAGCAGACGACGCCCCGCTTCATCAGTCCGCTTGCGACCACGGCTGTTGTAACGCAGCCGAAACGTCAAGCAGTAAGTAGTATACATATACTATGTACAAAATAAATATCGCGTTTAGTCCCGTTAAATAATTTTAATGTTATAATGCAACGCGAAAGTCTAAAAAAAATTTATATTACATTGTATTGAAAATAATATGTGTCATACAGATATAAGCATCAACAGTGTTATAAAAATAAAACTAGCCTTCCGTTTCCGGTTTCATCTGCGCACACAATAGGCTAGTTGCCACTATTTTTATTATTTGATAGAACGGTACATTACGATTATATTACAACATAAAAAAAATATGAAAATTTTTTGAAGCACCTATCCAACTGTATTTTGAATTTTAAATTATTAATTTCACTATACTACCGTAAACGCCGTCCGCCATGATGGTCTGTGCCGTGGCGTCACTGTTCTTGTCAACAATACGCGTGACATAACCAAAAAGTGTTTATCGGAATTAAAACCATGTCTTCGTAGAGATTACATGATACATTTATGAATTACCACTATTGTATCGTGCGTGAATGTAAGAATACATCAATAAGAAGTTGTGGATTAAAGTACCCAGTGATGAGAATTTGCGAATCAGAATTTGAAGCAAAACATTTTGCAACCATCAAAGTATCTATTTTGGGCAGGTTTGTTTTCAATAAATGTGAAGTGTATAATATTTTAATAGTGAAATAAACAACAATCAACGCGTTTAAATAAAAGACCACGAATAACCTGTCGAAACTGTCGTTTGAATTTGTGTTGTTTACAATATTGGTGACGTAGAATCATGGCGGACGGTGTTTTCAATCAAGAGAAAAAAAAGTAAAAATGTATCGGGTTTAAGTTGAATTTTTGCAGCAATCCCATATTTATATTTAATGAAGTTTACATATTTTGGACCCTTGTACGGAATAATATTCGAATTAAAAGTGATTTTATAAATGGTGATATGAGGCAACTAGCCTATTTCTTTTTCAAATATCCATCCCTTCCCCCACATTTCCGGGATCAAAAGTACCCTATTTTAACTATAATTATTAAAAGCGGTCCAGTAGTTCTCTTATACATACAAATATACAAATCTTAAAATATTAGTGTAGATAGTACCCAGATAGAAATTAATAAATAACAAACTCTGATAATAGGGATGATGACTCATATCACTATTCATTTTACAATACTATTTTGCTACAAGAAAATGCTTTTAACTTTCTAATGAGTTGGTTTGTTTTCTGCCATTAATAAGATTTGTATTTTTAAATCAAATAAAAACAGTTATTAGTTTCTCAATTGACTACAAAAATACTGACGTCATAATAGAGTATTTCCATACACGCTTCATAGTTAGAAATCGTTTTGACAGTTAATAAAAGAAAGTCGCATGGCTGGTGGTGTCATCATCCCTATTTTGATCTCAACATTTTCTTCCTTTATGTCACACAATGATTATAAATACCTACTCTAGGTATATCTCCCAGTTTGGTTAGGACATTGCAGGCTTGAATCTGCGTCCGTTGTCCGACAAGAATGATGTCCCGACTATGATCGAAACAGTCTGATTTGCCTTGTAAGGGTTGCGGAGGTCAGAGAGTCGCTTCATTGTAATATCCAGGCTGGTCAATTTAGGATTATAGTCGCAGCGTACCCTGGGCTCCGAGGCAATGGCCGAGGATGCAACCGGGAGAAGCGGTAGGATGATGATGATGAGTCTAGGTACTTCTTAGTTCTATACTTACAATTGGAGGAGCTCGAGTGCGCAGTGGTTAGCGCACTCGGCCTGCGGTTGCTAAAGTTAAGCAACGTTCGCAGATGCTAGTCATCGGATGGGTTAACGGAAAAATTCTGCGGCCATGGCGGCCGATCTTACGGCTGATCGTAAGATCGGCCGCCATGGCCGAATACGGCCGGAGGGGGTATTATTTACTTACCATTGATGCAACTTTTATTATGTTTTTTTAATTTCAGAACCCAATCCATTCAAAACAAACAATCAAATCTTTTCGATTTATTAACTAGCATTTACTCGCGGCTTTTAAAGTTCGTTCAGTAGGTACCTACTTTCGGCGTGATTGGCAATTATCAAAATTCCTGTTTTATCTCATAGGAGCAGGTAGAAGGATTTATTTATTTTATTGATATGAGACGAACTTCTCATCTATCCATGGATTCTCCGTGCGGGTGCCGGGTCCATCGCGTGGAACAGAGAGGAATGTCAGTCGGCGCCTGGGACTTGCGACCCAGCGTGTAGGTTTAAGGGGCCCTTTATAGTATACTAACGATCATAACTAGAAAGAAAATAAAAAAACGTAATTAATGGCAGGATGTTAATCTTTAATGGGCGTCTTATTCATCGTCATACTTATAAATAATTTATACATATTTATCATTACATTCTATTATTCACATTTATGGCCAAACATTATTTAAATATTTAATAAAAAACCTATAAAATCACTCACTATGTCTCACTTCACTGGATTATTAATAATAGTCATTAGTAATAAAAATCGTTAAATATGCCCTAGTCATACAGAGGCTCGGTGATGTGGAGCGACATTCGCTTCACTTCAATAGGCACCGTGCGTAGCGATGACTCTGCCATCTCGTGACTCATATTCAAAACTTTTACTCTCAATGTCGGTAATTCTACTGTCAAACCACGGAAAAACACGGTGCCCTATTCTGCCATCTAGTGAGTCATATTCGAAACTTTCAAGTTAATTGTCAAATTTTACTGAAAAAAAATCGGGATTTAAGCGCCCTCTATAGTTTCTGCACCGCCTATTTGACTGACAGGTCAAAGCACCTACTTTTTTAAATGTCAAAAACGTAACCTTGTAGGAAAAAATGTATGAAATATTGAATTGTGACGTCACATTTCTGTAGTGTCAAATCAATACTCTTTTAATTTTAACAATGTTAGAGAAAGACCTTTAATGTTGTGTAATTTATTTCATACTAGCGGCCGCCCGCGACTCCGTCCGCGTGGATTTCGATTTTCAATATCCTATGTGTTATTCTGATGTAAAAGCTATATTGTGGTAAAGTTTCATTCAAATCCATTCAGTAGTTTTTACGTGAAAGAGTAACAAACATCCTTACATCCATACATACAAACTTTCGCCTTTATAATAGTAGTAGGATGCAGGCAAATACCCAATTAAAGCAAATTTTGAAACATGATTCATTAATCTGACCATCCAATCATTGTTAATCAAAATAATTCCATAGATTTCTGTTGCCAGGGCATATTTAACAATTTAAATCTATACATTATTTTATTATGCCTTATTATTTCTTTATTATGCGTAGTAGAAGTACTTTTTCATCTGCCGCCCGACTTTGGTCATATTGCTACATAAGTTTTGGTCTCTGAAACAAATAAATTCAACATTAATATTGTTAGTATATTTTTTTTTTGTTAACCGTTAGTGTCCCACTGCTGGGCAAGTATATTATATTATTGTGTAATAAATCTATTTATAATATTATAATAACGCCTCGATGGTCTAGTGGTTTAAGCACCGGACCTTGGTCTCCAGATCCTGGGTTCGATTCCCGGGTCGGTAGGAACTAGATTTGAATTGAAGTGTGTATTTATGTGTCCTCTATTGGTGTGTTTAGCTCTTCATTAGGCGACGGCAGCTGCCGTGTGTGTGTGTGTGTGTGTGTGCATATGTGTGTGTGTGTGTGTGCATGTGTGTGTGTGTGTGTGCATGTGTGTGTGTGTGTGTGCATGTGTGCATGTGTGTGTGTGTGCATGTGTGTGTGTGTGTGTGTGTGTGCGCGTGTGTGTGTGTGCGTGTGTGTCTTCCATTATTGCGCTAAGGCCTTTTTGGTGCAGAACAACAAAATGTCATTTAACTTTGTAAATTGTGTAATTTGTGTGCCAAATATAAACTATTTCTTTCTTTCTTTCTCATGAGGTGGCGAACGGAGGCTTATGTGTGTGGGTTCACCTGATATCCTGCCATCCCCTGTTGCCCTTGGCCAGTTTCTTGTTGTGTATCGCCCCTCCCGGGGTAACGGGAGTCTTCATGTGTATGTGGTATGTGTGTCTTCCATTAATGAGTAAAGCCCCTCACTAGGCACGAACGGAATCGTATGCGTGTAGGTTTCGCCCCTTCCAGGGTAACGAACGCCGTCATTTGTGTGTATGTGTGTGTGTTATTTTGTTTTTGTGTATGTGTGTGTGTGTGTGTGTATTTCTTTTGTTTTTGTGTATGTGTGTGAGTGTGTGTGTGTGTGCGGATGCCGCCATGTCTATGTGTGTGTGTGTCTCTGTCTCTCTCCCTCCCTCCCTCTCTCTGTGTGTGCGCACGTGCGTGTGTGTGTGTTTGTGTGTATTCTCTCTCTCTCTGTGTGTGTGTGTCGCTCACCTGATATCCCCCCATCCTCCGTTCCCCTTAGTCAGTTTCTTGTTGTGTTTCGCCCCTCCGGAGGTGACAGACGCCGTCACCCTGGTCGGGAACATGTACGCTTTGGCGTTCTGTAGAAGTTTCTGGACTTTGCTGATCACAGTCGACGCGTTACAGTTGGATTTCTTGTGGTGGAAGCCGCTGGAATTTGAAAGAAATCCTCAATATAATCCCAACAAATATTATAAATGCGAAAGTAACTCTGTCTGTCTGTCTGTCTGTTACGCTTTCCCGCTTAAACCTCGCAACCGATTTTGATGAAATTTGGTACAGACAATCTTTAGACCCTGAGACAGAACATAGGCTACTTTTTATTTCGAAAAAAAGAAATCCACGCGGACGGAGTCGCGGGTGGCCGCTAGTAAATAATAAATAAATAAATATTTCACAACATCACATACATTGATCTGACACCGTGTTAAGTAGCTTGAGCACTTGTGTTACAGATATCAGAATCAACAGTGGTATAACAAATATACTTAAATAGATACATATAACACCCAGACCAGGACAAACAGACATGTTCATGCACACAAATGTTTGTCCTGTGCGGAGATCGAACCCGCGACCTCTTGCGTAATAGGCAACATCTTGACCATTACACCAAGCAGGATGTTTTAGCATGGCATGGAGTATTAATTTGATTAAATAATCATTTTTTTACCGGACATTGTTTTCATTAATCCTTACTGATATTATAAATCGGAAAGTGAGCTTGTTTGTTCCCGTACCACTTTCACGCCGTAACTACTGTACAGATTGCTTTGAAATTTTTGAAAAATAAGGTACTTTTTATGCCGGAAAAATAGATATTCCCGAGGGAAAGCCGAATACCACGCGAGCGAAGCCGCGTGCGGAAAGCTATGTTATAATATTAAAACTGATTCGTTTTAATAATTCAATTTGGTGAAGTAGCACTTCGTAACTGTTGTGCTATTTTTCTGCTCGTGAGTAAGGTTGCAGGAGCTCAGTTGGGGAGGGTATTGGGGTCAACGCAGACAACGCATCTGCGACCCTTGTGCGGTTGTTGATGTCCATGGGCAGCGGTGATCACTTACCACCATGTGACCCTCTTGTTCGTTTGCTTGCCTCCCTATATCATAGAAATACATATAGTCTTCCGCCTGCGGTTTCAGCCGCGCGTAATTTATTTCTTTAAATTTCCCTCCCTTATCCCCACATTTCCGGGATCAATAGTACCGTATGTTCACCGGGGATAGTGTAGCTAGCCAACAGTGAAAGAATTATTCAAATCAGTTCAGTAGTTTTCGAGTTTATTCGTTACATACAAAATTACAAAATTAAAAATATTTCCTCTTTATAATAGATTAATAATTAATAATATTGTTAGATTTAAAAATACCAATTCACAATACCTCGAAGAGGTTTTGTAGCATAAACTGTACTATAATATTATTTTGTATGTGTACTGTACTATGTTGCAATATAGTGAATAAATGAATATGAATATGAATATAATATTAGTAAGTCTGTGACGATATGGGCTAGTATAAAAATAACAATAATATTCATACATATCTGAATAAAACTCACCATTCTCCAATATGGAATACCCTAGGCCCCTTACACAATATTACAATAAACTTCTCTCTACCCGGCCTATTTTGACTAAGATGAAGCAAGGAATAATCCCAATTGTAATCATCATAAGCACAGAATTGCTGTTCCAATTCCATTATATTATTCCAGACGGTTCGATTGAAGGCAAATCCCATGTTATGCATACTGGAATGCCACGGAGTGATTTCAACCTGGAATGGTAGAAAATGGTAGGTTTAGTATTGCAACATTGGGAGAGCGAAGCAATGGTAGTTTTTGGTAGTTTAGCGTGGCAGTACTTGGAGAGGAAAACTATAGTATGGTAGAAAATGGACGATTAGGTAGTTTTAGCACGACAACATTTGGATAGCACAAAATATTGGCCATCTTGGGTCGTTCCCATCTGCCACCCTGCTATGTCACCTTGTGATGTCAGAAGGGAAAAGTTTCATCTGACCCCATTTGTTCAATGAGAGGACAGTTAGAACTCTTCAGTGCTTGATAGTTTCATCTATTCTTTGAGTAGGTATATACAGGATGCTCAGTGATTAGTTTTGAAATACAAAATTTTCCAATCAATTATTATGAAATAAAAAATACTTATCTACTTCATTTTTATAAATATTTCATGCAGAAAAATAAAATTGTTTCTTATTACCATTTAAATGAGCGCCCTGTATATTTTAATAACTAATAATATATTTACAAAGATTAAGATTAAAATACTTTAATATTTACACTAAATCATGCAATGATGCTAAGAAAATTGTCATTTTACTTTACAAAGTAAACTTTGATGGTTTCGACCAAGAAAAGTTACGTGATAATGATAAATCGACTGAAATACATACATATAGATTTAAATCGTTAGATAAATGCCCTGACACCAGAAAAGTGTGGCAATATTTTGATGTTAATTTGTTACAAAGGCTCTTCCGCGCTGAAGCGACCTTCGTTTCACATCACAGTGCCTGTATCAGAGCGTCTCGAAATATGGCATGGGCATTTCTAACGATTTTCACCTATGAAAATATAATGATATAATAATATAGCGATTAATATAACGTGCAATGCGATAAAGATAATGATTTAAGAGCAGTACGCTTAAAAAAAATATCTGACTGAGGGTGAGACTCCATCAAAGCTAAGATTTGTGCTTTGGAGCGGATAATTGTCGTAAGCAGCCAATGGGATTTTGGCCTTAACACGTGATCAATCACAGCCTATAATCCTATGGCTACTTACGACACAGCACACATTTTAGCTTTGGTGGAGTCTCACCCTGAAGTTTAGCAACCTATGAACGCAAAAGCAATTTGTTGGTACAAAATCACTAGATACTTTTAGTATAATCTGTCCCTATGTATGCTTAAATCTTTAAGCCTAAGCAAATGACTTTCATTCGGTTTTTCATCAGTTAGAGTGATTTAAGGGGAAGGTTTATGCATATAATACATGCATAATAAAGTGGAAATAATTTAAGTTTCACTCGTGAGAAGACGGGTCGGGTCGCTAGTCTTAAATGGTAACTTATTGTATGTACAAAAATAAGCGATATTTTTTTATTAACTGTGACAAGTCTGTACGCTATCAGATTGCCAAAGATTTTTAAGCGTACTGTAAATTCGTAAATTCCCATTCTATCACCTTTATACAGGGTGGAAAAATTCATTACGTAAATAAAATAAGTAAACATTTCAAACAATTAAAACTACTTACTTTAACTTAATTTTAAACATGCTTAGATATCAAGCTTTTATATACAGCTTCTAAACAATAAATAATAATTCCTAGGACTAACACACCAATTTCCTAGCTCCAAACTAAGCTTAAACCTTGTACTATAAATGCTAGGGAACGGTTGACATACTTAAATACTTTTATGAACGTCCATGACTCGAGTACAAATGCCGATGTTCATCACACAAACATTTTCCCCTAGCGGGATTCGAACCCGCCACCCTTCGTTTTTTAGCCCGGGTCTTTGTAGACCAACTTAAACTTTTTGGTCACCCATCTGATCCGACCATCCACCGACTTTTACGAAAGTCGAGCTGTTTATAATCTATGTAAGCTTTGATCTTTAAAATCACGCACGCAGGATTTTGAAACAGTTTCTTTAAATCAATGTTACTGTGAAAAATAGATCTACGTTAAATCCTAGGGTTAACCGGTAATATCTAAGATTTACCAAACACCGCTGGCAAAAACCCGAAATACTAGTAAACAGGGACTCAGATAATGTACGTTTACTTGATCGAATAATAAGAAGTGCGGCGATTCTTATATTCTTGAGTAAAGTTTATAAATTAAGAAAGAATATAACAAAATTGCCCTTTTTTAAGGATTACAAAAAGCAAACTCTAAATTATTACTATCAATTTGGACTTTTATCAATGAGGGTTGGTAAATCCTAGTTCATCATCATCAGTTGTCACTAGTCAATGCTAGAATCTGCCGCGATTTGGACTTTTACAGTAAAATAAACACTAAACAAAAATACAATATTATGAAGAAGAAGAACACTGATTTCCGTGCGAAGCTGGGGCAATACGATAGTTTAATTAATATAAGTTGCTAGCATTAGTATTATAGTTAAGTTCAAGTAATACCCGATGACCAGTTAAGTAGCCTTAAAACAATTCAATAGCTTAATATAGAGTCAAAGAGCGAAGTCCATACATTTTATTACATGAAAATTATTATGATTATTTATTTCAAATGCTTCTGAATATTATTAAAATTATTTTGATTATTTATTTCGAATGTTTCTGAATATGAAAAAGTTATTGTTTTCTTTGGTTAGCGCGACTGTTACTCATTAAATAAAAATACTACAAAATGGATGAAATCTCGTTATATAAAATATATATATTTTATTCAACAGTGATCATGTCCGTTAAAAAGAAGTTTTATTTTGGAACCAAGATTTTGAACATTAAAACTTTTGAAATATTATTCTTAACTTATTATGATGTTGCGTATCGGACTGGCAGCCAAGAACACACGGCTGTCAAATGTAAGACATATGTCAATAAATGGAGTGTGAAACTGACTAGCTTTGTTTAGTATATATATGCATAGTAAAATACGTAAAAGTGGCGACGAACGGACTCATAAATTAATTAAAATGTCCTCGACAGTGAGTTTCGGCATTCTATCAACCTTCGACCATCAGTCGCAAGATTGGGACAGCTTCAAATCGCGGTTGAAGCAATGGTTTATTGCCAACGATTTGACCGCGGCGACGGACGTTGGGGCTGTAAAAAGAAGGGCGATTTTGTTGACCTCGCTAAGCGAAGCATCATTTAAACTGGTCAGCGACCTGGCGTTGCCGTTACGAGTGGAAAAGGTGGAGTACGAAGGGATCATCGAGCTGCTCGACAACCATTTTACTCCAAAGAGGCTCGGATTCGCTGAGAAATCTATTTTCTACTCAGCTTCACAGCGGCCAGGAGAAAGTCACACTCAATGGGCTGCTAGAATAAGAGGATTGGCCGCGCACTGCGCTTTTAAGAATTTGGAGGAGGCCCTGCTGGATAAATTTATCATGGGCATGGCGGCGGGACACGAGCGGGACAAGCTGTTCGCGCAGGACCAGCGGGAGCTGACCCTCGCGAAGGCCATCGACTTGGCGGAGAGCGTGCGGTGCGCGCGCCAGGCCTCGTCGCTGGCGACAGCGGCGCCGGGCGCTGCGCTCGGCGCGTCTTCGGGCGACGTGTTCAACATCTCCAAGAAGGAAAAGTGTGGTGTCTGCGGGTTTTCCAATCATCAGTCAAATCAGTGTCGGTATAAGAATTACAAATGTAAAAAGTGTTCCAGGAAAGGGCATCTTCGTAAGATGTGCCCTAATGAGGGCAAAGTAAAATTTTTGGAAGAGGGTACCGAGGACGACGGAGACGATGGTGAGTGTTTTTATAACATTCGGTGCGTCGAGGGGAAGCCGATGACCGAGCGGGTGTTCGTCGGTGGTCTGAATTTAGAGTTCGAAATCGATAGCGGGTCGGCGGTGAGCGTTATCTCTGAAAAAACTTACACATCTCATTTTAAAGGTTTACCGTTGTCAGTCACTAACAAAACGTTACGAGGGTACACTAGGGGGAAAATAAACACGGTCGGCGTAGTCACAGTACCCATAACGTACAACGGCTGCACGCACGCCTTGCAGGTGTACGTAGTGAGAGACGGCGGCCCGCCGCTGCTCGGGCGCGACTTCATCCGGCGGTTCGGGCTGGAGCTGGCGGCGGCGGCGCCCGTGCACGCGCTCAGCGCCGCCCCGGCGTCGTCGCAGCCTGACATCGTGCGCCGGCTTGCCGGCAGGTTCCCTGATGTGTTCGACGGTGGCCTGGGCTCGTTCAACAAGTATACGATCAACTTACATTTAAAGCCCGACGCTAAACCGATTTTCTTTAAGGCGAGACCGGTACCTTACGCTTTGAGGGAAAAAATCGATATGGAACTCGATCGATTATTGGAGTTGGGTATTTTAAAGCCAGTCGAACACTCGGATTACGCTTCGCCTATCGTTCCCGTTTTGAAAAAGAATGGTAGTATCCGATTATGCGCTGATTACTCGGTAACTATTAATAAGCAATTAATCGTGGATCAGTATCCGTTGCCGACTATGAACGATTTGTTGTCCAAGTTGCATGGGGGTGTTCAATTCAGCAAGATCGATCTCTCTATGGCATATAATCAGTTCATTTTGGATGAGGAATCCCAGAAGTTGACTTGCATCAATACGCACCGTGGCCTTTATACCTTCACTCGTCTAGTGTTCGGTCTTTCGAGCGCGCCGGCTGTCTTCCAGCGCGCGATGGAAATGTTGCTAACAGGCATTGAAGGTATCATTTTTCTGTTAGATGACGTATTGATTACGGGGGAGAATAATGAAATTCATATGGCTAGATTGAACGCGGTTCTACAACGTTTGAATGATGCTGGTTTGAAAGTGCAGATGAATAAATGTGAGTTTTTCAAAGACGAAGTTGCTTACCTTGGGCATGTTATAGACAAGCACGGGGTAAAAAAGTCGCCTGACAAGGTAGACGCTATATTAAAGGCTCCTAAACCTACGAATGTGTCACAGTTGCAATCATTCCTAGGTCTTGCTAACTATTATCGTAATTTCGTACCGGATGCGTCGTCAATTTTGAGTCCACTGTACTGTTTGTTACACAAAAACACCAAGTGGGAGTGGACTCGGGCACATGATGACGCATTTGAGAAAATTAAGAACAGTTTAGTATCTGATAAGACTCTGGCACATTTTGATCCTAGGGCCAAATTAATATTAACAGTAGATGCGTCTCCGACGGGGCTAGGCGCCGTGTTGTCGCAGGTGGGCGCGGACGCGCTGGAGAGGCCGATATCGTACGCTTCGCGGACGCTCTCACCGGCGGAGAAAAATTACGCCCAAATACAGAAGGAAGCAACGGCTATTATTTTCGGGGTTAGGAAATTCCATCAATATTTATATGGCAGGTCGGAACCGTTCGTGCTGCGCACGGACCACAAGCCCCTGCTGGCTATATTCGGACCGCACAAAGGTATTCCTGAGATAACCGCTAATCGTCTCCAGCGATACGCCATATTTTTAGCAGCATATAATTATACGATCGAGTACATTGGCAGTAAGCTGAACAGCGCGGATTATTTATCTCGGGCTTGCGGGAGCCCGGGGCTCGAGGAGGTGGGCCGGCGCGAAGACTGCGCCTACGTGAACTTCGTGGTGGACGGCGCCCTGCCCGCCACGCTGCACGACGTGCGCCGCGAGACCGCGCGCGACCGCACGCTGGCGGCCGTGCAGCGGTACGTGTTGAACGGCTGGCCGAGGCGAGTCGGCGACGCGGCCCTTAGACCTTTCCATAACTGTCGGGCGCAACTGTCCTGCGAGAACGGTGTCCTGATGCGCGGTCACAAGGTCGTGATTCCCTCCACGTTGCGAGATATGATATGCAGGGAATTGCACAGCTCGCACCTGGGCATTGTGAAGATGCGCGGCGGCGGCGCGGGCGCGGCTGTGGTTCCCGGGCGTGGACGCGGCGCTGGAGCGCGAGGCGCGCGCGTGCGGCGTGTGCAGCGCACTGCGCCCCGCGCCTCCACACGCGCCGCTCTCGCCCTGGCCTTTCCCGCCCGCTCCTTTCCACCGACTGCATATAGATCTCCTAGGGCCGTTTCACGATTTCGTATTTTTAGTCGTAGTTGACGCTTTCAGTAAATGGGTGGAGGTCTACGACGTGTCCTCGACTTATAATTCTAAGTCAATAATTAATAAATTGTACGATGTGATGTCACGTTTTGGCATACCGCATACGTTAGTGAGTGACAATGGTACCTCGTTTACATCGCAGGAATTTCAGAATTTCTGTGTTTCAAACGGTATAAAACATGTCCTGAGCCCGGCGTATCACCCGGCTAGCAATGGGCAGGCCGAGAGTTTCGTCAAGATTGTTAAAAAGGGGTTGAAAGGTTTAATTTTAGAGGGTTGCAACAAAAAAAATATCAATGCTAAAATTTCAAAATTTCTTTTTGATTATAGGAACTCTAAGCACAGTACCACTGACAAATCACCCGCGGAGTTAGTGTTTGGGCGACCATTACGGTCCCGGCTTGACCTGATCGCTCCCGCCACCCCGTCGTCACCCTCGTCCTCGAACCTCGCTCAAACCGTTGGACGGAAACAGTCTTTACAGGCTAAATATTTTAAAGGAGTTCCGAGGGGTTTCAAGGAGAACGATGAAGTGTGGGTGACCAAAAATGTTAACATTAAAAACTTTACATGGATTGAAGGGGTGATCAAGCAGGGAATAGGACAGGCTATGTATAAAGTTTTTTTGCCTCAATTCGGTTGTGAAGTAAAGAGACACGTTGACCAGATTCGTCCACGTTGGGGTACGTCCCCAGTGACCGGGCATCAGTGGGACCCAGACGTTGTTCCAGACGTGGATGCTCGTGACTCTCCCTCGCCCGCGCCAGGGTCGCAGGAGGGGGAAGGGTTTGTGTCTGGAGCAGCGACTCCGCCACATTCCACGGCTCGGAGGCGACATGCGATTAGTCCGGTGTTTTCCACACCAGCGTAGCTTTTAAGAATTATATTGTTTAGTTTTTTTAATTGTTTGTTTAAGTTTTGTTTAAAATAAATGTTTTAGTTTTGGTTGCTTATACTTCCCATCTAAAGGGGAAGGGATGTTGCGTATCGGACTGGCAGCCAAGAACACACGGCTGTCAAATGTAAGACATATGTCAATAAATGGAGTGTGAAACTGACTAGCTTTGTTTAGTATATATATGCATAGTAAAATACGTAAAAAAATTATGACGTTTGATCAAAAGATATTTAAGCTATAATCACTACGTATAAATTTAAATAAATGCATGCATAACCATGGTTGAATTCTACTAAGTAAAAGAATATACCTAAATCTGCCAATTATAAAATGTTTTTCAAGCAACGCTAATTAAAAATTAATATTATGACCAAGAATCATATCTCATACATAAAAAAAAACAATAAATAACGGGATTTAACCAAATATACTATAAATAGTACAAGAATACTACTTACTCCTTGAAAATGCAATTACAAATATACTTAAATACATATAAACACCCAGACCAAGACATAAAAATGTGCTCTAGTGACACAATTATAACAAATCAGTCATATATTTTATTAAATAAAAAAATAATGCAATAAATTGTCTCTCCATTGTGTGAAATGAAACACTCAACTCTCTTGGCAATTCAAATGGAGTGGTTTGTCATTGCCTTCTCCATTTCACACACTAACTCGTAGTGTGAAGGTTTCCTCACGATGTTTTCCTCCACCGTACAGCTGGTAAGAAATTAAGCAAATAGATTTTCCTAGAGCTGCGTGCTTGTCGGGTTTGAACCACCGGTCTCACGCATGTGACGCGGCGCTCGTACCACTAGGCTACCGAGCTATTAACTATAATAAATAGTGCAATAAATAGCATACAAAAAAATCCCGCTATTTAATTCAATTCAATAAAAAAGTACAACTAAAAATGTATGGACGCTAGCTCTAAGACTACACATGCTGCTACGCAAAATTGAACCTTTTGTGTATTGGAATAGAGGTTAGGGTAGACTTGAAAGTTCCACGCTTGAGTCTCCTGCATTCTCTTCCTCCGTTCTTCGTTGGCGGCCTTCACTTGTTGAATGTAATTCAGTGTGAGTTGTTTCTTCCGCTGTCATACAACACATACATATATAGGACACTCATACAACTTCCCTGTTTCCTATTTTAAAATACTTTTATTCAAAATGTTGTAAAAAATACAAAAAATTACGACTTAGAAGAATGGGATAATAATCCCGATAGTATGGCACTATAATCAGGATAGTATGATTATAATCCGGATAATAATGTATTATAATCTGGATAATATGATTATAATCCGGATAATAAAGTATTATAATCGGGAAAATATGATTATAATCCGGATAATAACGTATTATAATCAGGATAATAAGCCACAAAAATCCGGAAATAATCTGGTAAAAAATTCGTCAAATGCGGTACAATTAACAACTTGTAAAATTACAATTCAGATACTTATTAACAAAAATGGGAAATAATCTGTTACAACAACACGGATAATCTGGTACAGAAACTCGGCTAAATTGGTGAGGTACCTATCTAGTATTGTCAAGTAACCGACTTTTATACATAATTATATAAAAAAAATCTGAGCCAACTCCAATTTGTCTACACCGCAAAAGTACTCTATGTTAAAAATATGGATATTTTTAGCACATTCATCTGTTTCACATACCGTTTTATCTTTGATAAAAATATTTTACTGATAGAAAATATTACATAAGTAGCAAACATATAATTATGTATTATTTTGCTTGGTTAATTCACAAATGAACATAAAAATCAACCATTTTGAACATTGACAGGGAAGTTGTATTTATGTTTAAACAATAAAATTAAACAAAATCAACAAATAATAATGGCGTGAATGTGTGGTTAAGCAACACTTAACAAGCTAAGCTATACGTGTTGAAGCTTAAGTGTAAAAACACACCAGGGTGAAATTACGCGACCGAATTTCGGCGGAAAGCATTTTCTATACTAAATTACGTGTCGTTATATGGATGTCGCAGGCATTTTGTAGGAATGGTCTATTTACATATGGCGTCGTCATTTTGCAAACGGGAAGCGCTTTGTAAATTGCCTAAGGAATTTTGTTGTTGAACTGAATGATGTCAATGAGTATGCAGAAGTACTACTCTGACGGAAGTAGGTTTAGAAGAGCATTTATTTCTCGAGTTTGTTTGGTATATTTATTAAATAAATATTTATTGTTGACGGAGCGTCGCCAAGGTTGCAAGGTATTTTATAAAATTACGACATTTTCCGATATGCTTAGCAATTTACAAAGCGCTTCCCGTTTGCAAAATGACGACGCCATATGTAAAAAGACCATTCTTACAAAATGCCTGCGACATGGACATAGTGTGCCATCTTCTTTTTAAAATGTATTGAAGGCTAAGTCACGTCGAACGACGCTCGCGTTTTTTCCGCCTAGTGTGTTTCCAAGTTTTCGTTAACCAAATGGTTTAACAGCTAAATCACCACGCTCGTCAAATGCGGGTTGTTGATAACTAACTTGTGCTGCTTATGAAAGCGAGAATTGCTCGACCCGGGAATCGAACCCAAGGCCTCGATAAGATTAATTTGACTTAAAATTAAAAGGCTTACAAACTATTTTTGGGAAAGAGTAAAATTCTGGTGTGTATGTTGTATGTTGCGACAGAACTTTACCTATCCTTTCCACAAGTTCCTCTTAAAATTGCATTGACCCATTGCCTACTTATTCCCAGAACCCCACAATACCCAGCAGGACCCCAAAACTGTATAGGAGGCTCTAGCTAGACGCTCTAACACACCACAACCCCCCAAGACTATTCGAAAGCCTCAAAAGACACATTCGAGACTCCTAAGACACTCAGAGATCCATGGAATCCCAAAGAGACTCAAAATCCCAAAGGACCCTCCTGGCACTTAAACCTTAAAGGACCCCCTAGAATCCCTTAAGACCCCTAAGCACCTTAAGGACCTCCTAAAAACCCAAAGGGCACATTCAGATCCCCAAAAACACCATAGAATGCCCTAATAAGCCATTAACAAGCTATAGAGCTCTTTAAGAATCTCTGAAAACCCACAGAATCTCTCAAACCTGGTCGCTTAGAGTGTGTCTCTATCAGGTGTCTTAAACCTTAGACCCTATAGGACACTCTATGACTTATTAAACACTGTCGGACTCCCTAAGACACGCTAAGAAGCCATGGAACCCCTCAAGAAGTAATATGATTCCGGAAGACACTTATGGACCCCTCTAAGAAGCCTTAAATGCCCCAAGAAGCCATTAAGATGACGTATGATGTCTTTAAAATCCTCAAAATACCATAGGAGCTCACCTTGTCAGCGGTGGTGTGGTACTGGTAGGTCTTCAGGTAGGTGCCCAGGGAGAGTATCTCGCACTGCGGGCAGCTCTTGTCCGCGCTGGCCCGGAGGAGGCCCAGCATGTGGATGAGTGCGCGGAGTACGAGGCAATGGGACACACGTAGACTGTATAGGAGGCTCTAAGACGCTCTAACACACACTTAGACACCCCCCAAGTGACTCGTAGATGTGATGGATTTCTAGGATCTAGGTAAAGGAGACTCTAAGACGCCCTTACATACACCATGACGCTCTAAGACCTCCAAGCATATTCGAAAGCCACAAAAGACACATTGGAGACTCCCAAGACACTTTAGGATCCCCAAGAACCCCCCTTAGATTTGAGACGACCTTCAAAGACACTAAGATCCACAGAACTCTCGAAGACGCTCTAATACCCATAGGAGCACCGGAACTTTAAAACCTTTAAGGACCCGCTATGTTCCCCCTTAAAAATGTTAAGGACGTCCTAAGAACCCAAAGGGCACACTCAGGTCCCCAAAAACACCATAGAATATCCTAAGAAGCCATTAAGAAGCTATAGAACTTTTAAAGAATCTCTGAAAATCCACAGGCCCTTGTCTGTGGTCGCGACACTCTTTAGAGTGTGTCTCCTTAAAGTGTCTTAAACCTTGGACCCTATAGGACACTCTATGACTTATTAAACACTGTCTGACTCCCTAAGACACGCTAAGAAACCATAGAACCCTTCAAGAAGTAATATGATTCCGTAAGACACTTATGGACCCCTCTAAGAAGGCTTAAATGCCCCAAGAAGCCATTAAGATGACGTATGATGTCTTTAAAATCCTCATAATATCACAGGAGCTCACCTTGTCAGCGGTGGTGTGGTACTGGTAGGTCTTCAGGTAGGTGCCCAGGGAGAGTATCTCGCACTGCGGGCAGCTCTTGTCCGCGCTGGCCCGGAGGAGGCCCAGCATGTGGATGAAGTCTGGGGCCATGTAGTGCGCGGAGTACGAGGCAATGGGGGACACGTAGACTGTATAGGACGCATCTAAGATCCCTTACACACACTTAGACACCCCCCAAGAGACTCTTAGAACCCCAAGACTATTCGAAGACCTCAAAAGAAACATTGGAGCCCCCCAAGAGACATTTGGACCCCCTAAGACCCCCTTTAGACACTTTAGGACCCCCAAAGACCCACCTTAGATCGCATAGGGCCTTCTAAGACACTATACGAAGCACAGGACTATCAAAGACACTCATAGATCCAAGGGACTCCCAAACACACTGTCAATCCCATAGGTACACCGTGACACTAAAACCTCAAAGGACCCCTAAGATCCCATAAGACCCCTCAAAATGTTAAGGACGTCCTAAAAACCCAAAGGGCACACTCAGATCCCCAAAAACACCATAGAATATCCTAAGAAGCCATTAACAAGCTATAGAGCTCTTTAAGAATCTCTGAAAACCCACAGAATCTCTCAAACCTGGTCGCTTAGAGTGTGTCTTCATCAGGTGTCTTAAACCATAGACCCTATAGGACACTCTATGACTTATTAAACACTGTCTGACTCCCTAAGACACGCTAAGAAGCCATGGATTCCCCTAAGAAGCTAAAGAACACCATAAGGATCCTTCTAAACCCACAGGAGCTCACCTTGTCAGCGGTGGTGTGATACTGGTAGGTCTTCAGGTAGGTGCCCAGGGAGAGTATCTCGCACTGCGGGCAGCTCTTGTCCGCGCTGGCCCGGAGGAGACCCAGCATGTGGATGAAGTCTGGAGCCACGTAGTGGTAGGAGTACGAGGCAATGGGACATACGTAGACTGTATAGCAGGCTCTAACACACACCATGACGCTCTAAGACCCCCTTAAGACTATGCGAAGACCTCAAAAGACACATTGGAGCACCCCCAAGACACAGTTGGACCCCGTAAGACCCTTTTAGGATCCCCCTTAAACCCCATAGGAGCTTCTAAGAAGAGCTACTAAGATGCACAGGACTCTCAAAGACACTCTTAGATCCACAGGACTCCCGAAGACACTCTAGGATCCACAGAAACCCCGTGACACTAAAACCTGAAAGGACCCCCTAAGATCCCATAAGTCCCCTAAGGTTCTTAAGGACCTCCTAAGAACCCAAAGGGCACACTCAGATCCCCAAAAACACCATAGAATGCCCTAATAAGCCATTTTAACAAGCTATAGAGCTCTTTAAGAATCTCCGAAAACCCACAGAATCTCTCAAACCTGGTCGCTTAGAGTGTGTCTCCATCAGGTGTCTTAGACCCTATAGGACACTCTATGACTTATTAAACACTGTCTGACTCCCTAAGACACTCTAAGAAACCATAGAACCCTTCAAGAAGTAATATGATGATTCCGTAAGACACTTAAGGACCCCTCTAAGGCTTAAATGCCCCAAGAAGCCATTAAGATGACGTATGATGCCTTTAAAATCCTCAAAATATCACAGGAGCTCACCTTGTCAGCGGTGGTGTGGTACTGGTAGGTCTTCAGGTAGGTGCCCAGGGAGAGTATCTCGCACTGCGGGCAGCTCTTGTCCGCGCTGGCCCGGAGGAGGCCCAGCATGTGGATGAAGTCTGGAGCCACGTAGTGCGCGGAGTACGAGGCAATGGGACACACGTAGACTGGATCGGAGACTATAAGACACCCTTACATACACCATGACGCTCTTAGACCTCAAGACTATTCGAAGACCTCAAAAGAAACATTGGAGACTCCTAAGACACTTTAGGACTTCCTGAGACACACTGGCACCCCCCAAGACATATTGGGACCCACTTAAGACACTTTAGGATCCCCACGAACCCCCCATAGAGCCCATAGAACTTTCAAAGACACTCTAAGAACCACAAGACTCCCAAACACACTGTCAATCCCATAGGTACACCGTGACACTAAAACCTCAAAGGAGCTCTTAGATCCCATAAGACCCCTCAAAATGTTAAGGGCGTCCTAAAAACCCAAAGGGCACACTCAGATCCCCAAAAATACCATAGAATGCCCAAAGAAGCCATTAACAAGCTAAATAGCTCTTTAAGAATCTCTGAAAACCCACAGAATCTCTCAAACCTGGTCGCTTAGAGTGTGTCTCCATCAGGTGTCGTAAACAATAGACCCTATAGGACACTATGACTTATTAAACACTGTCTGACTCCCTAAGACATGCTAAGAAGCCGTAGAACCCCTCAAGAAGTAATAGGACTCCGTAAGACACTTATGGACCCCTCTTAGAAGGCTTAAAGCCCCAAGAACTCCAAGAAGCCATTAAGATGACGTATGATGTCTTTAAATTCCTCAAAATCCCACAGAAGCTCACCTTGTCAGCGGTGGTGTGGTACTGGTAGGTCTTCAGGTAGGTGCCCAGGGAGAGTATCTCGCACTGCGGGCAGCTCTTGTCCGCGCTGGCCCGGAGGAGGCCCAGCATGTGGATGAAGTCTGGGGCCATGTAGTGCGCGGAGTACGAGGCAATGGGACACACTGACACACTATAGGACCCTTTAGGATACTAAGGGGCACTCAAGGACACTATAGTACCACATAGGACACTCTCAGAGCACTAAGACTCCATAGGATATTCTTAGACCCCCTCAGGAGAATCCAAATACACTATAGGAACCACAAGGACCTCATATGGCCGTATAAAACTTTATAGGACACTCTGAGACACTCCAAGACCATTTAAGACATTCCTTAGTGTGTGTCTCCTTAAAAAGTCTGAAACCTTAGACCCTATAGAACACTCTAGGACACTTTAAGACCTATAGGACCCCGTTAGCTTCTTAAGGACCTCCTTAGACACTGTATGACGCCCTAAGACACTCTTTGAAGCTATAGGAGCCCTCTAAGAAGATATAAGACCCACAGGAGCTCACCTTGTCAGCGGTGGTGTGGTACTGGTAAGTCTTCAGGTAGATGCCCAGGGAGAGTATCTCGCACTGCGGGCAGCTCTTGTCCGCGCTGGCCCGGAGGAGGCCCAGCATGTGGATGAAGTCTGGAGCCACGTAGTGCGCGGAGTACGAGGCAATGGGACACACGTAGACTGTATAGGAGGCTCTAAGACGCCCTAACACACACAAAGACACCCCCCAAGTGACTCGTAGATGTGATGGATCTCTAGGATCTAGGTAAAGGAGACTCTAAGACGCCCTTACATACACCATGACGCTCTAAGACCTCCAAGCATATTCGAAAGCCAAAAAAGACACATTGGAGACTCCTAAGACACTTTAGGACCTCCTGAGACACACTAGCACCCCTCAAGGTATATTGGGACCCACTTAAGACACTTTAGGATCCCCAGAAACCCCCCATAGAGCCTATAGAACTTTCAAAGACACTAAGATCCACAGGACTCCCAAACACACTGTCAATCCCATAGGTACACCGTGACACTAAAACCTCAAAGGACCCCTAAGATCCCATAAGACCCCTAAAAATGTTAAGGACGTCCTAAAAACCCAAAGGGCACACTCAGATCCCCAAAAACACCATAGAATGCCCTAATAAGCCATTAACAAGCTAAAGTGCTCTATGAGAATCTCTGAAACCTCACAGAATCTCTCAAACCTTGTCTGCGGCCTTGTAGCTCCTTAGAATGTGTCTCTTTTAAGACACTATAGGGTCTAAGGTAAGGCCTATGACTTCCTAAGTCACTGTACGACCCCCTAAGACATGCTAAGAAGCCATGGAATCCCTCAAGAAGGAATAGACCTCCGTGAAACACTTAAACCCCCCCTCACCTTGTCAGCGGTGGTGTGGTACTGGTAGGTCTTCAGGTAGGTGCCCAGGGAGAGTATCTCGCACTGCGGGCAGCTCTTGTCCGCGCTGGCCCGGAGGAGGCCCAGCATGTGGATAAAGTCTGGAGCAACGTAGTGGTCTTCTTCTAGGAATAGTACTAGGCCTGAAAGAGAAGAAGTTTCTGTCAACTTTTTTGCATTGTTCATAGTTTCCAGTGCTCAGTTGGAGAGGGTATGGGGTTTTAAAGGCAGGCAATACATTATAGGGAAATCATCTATTCCCCTAAAAGATGGAAGTACTTCTGCCGAGCGGGTTCTGGGGATCTCTAGCTCGGGGACCTAGGTCCTTTCTACTCTGTGTTGGTGTAGTCGTAAACTCTGCTTGCGCGATGTAGGTCTGCATGGAAATTAAGCAGTTAGTATGCGAGTGCGTTTCAGCTCCATCTTTTGAGTTGTGTCGGAACACATTGATATTATTTCTAGCTTTGACGCGGCGGGTGGACGGGCAACGATACAAAACAGTAGTTACCGGCCCTTTTATCATACTAATAGTTAAAAATGGGAAAGTTTGTGTGTGTTTGTCCGTCAATCACGCCGAAACTACTGAACGGATTTGATGAAATCTGGTTTACAGGAAGGGTAGGGGCTGACTAAGGTGATAGGATACTTTTAATCCCGATTTAATGCTCCCATGGGATACAACAGGATGATTTAAGTGATTTGATACTTTTTATCCCATTGTACGAGTGATAAATAATCGTCTCTTACCAGTATGTCCTATAGTGCTCTGCAGCTGGTTGAAGATCCTATTGGCTTTCCACCACCAGTGATGCTTCGTCTGAGTGTACTTCGCCTCTCTGTAGTGCCCATGAAGGTCGGGATGGAGAGCGTTCAGACATTTAAGTTTTACGGCCCTGGAAGAAAAATAAATAATAATAAATTCCTTGGACTAACACACCAATTGCCTAGCCGCAAACTGAGCTCGAAGCTTGTACTATTGATGCCAGAGAACAGATAGATATCTTAAATACTTTTTATTTACACAAATATATTAAAACTAGCGGGCGCCCGCGACTCTGTCCGCGTGGATTTCGATTTCCAATAGCCTAAAGCCTTCCTCGTCAAATGGACAAATTGGTCCCGTAGTTCCTGAGATGAGCGCTTTTAATCAAACATACAAACAAACTCTTCAGCTTTACATATTAGTATAGATAGATACATTTAGCACAAATATATAAATGGAGGGGTATTTTCATCACATCACACTCAAATAATGTTAAAAATTGTGCGCTATATTTAATTAATTCATCATCATTATTCTAGCGCTTCCCTCGGTTGCATCCTCGGCCATTGCCTCGGAGCCCAGGATAAGCTGCGACTATGATCCTGAAATGACATTCAGTTACATGTTTTCAAACAAAAAGTAACATGTGATACAAAGTTTTGATTCATACATGAAACAGGAGCGAATGGCACGATTTTTTATTTTTTAATTTTTAGTACAAATGTATGGGAAAAGTTTTTTGCGATTTCTGACATTTCTAGTACTCAAACCTCAAATGGTCCCATAGAGTCATTTGATCCTTACACGAAATAGGATCGATTGGCATGAAAAAAAAAATTTGCCAGTTTCAGCACTTTTTTGGCTTACTGTAACTTTTTTCCAAAATCTGTGAATGTAGGTCATAATATCTCAAAAAGTTAGAGATGGTTGCCTAACGACGTTTTCTTGTAACTGTAACGGTTAATGTACCTGCCCAACAGAACCCATTTCAAGATTCCACCCTGTATATCAAATACTCACTGGTCGAATTTAGCGTCTCTAGGACAGTCCCTGGGATCAGTCCCGGGGTATTCATGGGGGTGCGTCTGGATAGAGTGAGGGTAGAAGATCTGCATCACCTGGAAAAAGCAGTTTATCATCAGACAATGGATCTTCTAGCGTATGTGAGAAACCTCTGGGGGGTAGCAATCGACATTTGACATTGTCAAGGCATTTGATAGGGTCCTGGCGATGTCCATCGCCTGCGCTAGTGACTTGATGATGGTGATAATGATGACGATGAATAAATACTTAAATAAATAAATGATGACGATGATAATGATCAAAATGAATGATGGTGATAATGATGACGATGAATAAATACTTAAATAAATAAATGATGACGATGATAATGATCAAGATGATGATGATGATGATGATGATTATGCTGTTAATGGTGATGATTAATATGATGGTGGTAATGACGATGATGATGATGATGATGACAATAACAACGGCGATGATGCTAATAATGATGATGATGATGCTTACCTTGGTGAAGTCGATGCTCCGGACGAGCGCGTTGATTTCCTCATCATAATAATAATGAGAGAATATAAGAAGAGTCATGTCGATGTATCTCGCTTGTACTAGACTCGATGGGACGGAGGTGAGATGATGAATATGATGATGATGATGATGATGATTATTAATAAGATGTTGGCGATGATGCTCACCTTGGTGAAGTCAATGCTCCGGACGAGGGCATTGATCTCCTCATCATAGTAATCGTGGGAGAAGACGAGCAGAGTCCTGTCGATGTCTCTCGCTTGTGATAGAGACACGATGCGACGGACGTATGATGATGTTGATAATTATGATTTAGCTGATGGTGAAGATGATGATGATGACAATGACATAACGGTGATGATGTTAATAATGATGATGATGATGCTCACCTTGGTGAAGTCAATGCTACGGACGAGAGCGTTGATCTCCTCATCATAATAATCATGGGAGAAGATAAGAAGAGTTCTGTCGATGTCTCTCGCTTGTGCCAGAGACACGATCAGGTGACGGAGGTAAGTTAGGCGTGTGTGGACCTGAGAACAAAAGAATGTACATAATTATTATAAATTAATTAATCGTAAGTGTACGAACACAGTATGCCAAAAATACACCTCCGAAAAACGACGCGGCGGCGGGCGTGGCGATGCATTTGTCATACAAAATTACGCGACGTAATTACGGCATAGTGTGTATCTACACTTACATTACAAGTGAGTTATTTTAGTGCATATTGACATATAAAGACCTGCAAAAGCATTTCATAAAAATTATGGTAAAAATTTTTAACAGTGGGAGGGATATGAGGAGCTCGGGTCTTTTTATCGCGACCATCAATAAAAAAAAATTTTTGAAGGCCAATTTAGGCAATGCTCGTTTTTAAAAGTAAAAAGTTTTGTCTCATTTACTTTTTGTCCAGTAGCGAAAAGTAAAAAGAAATCAACAATAATGATTATCGATGTCAAACACTGTCAAACGTAACATTTCATTACTAAATTGTTTACATAATTATTCACTCTTATTTTCGGAAACTACAAGAATTCATAACAAGCATTACTGCAAAGGAATTTAAAATAAAACATTCAAAATGGATGACGATGAAGAAATAGTTTTGGTTTGTGTTTCCTTTCTTTGTACATCACACACTCTCACACAATGAAAAACCATTTCATTATAGTTTATGTCGTGTTTCGTTTAGTCAAAGGGGGTGTTTTTTGAGTTTTTAAGTTTTATAGGGAGGCAAACGAAATTTCGAAGATAGAAAATAAAACGTATGCCAGAGTTGACCAGCCGATCCAATTTTTTTTTTTATATCAGTGGCGGCAAACGAGCTGGCGGGTCGCCCGATGGTAAGCAATCACCGCCGCCCATGGACATCCGCGACACCAGAGGTATCGTTGATGTGTTGCCGGCCTTAACCCCATACCCTCCCCAACTGAGCTCTGGCAACCTTACTCACCAGCAGAAACATAGCACAACAGTTGCAATTTGCAATTTATTTTCAGGCTAAGAAGAAATCCGAGGCGCCTCCACCACGTAGGAGACCTAAGAAGATCAAGATCCCACGGCGTGAGCCTTCTGTGATCATTCCTGGAAGGCCTATCATCTTCACCACTCCTGATAAGACTACTTGTGAAGAATGTATTTGCTTCCCGAAGCAGGAACCATATGTTAAGAACAAGTATGATTTGGACTATCGTCATCCATGCGTTTATCCCGGTTGAATCCATTGTGTAGCCCAGGGCACTGCTTTAAAACCTCATATCCTTCCAAACTGAGCCCTGGCAACCTTACTCACCAGCAGAAGCGCAGCACAACAGTAACGAAGTGCTAACTTGCACTGTGGTCTTCTGTAAGGTGGAGGTACTTCGCCAGACAAGCGGCTAATTCGAGTTGAAATTCCACTCATCTCTACCCTTTTAATAACAATAAGCAGTGGGACATATTCGATTCACTGGTGGAGCATATTAGAAGATGCAAGTATCACAGGATCCACCGAGACCATTGGTGGATCATAGTTAACTTCGGTGTGTTCTATTCAATCCACTGGTGGATCGAAATAGTGGATCCTAATAGGCTTCGGTGTGCTATTCAATCCACTGATGGTAATAGGCTGATACTATATTTTCTGCCCACAGAAAGCTGCACCCCTGCCAGCAATCCCCCCCAACTCTCTACGAACTGGCAGCGGCTGTGGTGGACCAGCTGAAGCTACCATCAGCGTTCAGTTGGGGTGTTGAAGATGTGGCCAGGTGGATGGGTGAAGTGGTCGGCCTGCCTCAGTATTCGGTGAGAATCAACGTCCTTTGTTTGTTTTGTTCTATAAATATTCACATCATCACATACATTAATCAGACTCCGTTTTAAGTAGTTTAAGCACTTGTGTTAAAGACATCAGAATCAGCAGTGGTATTACAAATATCCTAGCGCTTGTCCCGGTTGCATCCTCGGCGATTCATTTGGAGCCCAAAGTACGCAGTGACTATAATCCTGACTTGATCATCATCATCACCTTAGCGCCCCTCCCGGTTGCATTTGCATCGCCTCGGAGCCCAGGGTACGCTGCGCCTATGATCCTGAATTGACCAGCTTGGTTGTTACGATGGAGCGACTGTCGTTTGACCTCCGCAACCCTTACAAGGGAAACCAGACCATTTGGATCATAGTCGGGACCAACGTGCCTTCCACAGCAGGGAATCATCATTCTTATCGGACAATCAGGTGATTCAGGCCTGCAGTGTCCTAAACGAAACTGGGGAAATCGACACAGACTGAATGGGTTCCCGAAGGGAATAGCATTATTAAAGAAGGGGTCGCGGGTTCGATTCCCATGAACATATCTGTTTGTTCTGGTCTGGATGTTATATGTTTTTATTTATTTATTTTGTTTATTTATAATAACTATTCCACTGCCAATGTATCTATTTAGGTATATTTGTAATACCACTGTTGATTCTGATTTCTGTAACACAAGTGCTTATATTACTTATCACGGAGTCAGATCAATGTACTCGTACATAATAATATGTGAATTGTGATGTTGTGAAATACTTATTGAAAAAGAAGGATTACAAGTGTATGATACAAATAAAATATCATTATCATTATCATTATCATTATCATAAGACCAAACTGCGAATGATGCAGGATCAACTCCCATATTATTTATTCCCGTATTGTTCCCATATTTTAATTATTAAACTAAATTAATATTACTTTGTCACAGCAAAGCATGATCGACAACCACGTCAACGGTCTACGCCTTCTCATGCTGGAAGATCCTTCTCATCTTCCAGAGATGAACATACGCGACTTCCAACACATCAAGGTAAATACTTAAAACTGAAACTAGTGGTTAGAAAAGCTGAGGGTCGCAAGTTCGAATACTGGTAGAGGAAATATTTGTGTGATGAACATTTATAAAAAACTAGCGGCCGCCCGCGACTCCGTCCTCGTGGATTTCTTTTTTTCGAAATAAAAAGTAGCCTATGTTCTGTCTCAGGGTCTAAAGATTGTCTGTACCAAATTTCATCAAAATCGGTTGCGAGGTTTAAGCGGGAAAGCGTAACAGACAGACAGACAGACAGACAGAGTTACTTTCGCATTTATAATATTAGTTGGGATAATAATACCTCTAGTCTTACGATCAGACAGGTACGCAGGGTATATTATAGTGCACAAGTCAGTGCGCAAGCACAGGTGCACTCCCTATTCCCTTACTCTCATAGTTCAGTGCGATCTGACACGACTGTAGAGAGATCGTAGACACAGGGCCAACGGCTTATCGTGCCTTCCGAAGCACGGAAGAGCTCGAGATGAAATTTTTCGGTCACCCATCCGATGTCTGGCATCTGCGAACGTTGCTTAACTTTGCAATCGCAAAGTTAAGGCCAAGCGCTCCTCATATGCTGATAATATTACTTTTAATGTTGTGCTTCCTTCAGATGATATCAAGAATGGTGAGGAAGGAATTCTCCGTGGAATTTATCAGGTTCGCTAGGAGTATTGGCTTGCCTCCACGCAAGCCGCTCACGCACTGTACATGGTTCAAATCCCGGACCGGACCCAGTTGGGGTATACGGCAGAATTGGAGTAGGTGAGGTGATGATATTGGTTCTTTTAAGTATATACTAATATAATAAAGCTGAGGAGTTTGTTTGTTTGTTTGTTTGTTTTGAACGCGCTTATCTAAGGAACTACTGCATTTGTTGAGGAAGGCTTTAAGCTATCGTATAAAATTATGTGTGCGGAAACCTAAATCAACGCGGACGGTGTCGCGGGCAGCCCCTAGTCTACATCTACATTCATAATATAAATATGTCACAACATTACATACATTGATCTGACCCCGTGTTAAGTAGCTTAAGCACTTGTGTTACAGACATCAGAATCAACAGTGGTATTACAAATATACTTAAATAGATACATATAACACCCAGACCAGGACAAACAGACATGTTCATGCACACAAATGTTTGTCCTGTGCGGGGATCGAAATATAAAGAGGAAAGATTTGTATTTTTGTATGTAACGCATAAACTCAAAAACCACTGAACCGATTTAAATAATTCTTTCACTGTTGGCTAGCTTCACTATCCCCGGTGAACATAGGGTACTTTTGATTTCGGAAATGTGAGGGGAAGAGGGAGGGGTATTTGAAAAGTACGCACGGATGAAACCGCAGGCGGAAGGCTAATGTGTAATAATTGTGTACATTAATTCTTTATCTAATGGCTAAAGCATAATAAAAATCGTCATTTTCAGATGTGACATCCTCCGGTGGATGAAGATCATTATGCCTGAACCTGTATACCGCAACCATTGGGACTTGGTTTGGTAAACCATATCTATCTCTAACCATAATCTATCTACCATCGAGTAGTGCCGGCCTAGAATGGTACTTTCCTATCTCTCCCCGTGGGTGTCGTAAGAAGCGACTAAGGTACATTCCGGGGGATGGGCAGCAGCGTTCCCCTGTGTTGTATCGTTCACCATACTGCGGTCACCAACTTGCCTGCCCAGCGTGGTGACTTTGGGCATAACACAACTTAGGTAGAAGTATGACAAGCCTGGTTTTTACACTGGAGCGTCTGCCATAAGACTATATCTAGCCTAGAATATTCCATTGGAGCGACTGCCATCTGACCTCCGTAACCCTTACAAGGGAAATCACACAGTTTTTGGACCATAGTCTGGGACAACGAATTAATGCCTTCCGAAGCACGGAATCATCATTCTTATCAGACAATCAAAGCCTGCAATGTCCTAACCAAAATGGAAGTGGAAGTGGAAATTTGAACCTACTACTTCCAAGGTTTTAAAGCTCAGAGTTATTACCACAACACCAAGAAATTAGACCATTTTCGTCACCCTTTTGGTAATTCTAGGTACCATAAGCCGGATTTTCCTAAAGTCATGTTCGCGAGAATTAAGAAACCTGCGTCACAAGTGCATATACCACACTACAAATATGTGGAAGAAGTCTGCAAAGAGTATCAAGTAAGGAGAAAATTTTCTTCATTAAATAGTATAAAACAAAGTCGCTTTCTCTGTCCCTATATCCCTTTGTATGCTAAAATCTTTAATACTCCGCAACGGATTTTGCTGCGGTTTTTTTAAAAGATCGAGTGATTCAAGAGGAAGGTTTTTATGTATAATACATGCATAATATAGTAGAGAAACACTAATAAACTTAGTTGCACCCGTGCGAAGTCGGGGCGGGTCGCTAGTTACTGATAAATAAGAGAAGCAGAGCACAGTGGAACTTCCACTCCAATGAGCCACTCGTCTGGGGAAGTAGCTCCACCTTACAGAAGACCACAGTGAAGTAGCACTTCGTAACTGTTGTGCTATGTTTCTGCTGGTGAGTAAGGTTGCCAGAGCTCAGTTGGGGAGGGTATGGGGTTTAAAAGGCAGGCATCGAATCTGCAACCATGGCCAACTGTTACCATCAGGTGGCACACTTGCGTTTTGTGTTTTGTAAGTGGAAAGCCACTTACAAAACAGAGGCTTTTTACAAGCTTTTATTTAGTTTTTAATAAAATGAAACATAAAAATCTCAGCACCTGTACCGGTTGCAACCTCGGCTGTTGCCACGGAGACCAATTAATAAGACCGGATATAAATTCTGAACCCATGACTTTCAGGTACCGCGGAAATTCATCATCCAATGTGGGATTCCGGAGGAAGAACAGAAGATATGGATGGAGCACAGAGCTGGTTCTCCATTCCAGCAGATGCCAAAGAAGAAGAAGGTGGGAGTTAAGAAGGTGAGTTCTTATTGTGTTTGGAGTATCACTACATAGTATAAAACAAAGTCGCTTTTTCTGTCATGTTGTCCCTATGAACGCTTAAATCTTTAAAACTACGCAACGGATTTTGATGCGGTTTTTTTTAATAGATAGAGTAACTCATGAGGAAGGTTTTTATGTATAAATAGTGGACAAGTACCACGGGCGAAGCCGGGGCGGGCCGCTAGTCCTATATAAATAGTAGAAGAGTCATTATTTTGTAGTTTTCTGACGATTAATAAGTGCTTCTATGAAGAATGTTCATAGTAAAGAATATTGTGAATTTGAATTTGAATGGCGATTAAAAAGATCAACCATCGAGTTTCTTGCCGCTTTTTCTCGATAGATTACAGCTTTTAGAAATCGGTGGTAGAATAAATCTGTACCTTAGCAAATGATTGACAATTCAATAGTGCATCTCTGAGACCGTTTAGGCGCATAATGTCCAATTCGCAAAATGTCCAGCGGTCGCAAAATGTCCAGTTCTCATAATGTCCAATTCGCACAAAGGCTACAAAACCAAGGGTCGCGCGCGGGCTCGAATCCCGCTAGGCGAAGTTTGTGTGATGAACATCGGCATTTATAGTCGAGTCATGGATGTTTATAAAAGTACAAGCTGCCGCCCGCGACTCCGTCCGTCTGGATTTCGATTTCCAATAGCCTCAAGCCTTCCTCGTCAAATAAACTATCCAACACAAAAATAATTTATCAAATCGGTCCAGTAGTTCCTGAGATTAGCGCGTTGAAACATACAAACAAACAAACAAACTCTTCAGCTTTATATATTAGTATAGATATAGATTTAAGTATGTCTATCCGTTCCCTAGCTTCCATAGTACAAGCTTCGAGCTTAGTTTGGGGCTAGGCAATTGGTGTGTTTGTCCAAGAAATTAAAATAAGTTCTTCTTAATTTAACCAGGTAAAGCTGACAGTACCAAAAGACACCAGACTATTTCCGAAGAGAGTGAGTTTGACTGGACTACAGGGGAAAGATTTGATCTTGGCGAGGCGGAAAATGGCTGTACCAAAATTCTTGGCTTAACGTTTTAATAAGGGTGTTACCACACCAATCGATCGATCGACATCGGTCGATGTTGATCGACTGGTGTGGTAGCTTTAATTGATCAACGCCATCGACGGACACCAGTCGACTAACCCATCGATCGATTGCTGATCGATTGACGAAACAGCTCAGCAGCAGCATCGATCGATGCCGTCGATCGACGGTCGATCGATTGGTCTGGTAGAAACTATCGATTGACGTCGACTATTCCATTCTACCATCGAGCGATGGTGTCGATCGACGATCGATCGATTGGTGTGGTAACACCCTAATACGTTGTTTTGATGTAGTTTTCTTTTATGAGATAGAATCATTGGGAACACTTTTTGAGAATAATAATGTTAGAGTGGTGAACTTATAAGTCGTTTTATTTGATAACTGTATTATTAGCAGCTTTTTTTAAACAACATTGTGTATGTATGTGTGTATGCGAAAGTTTCTTTCTATATGTGTGAATGTCTCTCTCTCTCTTTGTGTGTGTGTAAGTGTGTGTATTTATCTCTATGTGTGTGTCAATGTCTGTCTCTTGATCTCTTGATGTGTGAACATATCTCTATGTGTGAGTTGATGTATCTTTGTGTGTGCGAATGTCTTTCTATGTGTGTACCAGTCAATGTCTCCCTCTGTATGTGTGACTCTATGTTTATACGTCTCTAAGTGTGCGTGTGTGTCTTGTGTATCCCTCTATGTGTGTGTGTCCATCTCTCGCTCTTTCTTATGCGGTGTGATCACTGCTGCCTATTCGGGTGGAAGCTCCACAAAGCTCTAGCTCTCTTAAAATCGTACATGTCTCTTTCTTTACTTTTGTGTCTAACCCCCTCTCTTTTTCTCTCTTTATAAATAACATACCTGTATCGCTATAATGAGCGTATCGTTCTGCACCGGTCCGAATATATCTTCATTAAGAATCGTCTGTGCCTCGTTCGCTCGCTCGATGGCGCGTCTGATATCCGTGCTGCTCTGTCCCCTTCTCTCTACTCTGTTGTTTACTGTGTTTACTGTGTTGTTTGTGAATGTGCAAGTGTGAGTGTGAATGTTCATGTGTTGGTGTAATGTAGGTGAGTGTGCCATTCACGTCGAAGTGCTGGTAGGTAAAAAAAGATATGACGTGCAAAAGAATTTCTATGTAAATCAAATTGCAAAATAAACCACTTTGACTTTGACTTTGTGCGTGCATGTGTTATGTGAATGCGAAAGTCTCTTTCTACGTGTGTGAATGACACTGTCTCCTGTCTCTGTGTGTGTGTCTATTTGTGTCCTTCTCTCTATGTGAGTGTCAGTCAATATCTGTATCTAGGTGTCTCCTTGTCTGTGATGTTTATATCTATCTGTGATATTGTCTCCGCCTATCTATGTTCTTATGTGTGTCTTATCTGTGTGTGCTATTTGCACTGTCCTCTGTTCCTCTCTATGTGTGTATGTGTAATGTGTATGCGTGTATTTCCCCCCCCCCCCCCCTCTCTAAGTGTGTTTATGTCTATGAGGGTGTTAGTTGGTATGTTTTTATCTGAGTTTTGCAACTCTCTGTATATATATCATACCTGTATCGCTATAATAAGAGTATCGTTCTGAACCGGTCCGAATATATCTTCATTAAGAATCGTCTGTGCCTCGTTCGCGCGCTCGATGGCGCGTCGGATGTCCGTGATATTCTTTGGACCGGTCCGTTCTGTTGAGTTTGCTGGAATCAAGATAAATATACATAAGCAAATATACCAAGTGAAAAAAAATCTCAAATGGCAGGGGGCAGCACACTTGTCTCCATGAGGTGTGTGAATTGGTTGATCTCTCTTCGGTCGTGTCAGACTGCTGTCCCACCGAATTATGAGAGTGAGGGAATAGGGAGTGCACCTGTGCTTGCGCACGCGCTTGTGCACTATAATATATCCCGCGTAAGTGGCTAATCGTAAGATTGGCCGCCGTGGCCGAATTCGGCTAGGAGGGTATGATTATTATAATTGGTGGCCCAGGTTTGGTAAGAGGACGAGGACGCCCTCCTAACAGATGGTTGACCGACATTCCATCATTTGCCTGCCCTGTTCCCAGTTTATCTGGGGTCGGCGCAATATGTCGACTTCTTCCATACCGGCCTATCATTCGTCATCGCGTCATTTACACCTCTTTCACTCATATCATCCTTCACACAATCTATCCATCTTTTCTTTGGCCTACCTCTCCCTTGCACACCATTCACTTTCATATTCATCATTCGTCTCGTCACATGGGTTTCCTCTCGTCTCATCACATGGCCATACCAGGATAGTCGGTTCCCCTTAACCTTTTCTATCACTGGTGCCACTTTCATACTTCCTCTGATGTACTCATTCCTTATCTTATCCATTCTCGTCACTCCACACATCCATCTCAGCATTCTCATCTCCGTTGCATGCAATCGTCTTTCATCCATCTTCTTCGTGGCCCAACATTCCGATCCATACATTAAGACAGGTCTTATTACGGTTTTGTAAATTTTGCCCTTTAGCCGTGACCGACATTGTAAAATAATAATAATACCCTTCCAGCCATTTTCGACCATGGCGGCCAATCTTACAATCAGCAAGGAACGCAAGATTTATTACAGTGCACAAGTGAGTGTACAAGCACAGGTGCACTCCCTATTCCCACACCCTCATAGTTCGGTGGGACAGCAATCTGACACGACCGTAGAGAGATCAGGCGCAAGACCCACGGCTAAACGTGCCTTCCAAAGCACGGAGGAGCTCGGGATGAAATTTTTCGGTCACCCACCCGATGACGGGTCTCTTGCGAAAGTTGCTTAACTTAGCAATCGCAGTGCAAGCGCGCTAACCACTGCGCCATCAAGATCCTCAAAAACACTGTAAGAACGGCGGGTAAAACCTGGTTGAGAAAAGCAGGACCGACGCGCATGGCGTTAATTGATGAGTGATTTCACTGCAAGGTAAAGGAGGCCTATACCTTGCAGTGAAATCACTCAAATGTCTGATGATCATGATGAAATATTCATAAAGGTGCTCTTCCATCTCAACTATTACACAAAAATCACTCACCACTAGCATTTCTATGGTGGACAGTCAGGTACTTGTGTAGCTCTGCAGGCACCAGCGCCAAGACTTGCTCCGAAGTCTCGTTTGCGTTCATCAGCTCTTCTGCAAACAGAAGACAAGGTTTAGCAGACATAATCAACTGGCATAATTATAGGACATTGTAGGCAAGGGTTTAGTAGACATAATCACGTTTGACATAATTATAGGAAGGGAAAGACCCCCTAGTCTTGTTTAACAGACAATTGTTTTAGACACATTTGGTATAATTATAGGTAATAGTAGAACAGGTTTAACAGACATAATTATTTGGCATAATTGAGTGAAATGAAAGACCGATCTTAACCGACATAATCATGTGGCATAATTATGGGAAGTGGTAGGCTAGGGTTCAAAAGACATAATCAACTGGCATAATTATAGGAAATGGTAGGTAAGGTTTAATGGACATAATTACGTTTGACATAATTTCGTGAAATGGAAGACCAGGTTACGCACATAATCAATTGGAAACGAAAACTTACATTTAATAGACAAAATCATCAGATTTAGTAAAATAAAGTGAAAAGTAAAATGGAAGACTTTAAATTAACAGACAGAAGAATCATTCAATTTTTGAGTAAGATAATTTAGTTGAGTTAAATCATTTCGCCATGGCAGTTTAGAAAGATTCGAAATAAGTATATTAAAAAATAATAAAAAAACAATTGATTTGTTACCTTAACCCAAAGATCAGAAATTACATTAAAACTTATAATTATTAGGCACAAGCACGAACACATAATAACATTCAAAATACCCATCCCTTCGAAATTTTCCTTTTAATGTAAGCGTGAGGAAAACGAACAAATGTGTCACCTGATTAAGTGATCACCGCCGCCCATGGACATCAACAACCGCACAGGGGTCGCAGATGCGTTGCCTGCGTTTAAAACCCCATACCTACCCCAACTGAGCTCCCCTTAGTCGCTTCTTGCGACACCCACGGGAAGAGATGGGATTTTACTTGTATAGGCAATTCTTAAGAATGTTAGATACTTAATATCCCGGTTTCAGAAGAAGAATTTCTTTTCTGGATTTCTGGAGTTTCAAAAACAGAAGAATTATTATCTTTTGGAAACCAGTTTCGTAAGACAAAAAAATATTCTTTATTCGAAACTGGTTTCGAAAGTATGGTTTCCAAAATGGCCGAAGGGACTTGAGTTATCTAATTAATAATCTGTTTTTACTTTTAGTTATACATACATTTGCTACGAAAGGTAGGTACCTAACTGTTTACTTATAATGTAAAAGGGTAAGTTAAATGTAAGTTAGTACTACTTATGTTTAAGTATGTTTATTCAGTAATCTTTTAGTAATACACTAAATTACTTTTACAGACTAATCACGATTGGTTTTTAATAACTTTACGTATTAAACAATAACTATGTTTTCTACAAGTGACGAATATACATGTGTTTAGGTACAATTATGTAATGTAATCAATACATAGTATAAAACAAAGTCGCTTTCGCTGTATGTCCGTATGTATGCTTAGATCTTTAAAACTTTAAGTATAAGACATTCACACAAACGCATTTTACAAAATAATAAAAATATAGCGAAATTCCGATCCTTATTCCAAAAAAAACCCAAGTTTACAAATGGACAAAGGCTTATAATAAAAAATAAATGTGTATTTTGCAAACATACAATAAATAGAATAAAATAAAAGCTGAAGATAACATACAAAAAAAATTAACACAAAAAAACTCGGTTACTTCACGATTTTTTTACATACACAGACAAAAAAAAATAAAGAAAAAAAAACCTGTTTGCATATATTCTTCCGGTGGGACTGGATTAGTATTTATTGTAACGTCTGAAAGGTTAGGAAATAAATATAGGTTAGTTTAGAATTATGGTTTGCTTCCTAATTTGGTCAGGCCCTTTAGGGTAGTGGTCAGAGATCCTGGATACAAAAGTGGGTACTTGAAAAAATACATGACTTTTCATAGCAACTATAATTGTTTTTGTTTTTAATTGATGGGTCCGTTGGTCTAGAGGTCAGAGCCCCTGGCTACAAAACCAAGGGGCGTGGGTTCGAATCTCGCTAGGGGCAAATGTTTGTGTGATGAACATCGGCATTTGTACTTGATTCATGGATGTTTATAAATGTATTTAAGAAGGTATGTCTATCCGTTCCCTAGCTTCCACAGTACTTACAGCTTAGTTTGGAGCTAGGCAATTGGTGTGTAAGTCCTAATAAATTATTTATATAAAATATGATTAGTATTACGATAGTCTACTACATTTTGACGACCCGCTTGGTGTAATGGTCAAGGTGTTGCCTATTACGCAAGAGGTCGCGGGTTCGATCCCCGCACAGGACAAACATTTTGTGTACATGAACATGTCTGTTTGTCCTGGTCTGGGTGTTATATGTATCTATTTATGTATATTTGTAATACCACTGTTGATTCTGATGTCTGTAACACAAGTGCTTAAGCTACTTAAAACGGAGTCAGATCAATGTATGTGATGTTGTGAAATATTTATTTATTATTTATTTATAATACTGACATATGAAAATGGTTTAAAAGAAGTTAGTTTCGGTAAGGTTATTATTTTCATAAGTGTGGATCATTCAATATTAAATCATGACGCATATACGAGTATATATAGATGGCTCATCTGATAGCAAGTGCCGCATATAGTTATTGCCTTTCCCTTTTCCTTTTCATCTTCATCTTCATCATCATCATCATCATCATCATCATCATCATCATCATCATCATCATCATCATCATCATCATCATCATCATCATCATCATCATCAACAACAACATCATCATCAGCCTATCTCAATCCAATGCTGGACGTAGGCTTGCTTAGAAAGCTTAAATAGATGGGAGTTAAACCCATGGTCACCAGCACCACGATGGGCTTTTGTTCGTGAGCTATTTGATAAAAATATAAATAAATAAATAAATAAATGCCTTGGACTGACACACCAATTGCCTAGCCCCAAACTAAGCTCGAAGCTTGTACTATGGATGCTAGGAAACGGATAGAAATACTTAAATACTTTTATAAACATCCATGACTCGAGTACAAATGCCGATGTTCATCACACCAACATTTGCCCCTAGCGGGATTCGAACCCGCGACCCTTGGTTTCGTAGCCAGGGTCTCTGACCACTCGATCAACGGGCCCGTCCACCACCAAGGGAATCGAACCCATGAGCACTTGGTTCAGTCTTTGTACTTAAAACTACCAAAGGAGCGTTTTATGACTATAGTAAAGTTTAATGGCAGTTTTATGGTGAAAAACAGGTTGTTTATCAAAAAACCTATAACATTTCAAATGCCTTAATTAAAGTAAGTACTGAAAAAGGAAATTATTTAGGTTTTAATTAGTAGGTAATTTAGAATTATATGCCATTAAAATGGGAGCTTGAAAAAATACATGCCTTTTCATAGCAAATATAATTGTTTTTGTTTTTATTTGACGGGTCCGTTGGTCTAGTGGTCAGAGCCCCTGGCTACAAAACCAAGGGTCGCGGGTTCGAATCCCGCTAGGGGCAAATGTTTGTGTGATGAACATCGGCATTTGTACTCGAGTCATGGATGTTTATAAAAATATTTAAGTATGTATGTCTATCCGTTTTCTAGCTGCCATAGTACAAGCTTCGAGCTTAGTTTGGGGCTAGGCAATTGGTGTGTTAGTCCAAGAAAATTATTATTTATTATTTAATTCAGTGATTTGGTGCCTGCCTGGGTATGAACCTACGACCGCACGTATATGAAGCGGTGTTTTTACCACTAGGTTATCGAGCTCTTTAGTTATCTCATAAAAGACATTTAAAAATCTTATTCGCAATATAAAATTATTCCTGTATAAGTCTCCTGCATATAATACCTATCTATAATATAATATGATATTCGGTGAATGACTAAGTATTCTTATTCCCCTTAACTGTCCATGCGATAAGATAAAATAACTTCCATTCGGTCAGTAAGCAGAAACGGTAATATCTTATCAATATTATTATTATCACTGATATATTTCGTTTTTATATTGACCGAAGGTTACTAGGACACGTAAAAACTGGCCAGGCCTATTGATTATCAAATATTTATGTGTGGCATTCTTACCAGATGTACGGTGAAGGAAAACATCGTGAGATAACATGCACACAACGAGTTAGGGAGCGTTTCCACATAAGCTGAACTGCGCGGAGCTGAGCAGAGACGTGTAAAAGTTGACCAGCTTTACCTCGTCGATGATAAAAGGGCGGTAAAATAGCCGCCAAACGCTTCGAGAAAAGATGTTACGGCCGTGCTCGCTTTGTTTGAGACTTGTCTAGGGCACTGCCTCCAGATTACTGCGAGTTCATATTTATTTGTAACGCGTGGAAAGCACTTCGCCTCTTTACTTTTGTTTGTCCTAGGGATTGGACAGTATGGATAGGGCCATATGTGGATTATACTGATGCTTTCAAGCAGTACTGCTCCTGGCAACGTGCCTCAGAGGTTCACCCGTACAACTCCACAGTACCTCCTCTTTGCTTTATTGGATTGCCCCAATCATCAGATACCATAGGTTTAGGTTAAGGTTACCGGGGAGTTTCCGCACTTAGCCTCCAAGGTGGGCCATTCCGCGTGGTCAGCTACCATATTGTTACGTCGTCACTTTGTTACCCAATAGTCTTTACAACGCTCACTACTTCAGCTGCCATAACGCATTTCTTGCACCTTCCAACTGCCGTAAATTTTATTTGTGTTTTATTTGTGGCGGGTACTCCATCCCCGACCTTCAGCCTGGGCATGGGGCGTGTGTGTCGCGTACCGTACCGTCCTGTGCCCACACGTGTCGTACCTCTGGCGGAGTACAGCGGGCCCTGCGACGCGCACAGCATGAGCTGCAGCCAGGCGCACAGCAGCGCGAGGACGAGCAGCGCGCGCAGCACCGCCCCGACCTTCAGCCTGGGCATGGGGCGTGTGTGTCGCGTACCGTACCGTCCTGTGCCCACACGTGTCGTACCTCTGGCGGAGTACAGCGGGCCCTGCGACGCGCACAGCATGAGCTGCAGCCAGGCGCACAGCAGCGCGAGGACGAGCAGCGCGCGCAGCACCGCCCCGACCTTCAGCCTGGGCATGGGGCGTGTGTGTCGCGTACCGTACCGTCCTGTGCCCACACGTGTCGTACCTCTGGCGGAGTACAGCGGGCCCTGCGACGCGCACAGCATGAGCTGCAGCCAGGCGCACAGCAGCGCGAGGACGAGCAGCGCGCGCAGCACCGCCCCGACCTTCAGCCTGGGCATGGGGCGTGTGTGTCGCGTACCGTACCGTCCTGTGCCCACACGTGTCGTACCTCTGGCGGAGTACAGCGGGCCCTGCGACGCGCACAGCATGAGCTGCAGCCAGGCGCACAGCAGCGCGAGGACGAGCAGCGCGCGCAGCACCGCCCCGACCTTCAGCCTGGGCATGGGGCGTGTGTGTCGCGTACCGTACCGTCCTGTGCCCACACGTGTCGTACCTCTGGCGGAGTACAGCGGGCCCTGCGACGCGCACAGCATGAGCTGCAGCCAGGCGCACAGCAGCGCGAGGACGAGCAGCGCGCGCAGCACCGCCCCGACCTTCAGCCTGGGCATGGGGCGTGTGTGTCGCGTACCGTACCGTCCTGTGCCCACACGTGTCGTACCTCTGGCGGAGTACAGCGGGCCCTGCGACGCGCACAGCATGAGCTGCAGCCAGGCGCACAGCAGCGCGAGGACGAGCAGCGCGCGCAGCACCGCCCCGACCTTCAGCCTGGGCATGGGGCGTGTGTGTCGCGTACCGTACCGTCCTGTGCCCACACGTGTCGTACCTCTGGCGGAGTACAGCGGGCCCTGCGACGCGCACAGCATGAGCTGCAGCCAGGCGCACAGCAGCGCGAGGACGAGCAGCGCGCGCAGCACCGCCCCGACCTTCAGCCTGGGCATGGGGCGTGTGTGTCGCGTACCGTACCGTCCTGTGCCCACACGTGTCGTACCTCTGGCGGAGTACAGCGGGCCCTGCGACGCGCACAGCATGAGCTGCAGCCAGGCGCACAGCAGCGCGAGGACGAGCAGCGCGCGCAGCACCGCCCCGACCTTCAGCCTGGGCATGGGGCGTGTGTGTCGCGTACCGTACCGTCCTGTGCCCACACGTGTCGTACCTCTGGCGGAGTACAGCGGGCCCTGCGACGCGCACAGCATGAGCTGCAGCCAGGCGCACAGCAGCGCGAGGACGAGCAGCGCGCGCAGCACCGCCCCGACCTTCAGCCTGGGCATGGGGACGGCCGCCGGCGCGGGTACCTCGCGTGGATCATCTGATCTGGAACAAGGGAGGAGCTTCGTTAGACAGAACCCGATCAACCACCTTGCATGTAGCTTGTAATGGTGCCGTTCTCTTCCAGCCTTCATTCATGGATGGTCAGACATACACGATTGCTCAATTGGATTACACGAGCTGGCGGATGGATCGGACAATCGCCAAAATTAGTTCCTTAGTCTAACACACCAAGAGAAGTAAGGTTTTAAGAGAGGTAGAGCTTTGTGGAACTTCCACTCGAATGAGCCGCTCGACTGGGGAAGTACCTCCACCTTACAGAATACCACAGTGAAGTAGCACTTCGTAACTGTTGTGCTTTGTTTCTGCTCGTGAGTAAGGTAACCAGAGCTTAGTTGGGGAGGGTATGGGGTTTTTAAAGGCAATGCATCTGCCCTTGTGCTGTTGTTGATGTCCATAGGTAAAGGTGATTTATTTATTTATTTATTTAAACTTTATTGCACCATATAAAAATTGTACAAAAGGCGGACTTAATGCCTCATGGCATTCTCTACCAGTCAACCTTAGGGTCAAACAGAAAGTGACTAGTAGGTAGGTAGTGCTATAAAAACTAAGTAAATATACGTTTATTACTTATATCTAACACATAATATACTACATCCCTCTTCCCTCCCTTACCATAGGCGACACCTTTGTTCCTTTTCCTCCCTATCACGTAAAAACACCAAAAGAACTGAGTTACCAGTTTAAAATTCCAAGGACATTCGAACTATCAAATTACCAATCATCAATTACTAGAATGGCTCGACGAACTAACTTCAATTATTCGGTAACGAGCTATTGTGTACACTCAACATTAGGAGTTATTGTACATTTGCCATTAAATTCATTCGTCATACTTTAAAACGTTTCATACATTGAATAAGCGTCGTCAATAACCACCAACTGGGCCTGCGTGGTGGTTTAGGATCTGATTTTCCTATCCATCCATAGGGAAGGCCCATGCCCCATCAGTGAGAACGTTAATACACTGATGATGATGTTGAAACATAATTCACAAGTACAAAATGCACAATTCTGTGCTTGGGAACGCACGTTAAGCTGTTGGTCCTGAGAGAACAGGCTCTCTACGGTCGTGTCAGATTGCTGTCCTAACGAACTCTCAAGGTGAGGGAATAAGGAGTGCACCTGTGCTTGCGCACTCACTTGTGCAATATAATATATCCTGCGTACCTGGCCGATCGTAGAATTGGCAGCCATGGTCGAAAATTTGAGCCAAGAATAAAACAAACGAGGTAAGCAAAATAAAACAGTTTCAAATAAACGAAGAAAACATTGCAATTCGGCATTTTTGCATTTGATTTTTCTGCTTAACGAATTTAAGAAGACAGTGTGACGAATTTTCCGCAAGAAAACAGAACTGTGAAGAATTCACATTTATGTGTGACCGCCCGACCCGGATTCGCACGAATGTTACTAAACCATCGGTGTTTCTTTGCTATTTTATGCATGTATTGTACTCACATCAACCTTCTTCTTTAATCACTCTATCTTATCCTACTACTATTATAAAGGCGAAAGTTTGTATGTATGGATGTATGGATGTTTGTTACTCTTTCACGTAAAAACTACTGAATGGATTTGAATGAAACTTTACCACATTATAGCTTATTCATCAGAATAACACATAAGATATTGGAAATCGAAATCCACGCGGACGGAGTCTCGGGCGGCCGCTAGTAATACAATAAATATGCATTTAAATCGTTTAAAGTTCGTAGTTTTTAGGATTCAAGCACACATACGAAGTAACTGCCGACTTTAATCACCGGATTATCCGATTAGAATGATGATTACGTGCTTCGGAATGCACGTTAAGCCGTTGGTCCCGACTATGATCCAAAAAATCTGGTTTCCCTTGTAAGGGTTACGGATTCGCTCCATTGTAACCAGGCTTGTCAATTCAGGATCATAGTCGCGCGCCGAGGCAATGGCCGTGAATGCAACCGGCAGAGGCGCTAGGCTGATGATGATAGGGACGGAGTACGGACAAAAGAAAGCGACTTCGTTTTATAATATTCAGTGATGTGAGCATTTACATTGTGGCAAGTGTACAAACCAAACATTTGGCCATATAGAGTTGATTGTGGCAGTAAAGATAATTCGCTTAATTTCACTTTTAATGGCGTTGAGTCAGAACGTATTAATACCGACATGTATTTTTCACACAGCCGTGGTAACAGAGTTGTTTAAAACGTTTATTTAACATGAGGTCGCCGGTTCGAATCCCGACGCACAATAGATTTTTCTATGTTTTTGTTAGTAATTGCAAACCATTTTTTTATGTTAAAATTAGAAACAAAGAAAAATTCATCGGATCTCGTGGCTCAGGCGGGAATCAAACCCAGCGCCTCTTGTAATCCAGGCAAGCGCTCTGACCACTAAGCTACCGAGACCGTTAGTAGACCTGACGAATTTCTCCGTGTTATCTATGTACTCTGTTATGACAAGAAAGAACTTGTGTGTTTCATTTCATACAATGATCATGACTTTTAGTAATTAAGATTCAAATAGTGAATATTTTTGACCTGTGCTTTTAGTAAAGCACAAGTCAAAAGTATTCACCTTCTAATGTCCTAACCAAAGTGGGAAAACCGGAGTATGTATGTATGTATGGGACAGCAATCTGACACGACCTTAGAGAGAGCAGGACCAACGGCTTAACGTGCCTTCCGGAGCACGGAGGAGCTCGTATTGAAATTTTTCGGTCACCCATCCGATGTCTGGCATCTGCGAACGTTGCTTAACTTTAGCAACCGCAGGCGGAGTGCGCTAACCACTGCGCCATCTAGCTCCTCAAACGTTATCACGTATTAATGGTACGTATTAATGGTTTTCGGCACAGTATGTTTCTACACTTAAGGTCAAAGATTACGTGTGAAATAACCCCCCTTAAAAGGGGGGATGATTAACGACAATGTCGCGTAACGTCTCTAGGACAAAGGCGGCCATCATTAAAATCAAATCAACATCAAGATTGTGGGAACAGTCACTGCAGGTCAAGTTCAAAGGTTGATTTCTTTTTAATGTCAAAATAACATGTTATTACATAACGGCAGAAAACTGCCTCCGTGGTGTAGTGGTTAGATCGCTGTGCTCAAACCTCGGAGGTCGTGGGTTCGAATCCCGCGGGAAACACTTTCACTTTGTGTTGGTTTTCCCAGTTTCGTGAGGACATTGTAGGCTTTAATAATCTGATTGTCCGATAAGAATGATGATTCCGTGCTTCGGAAGACACGTTCAGCCGTTGGTCCCGACTATGATCCAAATTGTCTGGTTTTCCTTGTAAGGGTTACCGAGGTCAGACGACAGTCGCTCCATTATAATAATCAGGCTGGTCAATTCAGGATCATAGTCGCAGCGCAATTATAATCCTAACAAGAAAATCAGGCACAAAAGACTATGAGGATTTTTGTAGGTGACGGCTTTTTTCTTTCTTCCGTTCATCAACCCAACATACATTTTGAGGAGCTCGGTGGCGCAGTGGTTAGCGCACTCGGCCTGCGGTTGCCAAAGTTAAGCAACGTTCGCAGGTGCCAGTCATCGGATGGGTGACCGAAAAATTTCATCTCGAGCTCCTCCGTGCTTCGGAAGGCACGTTAAGCCGTTGGTCCTGCGCCTGATCTCTCTACGGTCGTGTCAGATTGCTGTCCCACCGAATTGTGAGAGTGAAGGAATAGGGAGTGCATCTGTGCTTGCGCACTCACTTGTGCACTATAATATATCCTGCGTACCTGGCTGATCGGAAGATCAGCCGCCATGGCCGAATACGGCCGGAGGGTATTATTATTATTATTAACCCAACATAGTATTTAATATTCTTGAGGTCATTACAAACGATATTTGCAAAAGGCAAGCTGTAAACTCAGCCCGAACTGAGTGAGACAGGCTAAATCTTTTACATTAGATACCATAGAAAATGTATGATTCAAGTTCAAGGCTGCCCAACTCAGTTCGAACTGAGTTTTACACCTTTTTCGCTAGAATATGATATTACCATGTTTGGTCGGTGGAAGCGAAAGAAAAAGACGCCGATATTAGGCAATGACGTATTTGACATTATTTTACCATATATGATTGCTTTAACGCTTCTGCACATCTGATGGCTTTGCAATGCCCTGGTAGGAGAAAAAAAAGATGAATTTAAAATACGACCTACTATCCACTGCCCCATAGAAGCAATTTCACAGACCCAGAGTATTTTATGAAGGACATTCATTTAACTTAATGGGTCCTAATTCAGTAAATAACCGTGATTGATTATGCCAACCAACAGGCCATGTCATTTGAGACAAATTAATAACACAGGTCAACACGAATTTTGAGTCTGAGTTCTGTACCTCTGATTTTTATTACTTATGCCTAACTAATTAAAGAAAAAATATTTGAATCTAATAAAGTTTGCTTTTGTAGTTAATAAAACGAAATTTGAATTTCTATGAAAAAGCTCTATTTTTTAAACTCAATTATTTGTTAAAGGAAAACAGTTTTGAATTTACCTATTTTTATTCACTTAAATTATACAAGACGGCATAAATAAAAACGCTAATACAAAAAATAATAAAAAAAAGACTTTAAAAATGAACAGATTTGGTATTTCTTCTGTGTCAGATAGAGTTTTCTCGTATGATTCCCCAAATGTAGTCACCCATCATGTTTTCATAATATTGTCCTTGATAACGCTTTTTAAAGTTCATTACATCTTGGTGGAAACGTTTCCCTTGCTCTTCTGAATATACACCTAAGTTGTTTTTAAACTCGCTCAAATGAACATGTGGCATGTGGACTTTCAAAGACATTCTGCAACCCATAACTTTGAAGTTGTAAAACATAGCAGTAATAAGCTCCATTTAATTCTCTGCCTTTCTGTTGCTAAGAAAATAAGCTTCATAGGCTTCGCAAAGTCTCGTATTTGACGATATATACAAATTTTCTTGGCTCTCACTTTAATTAATCCGCCGCAAATATAACAAAAAGAGTCCACGGGATAATTGCACATTTTGGAATACATTTTAGGCCTCATGACCCATAAAATACGTTATTCCTTTGCAAAGTGCACGCGTGCACTGCCTTTGATAGTTTGTCACTCCTGCTTCACACCCACAGCCCCCCCTACCCCTCTCCTGTATCTTATATGCAACGGCTCCCAAAAAAAACTGCTAAAACACTATAATATTCGTTATACATTGTGTAAAGGTACAAAAGCAAACTTTATTTATTATAAATGGCGTTTCTGCTTATTTTTCGATGTAAACAATCAGAAAATATTCATTAAATAACAGACTCAAAGAAAAATATTTTTTTTGTTGACTTGTGTAATGTCCAATTCAATGGTTGGACTGACAGCACACTCTATGATCATCATTCATTTTAAAGAGAGGTAGAGTAGAGTTATCTTTTATATTTATAATTGTGAAAGTTTGTATGTTTGGATGTTTGTCCGTCAATCACGCTGAAATTACTGGATGGATTTTGATGAAATATGGTACACAGGCAGGGTAGTATGGGCTGACTTAGGTGATAGGATACTTTTTACCCCGATTAAATACTCCCACATGCACAATATACCTAAAAGAGGAACACTGTTTATTTGCAGCCGTGCGAAGCAGTGGTGGGTCGCTTTAAAGGAATGGTGCAGTACCTATTTCTTTTCTAACCCGGTATAGGGAAATGACTCATTCCCTAAAAGATAGAAGTACCTACAGTCCTTACTACACTGTGGCGGTGCAGTCGTATATATGCTAAGTCGGGGCAGAAACTCTGCTAGCGCGATGTAGGTTTGTATGGAAATATCTCAGTGCGTTTCAGCGCCATCTGTTGAGTATGTTGAGAGTATCGAAACTACTCCTCTGTGGTAATGTTGATAGGTGTCGCCACACCGGTACTCAAGGCACTTCATGTGTTATAGGTTTACGACGAGCCGTTTGGTGTAATGGTTGAGATGGCTATTACACCAACGGTCGCGGGTTCGATCCCGCACGGTACAAACATATGTATGCATGAACGTCTCTGTTTGTATCGGTCTGGGTATTTCTATGTATAATATGTATGTATTTACAAAAAAAAGTATGTTTATCCGTTGTCTGGCACCCATAGCACAAGCTAATGCTTAGTTTGGGGCTAGATGGCGCTGTGTGAATTGTCCAGAGATATTTCTGTCCAGAGATATGTAGGTACGTATTAATAGTTTATATTATAATAACTGCCGCATCAATAAAGACACACGTACGCGTAACACTATTGTCTCTTTGTTCAAACCCGACCTTGTAGAGCGACGCTAAGTTATGAATCACTTTGATGAAATAACATAAAGTTAAGTGAAATAAAACTACGTTTAAACGGACATAATCGCGGTATAATTTGAAACTACATATTTACAGGATAACCCGACGTTTCGGCACATTTTGAGGAGCCTCGATCACGGAATATCCTTTATACTTAATTTTAATAGCACTACCTACCTACTAGTCACTTTCTGTTTGACCCTAAGGTTGACTGGTAGAGAATGCCATGAGGCATTAAGTCCGCCTTTTGTACATTTTTTATATCGTGCAATAAAGTTTAAATAAATAAATAAATATCCGGTGTTATATCCGCTTAAAAGTAGTTTTATTTCATGAGTAACAGTCGCGTAAACATTAGAAAACATTGCAAAGTTAAGTATCATTCTGACGACCCGCTCGGTGTAATGGTCAAGAAGTTGCTTAAACCAAGAGGTCGCGGGTTCGATCCCGCACAGGACACACATGTGTGTTTGTCCTGGTCTGGGTGTTCATCAACAGCCTATCGCAGTCCACTGCTGGACATCATATGCCTTTGATGAACACCCGGACCAGGACAAAAGTCTGTTCTATGTATCAATTAAATAATATTTATAATACCACTGTTGATTCTAATGTCTGTGCCACAAGTGCTTAAGCTACTTAACACGGGGTCAGATCAATGTATGTGATTTTGTTAATTATTTATAATAGTTATTTTTTAATGTCTCACATCACGGCAAAGGCTGCCTACGGGGTGTAGTGGTTTGGGAGCTGGGATCAAAAACCGCGGAGGTCGCAGGTTCAAATCCCGCTTAAACACCAATACTTAGTATAGAATTTTTCAGTTTGGTTAGGACATTGCATAGCCTAAATTACCTGATTATACTTCTTTTTTTTTTCGATTTGACCTATTAGTATCTGAGTTTCTGACATTAGCGCTTTCAAACAAACAAACTCTTCAGCTTTATTATATTAGTACTTATACATTTTATAACTAAGCTACTTAACCTGCCCCAATTCTGTAAGTGTATCACTCGTCAAATCACTACGTAGACGTTTCTTCAGGCACGACTCGACTCTACAGCCTCCGAGGACCTTGGAAGGCAGCCAAGTGACGTGCTTTGTTCAAAAGAATCGATGAAACGTAGACAATATCAACATACATGCTTCAAATTAAAAAAAAACATATAGTTTGTAATGAAATAGGCAAAAAAACGAGGTATGTTTCTACTCGTGTTTGAAATCCGTTTTTTTTTTTATTTTTAATCTTATAAGTAGGTAAAGAACAAGCGGGTCACCTGATGGTAAGTGACCATAGACATAAACAACCGCACAAGGGTCGCAGATCCTCCCATGTAAAACCCCATACCCTCCCCAATAGAGCTTTGGCAACATTACTCACCAGCATAAACATAACACAATAGTTACGAAGTGCTACTTCACTGTGGTCTTCTGTAAGGTGGAGGTATTTACCCAGAAGAGCGGCTGATTCGAGTGGAAGTTCCACAGAGTTCTACCTCTCTAAAACTTTATATATTTTTCTTGTTTGTCAATAATTTTATAACCAATTAAGGTACCTACTTAAAGCCTCGATGGTCCTAGTGGTTTAAGTAACGGGCCGTGGTTTAAGTCACGGGCCGTGATCTCGAGCTCCTGGGTTCGATTCCCGGGTCGGGCCAAATTTGTGTTCATTTTTATGAACACAGCCCGGGTTTGTGATCGCCAACCCGCATTTGGCAAGCGTCCCCTCTTTGTAACGAAAACATGATTTCAAATGATGGAGGCCTTTGCCCTGTAGTGGGACATTAATAGGCTGATACTATACTAAGCTACTTAACCTGCCCCAATATTGTAAGTGTTTCGCTCGTCAAATAACGACGTAGACGTTTCTTCAGGCACGACACGACTCTACAGCCTCCGAGGACCTTGGAAGGCAGCCAAGTGACGTGCTTTGTTCAACAGAATCGATGAGAAACGATGAGAAGTATGCAACAACACCATACATACTTTAGATAACATTGAAATGTTCGCAGAATTTCAAATTGTGGTGGTAGATATTAAAGAAGGAGCGATGGTGGCCTAGTGGTACGGACGGCGCCTCACATACGTGAGGTCCGTGGTTCGAATCCGGGCCTCTGGATTTTTCGAAATCTTTGTGTGGATTAGTGCCATTAGCTCGGTGGTGAGGGAAAACACCGTGAGGAAACCTGCACATTCAGTGATTTCTGAGTTTTGTTCAGTTAGGTCTGAATGTGTAACCATGATCCAATCTGTCTGGTTCCCCTCTTAGGGTTACGAAGGTCTGATGGCAGTCGCTTCACTGTTATAACCAGGCTCGCCAAATCCTGGATCATGGTCAAAGCTGACCCCGCATAGAAACGGGATAAAAGCTAGGAAGACGAGAGATATTGAAGAAAAAATTGACAAAATAAATGGAACGACGGACTCTTATAAATCCGACAGTTTCAAAAATATAAAAACACAAATATCAAATAAATAAATTCCTTGTACCTACTTAAAACATTACCTAGCCCCAAACGACGCTCGGCAGGTATATGAAATGAGAATCCAGCCTCGATAAATGGACTAAACACCATAAGGAGATTTTTCAATTCGAACCAGTAGTTGCTGAGATAAGCGCGTTCAAACAAAAGAACAATCAAATTAAAATATAATAATAATAATACTCTCCGGCGGTATTCGGCCATGGCGGCCGATCTTACGATCAACCAGGTACGCAGGATATACTAGTGCACAAGTGAATTAAAATATAAGTAAATTAAAATATAAATATATCCAAGAAATAGTTTAGTATTTATCCATGTTATCGCATTAAGTTTTTAGCTTGTAATGATAACATTAAGGTGGTTTAAAATAAATAAATATTTAAGTACCCAAATTCTGAATTCGAACGACAAAACATGCTTAGAAAAACTATTTGCTATTCCAAGGAGAGATATTTTGTGTGACAAATATACTGTAGTTGGAATAACAATTCAAGTGCCATAACTAATTTATCTTTTGTTCACGATTCGATATACATTGGGAAAAACGTACAAAAGAACCCATATTGTCTGTTTAGAAAACATACATTTATTATTCATTACGTATGCCCGACGACAGAATACTGTAGCATATTTTTTATTATCGTGACGTACATTGGTTACTAAGGTTACTACGCGAAGTGAAGTTACTGTCGCTTCATATTACGGGGTCTGTGTCGGAGCCGGTGGAAATATGACGAGAGTAACTAACGATTTGAAATTGGCACTTAAAATTGAAGCGAAAGGTGAATTTTGATATATCTGTCAATGTCATGACAAAATTCACCAATCACATGCCAGTTAGACCTACCTACTGCCATCTAGCGGATTTTTCATTTGCGAAAATTTAACCCTCATTGCGAGATAACACTATGCCGAAATAACGTCGCGTAACTTTGTACAGAAAATACAATGCCAGCCACCGAAGTACAAAAAAAGTAAAGTAAAGTATCAGCCTATCAATGTCCCACTGCAGGGCAAAGGCCTCCATCATTTGAAATCATGTTTTCGTTACAAAGATGGGTTTTGGCTTAATCACCACGCTTGCCAAACTTGGTGATCAAAAACCCGGGCTGTGCTCAAAAAATCAACACAAAGTTTGCCCGACCCGGGAATCAAACCCAGGACCTAGAGACCAAGGCCTGGTACTTAAACCACTAGACCATCGAGGCGTTAGGCACTAGACCGAAGTACGGCCGCGTAATTTCGGCATAGTGTGTTCTACACAATTCTGACTAGCGGTTGCCCGCGACTCCGTCCGCGTGGATTTCGATTTCCAATAGCCTAAAGCCTTCCTCGTCAAATGGACTATCTAACACAAAAATATTTTTTCAAATCGGACCAGTAGTTCCTGAGATTAGCGCGTTCAAACAAACAAACAAACTCTTCAGCTTTATATATTAGTATAGATATTAATTAGTAACACAAGTGTTTTAACAACTTACCACGGATCAATGTATATAATGTTTTGAGATATTATTTACATAATTAGTTACACTATATAAGGTGTAACAAAATATACTGCAAATATTTTAAGGGCGAATTTCTTAGCGGAAATGTAATAAATTTGTTTAGTAAAATTTTTTTGTTAATACGCTAGTTTCCGAGAAAATCAACAAAATAAATTGAGTGAATAATTGGGAAAAGTACAAAATTTGTCATATGCAAGACAGCTGGTCGTGTCTTATCAGTGTAATACAATTACTACACTTGTCCTGCCCCAAAAGCAAAGTGGCGGAGAGGGGGCGAAGCTTACAGGACGAAAAAAGGAAATTAGCCAATGCAGAAAATGCAAAATTTTTAGGTATTAATTTTGACTTTTTAATATCTGATATTGATTACATTGCCACTAAAGAATTCGCCCTTAAAATATTTGCAGTATATTTTGTTACACCCTATATATCTTTATTATACTCCGTTAGGCCATTTTTGAAGAAAAACAACTAATATGTGACAAAGAAGATACAATGTCACCTTGGTTTTAGTGTTTTGTTATGTTAAATAAGAAGTAATTAGCGTAAGCACGTGTAACTGATATTAAAAGAGTTTTTACTCATTTATACCTGCGGCTTTGCCTGCGTTGATAATCGCGGTTTTATCCCATGGGAGCATTAAATCGGGATTAAAAGTATTATATCACCTAAGTCAGCCCATACCTTGACAGTATACTTAATTTCGTTTTGGGAGTTGAGGAGCTCGATGGCGCAGTGGTAAGCGCACTCGGCCTGCGGTTGCTAAAGTTAAGCAACGTTCGCAGATGCCAGTCATCGGATGGGTGACCGAAAAATTTCATCTCGAGCTCCTCCGTGCTTCGGAAGGCACGTTAAGCCGTTGGTCCTGCGCCTGATCTCTCTACGGTCGTGTCAGATTGCTGTCCCACCGAATTATGAGAGTGAAGGAATAGAGAGTGCACCTGTGCTTGCGCACTCACTTGTGCACTATAATATATCCTGCGTACCTGGCTGATCGTAAGATCGGCCGCCATGGCCGAATACGGCCGGAGGGTATTATTACCAAATTTCGTTCAAAGTAGTTTCATCGTGATTGACGGACAAACTTCCAAACAAACGAATTTTTACATTAAGTTATCTCGATCAAATGCTCACATGGGAAAAAATAGGAATCTTGATAACGTGAGCAAAGCCACGGGTAAAAACTATTTCATAATATTATAAAGCTGAAGAGTTTAAACTCTTCAGCTTTATTTTATATTAACAAGCAATTTTGACAGGCCCGTTGGTCGAGTGGCTAGAGACCCTGGCTACAAAACCAAGGGTCGCGGGTTCGAATCCCGCTAGGGGCAAATGTTTGTGTGATGAACAATGAACATCGGCATTTGTACTCGAGTCATGGATGTTTATAAAAGTATTTAAGTATGTCTATCCGTTCCCTAGCTAGTCGAATACTACTCAAAGAGAACTTATCTCATATACTATATACTATCCTATATCCTACTACTATTATAAAGGCGAAAGTTTGTATTGTGGATGTATGGATGTATGGATGTTTGTTACTCTTTCACGTAAAAACTAATGAATGGATTTGAATGAAACTTTACCACAATATAGCTTATAAGCAGAATAACACATAGGATATTGGAAATCGAAATCCACGCGGACGGAGTCGCGGGCGGCCGCTAGTTCCCAATAAGCTGGATGATATGTCAAAAGTCCCCATAGATCCCGCTTGTGCGATGTTTTTTATTCGAGGTCAAATGTCAAAACACCGTTAGGAAACCTGCACATTCAGTGATTTCTGACTTTAGTTCAGTTAGATCTGAATGTGTAACCATGATCCAATCTGTCTGGTTCCCCTCTATGGGTTACGAAGGTCTGATGGCAGTCGCTTCACTGTAATAACCAGACTCACCAAATCCTGGATCATGGTCTAAAGCGGACCCCGCATAGTAACGAGATAAACGCTAGGAACAAGAAAGGTCACAATTTTTTATAAGACGGGCCCATGGTCTAGTTGTCAGAGACACTGGCTGCAAAACCGAGGGTCACGGGTTCGAATCCCGGTAGGGGCAAATGTTTTGTCGCTCGCTCGACCAACTCCTCAAATAGCACATCAAATTAGTGCCGACTGTAATCCTGCCGCTAATATCCGGCTCGAAGGACCAATGAACAATCCCCTGACGCCCCTCGACGCCCACCAATGCAAAGAAATACCTGGGCCGGGTAATTGTTATAATAAAACACCAAATAGGTATAATCAAAATGAGCGTCTATTTACAACAGAAAAATCAATACAATTTGACATAAAGAAAAACAAAAGAATAATTAAATAGAATTCGCTCCCTGCTGTCATGTGTCAAATGAACGAAAGAGGTTTATACAATATCTTAGTGGAATGCGACTCAAAGAGAACTTATCTCATATGCTATATCTCTGACAAACTTTTTTTTTGGGTTGGCAACCCTGGACAATGGACGTCAAATTACTAGCCTCATAAAATTTATTTAAATAAAATAGGAAATAAGTGATAATAAAACATATATTACGTGTATTTTGTGTCTAAAGTGGATAAATATCCAGGATTAGTGTTATAAGCAGTGGGCGTGCAGTATAAACAAGATTGTGGATTGACCTGTACTCGCCGGCCGGCTGTCAAACGACCAACTTCAAAGTACAACGGAATTACCGGGGGAGTAATCTTTTTACTAATTTATACTTATCTGTTTATGTCTATAAAACATATAGAATAGGATTTATTCTCATTTCTCTAATAATATCTAAATAATAAATGTCACCTATTTAAGTTAGTGAATCTATTTTAGGTTATATCTTTGTTTACACTGAAGCAACTTAATCAAATACAGACTTAAGTTATATAAACTCGTTACAGAAAGATAATATTACAAGTGTATTTAATTTACCGAATCGTAATAATTATGTCATTTGTTGAATTAAAGTGCAAAGTGTCTATGTTGTGATCAAATCCAATTCAAATGAATTTGGGTTGATTGATTTCAGACAACCTGAGGCAAATAACACAATCTGTACACTTACAATTTATGAAAAAGAGCTTTAAGTGTAATTTACATGTACAAACATTATAAACATAGCAGTTATTAATAGTCTTCTTTTTTTTTTTGTATTGGTCTACCCTACTTTAACTGTAAAACTTGGTTTGTTCTTTCTTTCATTAAACATACAATTACAATTGAAAATCTTGTATATTTAGTTGTGTCAACCATTACTAGGTATATGCTAGCTTACTTTTTTTACCATTATTAGTTAGTATTAGTTAGTTACATTCAACTTCAGAAAACCCTATCCGTTGCGTTGTTCTGACAGCTGTTGTACACTAAATTTTTACCTTTTCCAGGTTTAAAAGAAACTTTTAAGATGATGACCAGGAAGGCTACAACCCAAGACTTGGAGCATAAATTAAAAAGGGCCCTACAAGAGATTGTTGAACTAAAGCGAGAAAATAGTCAACTCCTTCAGGAACACAGCGACAATGAGATTGAATCTTTAAGGATAATATCTCAAAACTCCCAGTTGAAATGTGAATTGTCCACACTACATGCCCATCTCACGGATACTCTTGGTGAACGGGACCGGCTCTTGGAAACGGTTAAAAACTTCGATGAATGCAGTGTTACCTTCGAACGTGCTCTGTCTAGAATCAGCGAACTCGAGGGTGACCTACGTGATGCATCCCACACGATACAACATCTTGAAGAGGAGAAGCTGAGTCAGTCAGCTTTACATACCCACACATTGTTTGAGGAGCTGCTCGAGTCACCGGGAGGTCATCCTGCTGTTCAAGACCCTAGTTTATATAAATGTAAAAATGTCATGAATAGCAAGAAGAAACTAAAAAAGTACTGTAAAATTAACAAATTTATTAAAAAAACTAAAAAATTAATTAAATTGCAGAATTGTTTTAAGAAAAGTATTAAATTAAGAAAACAACGTGCAGATTTATTAGACAGTTTAGAACTTTATAGTAGTAAGTTAAAAGAGAGTAGGTTACGCCATAAGATAGAAACTCAGGAGCTCCATTTTGAATGCTCAAAGTTGCTTAGTTCATTAGAATCCATGACAAAAAAATACACTGCTGCTAAGACCCAAATAAGTGAGCAAGTGTTAGCATTAGAAAAAATTTTGAATCAGAGTAATGACAATGAGCACATAGTTGATAGCAATCAACCGCTCTTGATAGACTCTTCTAGTAAAATATGTAATGTTAGTTCACAGGTCAAAGGGGATGTGTTTGTGTTCTCTGACGGCTTAGGGGTTGGCTATGGGCCTCTGCTTAATAATAAATTAGATGTTAAGATTATGAATAATTGTATACCAGGTGCTCATTTGGAGCAAATTGTGAACACGATAAAATCTAAGAATTTTAATGATAACTCAATCATTGTGTTAATGATGGGTAATGGACTTAACACCTGCAAAAGGGAGGTAATAAATTCTCTTTCATCTTTAACTCAACTAGCGGTTGAGAAAATAATTTTATGTGCTTTTCCCTTTTCCAGGTGTTATACAGAGGAACAAAATAACAGTATTCATACATTGAATACTTCTTTATACAATTTTACATTTAGTCATAGCGACAAGTTTGTGTTTTTTGACACAAACAAATTTATTGATTATAAATTTACAGTGACTGGCAAAATGTTTTATTTGCCTTATAAAATTAAATCTGACATAGCTACATTGTTAGCGTTCAATATTAATAATATTTTAGATAAAAAGTCTTTGGAATTTGTTCCAAATAATCATTTAAATTTAATCTTAAGACAATAGAGGATCACTCTAGCAAGTTAAGGACATGTAATGATCATATTAAAAATAACATTTTTTTTAATCTTATTCATCAGAATGTACAAGGTTTGACTGGCAAGGAACTTGAAATAGAATTGTATTTAAATGATCAGAATATTGACATTCTTTGCATTACTGAACATTGGTTAAAACAGCATGAGTTAATTTTGAACGTAAATAATTATAAGATTGGTAGTTCGTTCACGAGAGCAACGGCTATAAGGGGTGGGTCACTAATATTATTGAAAAATTTGATAGAATTCAAAGAACGTAAAGATGTCGTCTCGCTCTCCGTGGAACGAACTATTGAAATTGCGTGTGTAGAGGTAGGGCGGCACATTGTTGTATGTGTTTACAGACCTCCGTCGTCTAATTATAATGAATTTGAGATTATTATGGAGGATGTGTTACGTCGATTATGCACCTCCAGTAAGAAGTTAATCGTGTGTGGTGACTTTAATATTAACATTTTAATCACACAGAACTCGGGTAGGTTTCTCAATCTTTTCCAATCTTTTGATTTGCACCCGCTTTTTGTTGAACCAACGCGAGTAACACCTACATCAGCCACATGTTTAGATAACATTTTTTGCAATGAAAATGTTTTAGAAAAACGTATCATTAATTTTATTAATTCTGACCACAGCGGCCAGTTGGCCGTATTTGAGTACCGTTTTGCCCTTCCTCCATCGACAATTGTCTGTAGGCCTGTTACTGCCAACCGTAGACAACAATTTAAAGAACGTGTTGACAGTAAATTGTCCAGGATACAGTTAGACGTTAATAAAAATGGACACGAATTATATGAAAACCTCTTTAACATTATAGAAAAAGAGTTCACTAGCATATTTACTAAAAAAACTATTACAGTCAATAGAAATAAGGCTAAATTTAGTGACTGGGCTACTCCTGGCATTTATAGAAGCAGAAGGAGGTTATTTGAACTATACGATTTAAAAGCTAATTCAAATGACCCTGCTATTGCAGAATACGTTAAAGAATATTCAAAATTGTTTAAAAAAGTTTGCGCAATAGCTAAATCTAATCAAATCAAAGATAAAATAAAGAAAGCCAATAACAAGAGTAAAGCTACTTGGAAAATAATTAACAAAGAGACTTGTAAAAATAAAACACGAGACAGCAAGTTCTCTTTAAATATAGGAGGTATTAGCCACGATTCTGATGTTGATGTGGCCAATGCATTTGAATCTTTCTTCTCTGATATACCAGTCATGACTACTAGTAAATTAAAATCAAGCCCACATCTTGCTCAATCCCTTCTCAAATCTAGTGTGGATGAGTGCACAACCACCTTTAGTTTTACACATATTAACCCTGACACAATTTATAAAACTTTCAAAGAATTAAACATGAAAAAAACTGAAGACATATGGGGAATTTCCATGGATATCATAAAAAATATTATTCACTCCATGGCGCCCTATTTAGCTTTTATATTTAATCAATGTGTTGATCATGGTCAATTTCCAAATTTAATGAAATATAGTAAAATAATACCATTATTTAAATCAGGAGAAAAAAGTGACCCATCCAATTTCAGACCAATTTCAATTTTACCCACACTAAGTAAAATATTTGAAAAAATTATATTCAATCAGCTGTTACTTCATTTCAAGTTAAACAAGCTATTACATGTTAATCAGTATGGGTTCACTAGAGGTAAATCCACCACCGATGCGGGAGTGGCACTCATTAAACACATTTTTGACGCTTGGGAAAATAAGCAAGATGCCATAGGTATTTTTTGCGATTTATCGAAAGCATTCGATTGCGTTGATCATCAGACATTGTTGATGAAGTTGCGGCATTATGGAATCACTATCAACTCGCTGAATCTAATACAATCATATCTATCTAACAGAATTCAACGAGTCAATATAAATGAGGTAGACTCAACAGGAGCTCCTCTAATAATGGGCATCCCCCAAGGCTCGATATTAGGGCCTTTGCTTTTTCTAATTTATATTAATGACCTTCCATATTTCACAGAAAGCCTTTGCGAAACTGTTTTATTCGCTGATGACACTTCTCTAATATTCAAAGTTGATAGACATAAAAATATATTTGACGATGTGAGTAATTCGGTCTCGCTTATTTTACAATGGTTTACTTTTAATAATTTGTTATTAAATACCAAGAAAACGAAATGTGTTCAATTTACAATGCCTAATGTTCGAAACGTTATTCCCAATATTACCATTAATGGGGAACCTGTTGAAATTGTCAACTCGACAGTGTTTCTGGGAATAACACTTGATTCTAAATTGCAGTGGGGCCCTCATCTCACTGCTTTAACGGGTAGACTTAGTTCAGCTGCGTATGCAGTGAGAAAAATTAGAAATCTGTCTGATGTGGAAACAGCTAGGTTAGTTTATTTTAGTTACTTCCACAGTATCATGTCATATGGGTTGCTTTTATGGGGCTCGGCTTCTGACATCAACAATATATTTATACTGCAGAAGAGAGCTATCCGTGCTATTTATGGGCTCAAAACTCGCGATTCTTTAAGGGAAGTATTTAAAGACATAAATATATTAACTGTACCATCACAATTTATTCTTGATTGTGTTATGTATGTACGAAAAAATCTCGATCAGTTTTCAAAAAAGTCGGATTGTCATAGATTTAATACAAGAAATAGGCATAAGCTTGCAATCCCAAACATTAGACTTCAAAAGATTGGAAATTCTTTCATTGGATTAAGCATTAAATTATTTAATAAATTACCTCTAGATATTGTTAACTTACCCTTGCATCAGTTTAAGTCTTATATTAAAACTAGTTTAATGAAAAAAGGGTATTATAGAGTTGAAGACTACCTGAACGATGGAGGGCTGTAGCTTCTGATGTGCTAGCTTTCTTGCCATTTCTTCTCACGCTTATATTATTTTATTTATGCAATGTGGACATGTAACTAATGTAGAATAGTATTGTTCCAAATTATTTTATTATTTATTAGACAAGTTTGTATTTTAAAGTAAAATGTTGTTCTGTTTGTTTATACATATGTATAAATTTTATAAAGTGTATGTACCTAGACTGGGTCATATAGTGTAGTTTTACTTTAAATTTTGTTATTCCATTTGATGGTTGGATGGCCTGGGTCCTAGTAGTCATGCTCACTATAATGTCTCTGGGGTGGTGGCGCTATGTGGCGGGTCATTTCATTCCCTCTAAAATGGTTGAGTGAGATGATGGCTGACACATACGTCATACTTGTGAACAGGTGCCGCCTTTGGGGACTGGTCGACTAGGACTTAATCTGTTCATGTTAAATATATTTTTAATTATATACTTGAAAGAGGTAACTGTATGACCTAGTACAAGTATGTTATCTTATTGTATGGACAAACTATTGTTATTATTTGGCGATTGAAAAGAGCAACTATCGAGTTTCTTGCCGCTTCTTCTCGGTAGATGACTGCATTAAGAAGTCGGTGGTCGAGTCATTCTATTGTACTAATTGACGATTTATAAGTGCCTTGCAGAGGCCAACATGAATAAAGTATATTTTGAGTTTGAGTTTTGAGTTTGAGTTTGAAACCGTATGTTGTATATTTCATTAGTATGCGCCGGCGCAGGTGGGCAAGGCCGAAGACACTTGGCCTCAATGCAACTTGTATGTAACTTGCGTTTGTACTTATGTTGTACATTTAGACCCCCTCTAACTTGATAAGTAAATACATACATACCAAACTTACGAAAAAGTAAGGAATCCGTTATATTTGACAGCTTGTAACGGTGCCGTTCCTTCCAGCCTTCATGGATGTTGAGAGGTGGAATTCACTAAGCGCAAATGTCATAATCTCAAGATTGTATCAACGGCGACAGTACAAAATTAGTATTATAAATTCCTACTGTCGCCGATGACACAACTGTGAGATTATGACATTTGCGCTTAGTGAATCGCCCCCCAGGCCTCCACGATGGCTGGAATGATCTAACCTGCGCGCCCACTGGCCGCTAATTAAGTACCTTTCAAAATTCAAAATTTGTCTATTACGAGTATGTTCATTTCCGCTTTTGTTGAGGAGTCATTTAGATTTTAGATTTTCGCGTTGCATTATGACACCAGTATTATTTAACGGGACTAAACGCGATATTAATTATGTAGTATATGTATACTACTTACTGCTTGACGTTTCGGCTGCGTTACAACAGCCGTGGTCGCAAGCGGACTCTAGTAAGTATAGTATACAGTAAGTAGTATACATATACTACATAATTAATATCGCGTTAAGTCCCGTTAAATAATACTGAAGTCATTTACACCTAGAGCTACCGTAGAGCTAGACATAATGACTAATGTATACCTTATAGCCAACGACATTTGGGAATATTGAGAAGGACATGACTGCCATGGCATGGCCCTTCTAATCCGCTCAAATATTCGTACACAACCGCCATATTGGAATGCTGATCAACCTGGCGAAATCAAAGCGGGATTTGAACCCACGACCTCTGAGATTTTAGAGCTTTTAACTAACTAGCGGCCGCCCGCGACTCCGTCCGCGTGGATTGGACTATCCAATACAAAAAGTTTTTTTTCAAATTGAACCAGTAGTTCCTGAGATTAGCGCGTTCAAACAAGCAAACTCTTCAGCTTTATTTTATTCAGTAAGATTTGAAGTATATATATCAAAATCAAATGATTAAAGCCTGAAATATCCTGATAAAACTAGCAAAATCAAAGCAGGATTTGAACCCACGACCTCTTAGGTTTTAGACCTTTTAACTAATATACCAAGGAGGCAGATCGCGTGCTTATAACCAGCTGACTAGTTTTCACAACTTTATTGTGAGTTGTAAACAATTTTATTACACGCTCAAGCGATTTTAATGATTATGTTAGTTAATTTTGTTACATTACATGCGATATTACATCGATATAAATCAAATAAATGACACAAGGTATTATTTGTTTGTTAACGCATTAAATATGAGTGAAATAATTATGACTCTGTGACTAGAACTATTATAAATAATCTAAACAATCTCCACTTTAATATTATAAAGAGGAAATACATATTTGTATTTTTGTATGTAACGAATAAGCTCAAAAACTACTGGACCGATTTAAATAATTATTTCACTGTTGGCTAGCTGCACTATCCGCGGTGAACATAGGGTACTTTAGATCCCGGAAATTTAGGGGAAAGGGGGGGATATTTGAAAAAAGAAATGACGCGCGGGTGAAACCGCAGGAGGAAGGCTGGTACTATATGAAGAGAAAAATTCGTTTGCTTTTTTGTAATGAATAGACCCAAAAACTACTGGACCGATTTTAAAAATATTTCACCATTCGAAAGCTGCATAAGCCCCGAGTTACACAGGATATATTTAGTTTTCAAAAAAATATGTGTTTAAATGCCATGTTTAGTGACATTATTGTGAATTTATAAAGTGAATTTATTTATTCATTGTTATTTAATGTGGCAGTAATATTCTAGTCTATAGGTACTGAACTAGGATAGAAGGAGATAAATAATTGCTACATTTTAAGCAATCTACGCTTTCCATTAGAATATACGGGTTGACGCAATTTGTGAAACTATAGTATAGTAGGTATAGTGGCAGACCGGCATACATATGTCAGTTAAAATTTATAGTTTAGGTGTTGATTTAAACCCGTATCAGACCAATAATGTAATTATCCTTTGATGAAATGATTTCTTATATGGGAAACACCTCTAATTATTTTTTATTGTTATATTTTTTATCTATAGGTACTAATACGAGTATGAGCGAAAAGCGCAGAGTAATCTGCCTGTCTGTCTGTAACGCTTTCGAGCTCAAACCTTTAACCGATTTTGATGAAATTTGGCACAGACTATCTTGAGACCCTGAGAAAGAACATAGGCTACCTGTTTTTGCGAAAATATGGGATCTGAAATCCATGCAGATGAAGGCGTGGACGGCCGCTAGTAAATCTATCTTTCTATCCTACTACTATTATAAAGGCGAAAGTTTGTAAGTATGGATGTATGGATGTTTGTTACTCTTTCACGTAAAAACTACTGAATGGATTTGAATGGAACTTTACCACAACGAAGCTTATACATCAGAATAACACATAGGATCTTGGAAATTGAAATCCACGCGGACGGAGTCGCGGGCGGCCGCTAGTCTATAATAAAAAGATCCCACAACTTAATAAATATTAAATACGGAGTCTTAGCCAAAGTCAGCATTTGACCGAATTTTTTGCAACAAAATCAGTATTCTGAAATGTCTGAGACATCTTTTATAAACTATTCCGTTTGTGGGCCGAGATCTAAGGTTACTTTTTGCCGTTCACAAAAACTAGTCTCTTCATACTATTGGAACTCGACTATTAAAGTTAACCTAGTTTTTTCCAGCTTTACGATTTGCATGGATGATGGTTTTCATCTGTTTTTGTCATAGATCGAAATCTATATTACCTATTATTATAATAAATCGAGCTCGATGGCGCAGTGGTTAGCGCACTCGGCCTGCGGTTGCTAAAAGTTAAGCAACGTTCGCAGATGCCAGTCATCGGATGGGTGACCGAAAAAATTCATCTCGAGCTCCTCCGTGCTTCGGAAGGCACGTTAAGCCGTTGGTCCTGCGCCTGATCTTTCTACGGTAGTGTCAGACTGCTGTCCCACCGAATTATCAGAGTGAGGGAATAGGGAGTGCACCTGTGCTTGCGCACTCACTTGTGCACTATAATATATCCTGCGTACCTGGCTGATCGTAAGATCGGCCGCCATGGCCGAATACGGCCGGAGGGTATTATTTATTATTATTAATAAATAAAACTGAAGAGTTTGTATGTTCGTTTGTTTCTTTAAAGGCGCTTATCTTAGAAACTACAGGTTCGAATTGTGAAAATTATTTGCGTTGGATAGTACAGTAGTCATAAGAGGGCCTTATACTATAGCTTAAAGTTTAAGCTTAAGTCCACACATAGATTTCGAAAAATCCAGAGGTTTGGGCCCGGATTCGAACCGCGGACCTCACGTATTGAGGAGCCGTCCGTACCACTACGCCATTATCGCTCTCTTGTTCCTACTAAGAATTCCTACTAAGCATAAACAAATACTGTTATCATGACTAGACATTTAGCAGTGTGACCTAGTATTTTCCGCCATTCTTACTAAACGTTGTTTATAAAACACGACTCGTCTTCTTTTACTGAAGGTGCGACCTTTCACCAAACCGGCGCATGCCGCAAGGCCAATCGATTAATCCTAGGGGTGACAATGCGATGAGATTAACAATGCAACATATTGTGTTGTATTAAGATATCAGAATTAACAGTGGTATGTATACTAATATACTAAAGCTGAAGAGTTTGTTTGTTTGTTTGTTTGTTTGAACGCGCTAATTTCATGAACTAATTGTTGGAATTGAAAAAATATTTTTAAGAAGGCTTAAGGCTGTAGTATAACCGAAATAAACGCGGACGGAGTCGCGGACGGTCGCTAGTTACAAATATAGGTAGTAACTGAAAAGATACATACATATGTCACCCAGGACCACCAGGACAAACAGCCATGTTCATGCACACAATGTTTGTCATCTGCGGGGATCGAACCCGCGACCTCTAGGTTGTCTAAATAAATATAAATCAAAATCAAAATATTCTTTATTCAATTAGACTTAATATAGGCGCTTATGAATCGTCATAAAAATTACAGTAATAATGACTCGACCACCGATTCGGAAGGGCTGTTTTTTTCCGAGAAGAATCGGCAAGAAACTCGACAGTTGCTCTTTTTAAACAACATAGACGAGCCAAACGAACGAACAAGAGGGTCACCTGATGGTAAGTGATCACCGCTGCCCATGGACATCAACAACCGCACAAGGGTCGCAGATGCGTTGCCTGCCTTTAAAACCTCATTGTTTATTTTATTGTTGTGATTTTAGACCGCGTTGACAATTTGGCATCCTTAGCACTGGATGAGTAGCTGCTTGAACTAACTTGTACGCCCCCCCCTCCCCCACTTGACACGGTGACAAAATACCAGCAGGCTGTGTGACGTAACATCTTATGACTTTTAATGTCAGTATATATATAAACAGATTACTAGTCTATACTATCTATACTAATATTATAAAGAGGAAAGGTTTGATTTTTTGTTTGTTTGTATGAACTGAATAGGCTCCGAAACTACTTGGCAGATTTGAAAAATTCTTTCACTGTTGGAAAGCTACATTCACCCAGAGTAACATAGGCTATATTTTATCCCGGTACGGGAAGTAGTTCCCCCGGGACGCGGGTGAAACCGCGTGACGGGCCGCTAGTAGTATTATAAATGTGAAAGTTTGTTTGTTTTGGTGTTTGCCCGTCGTTCACGCTGAAACTACTGAACGGATTTTGATGAAATTTGGTATACAGGCAGGGTATGGGCTGACTTAGGGATGCCCAAAAAAGTGTATTGTATCGATATATCGCATCGTAACTGTATCGAACTTCTTTGTATCGATACGCGATATTATCGCTTTCCTTTGTATCGATATATCGTATCGTAACCGTATCGTATGTCTTTCAAATAATATGTGATATAATGAGTTTATATCGTACTTACCAAGGGTTATCTTTTTAGTAGGTTTACTATATTAGTATTTTTTAAAGTAAAGTATCATTATATGTATAAAGAAAAGATTTATTTAAAAAGTCTTTTCAAATATGTGACATAGTTAATTTACACTCTCCACCGCTATCTGACGTTTAGTTGACTTTACTGGCGGTGCCATTAGAAAGATTATGAAGTAAGTTTTGTTGCTCGAACTCGGATAAAATGAAAACGGAGAACATAAACTAAACATTTATTAATCATATTATATTTGACGGTACTACAAAGTCTAAATATTTATTTAAATCGACCTCCAAGTCTAAACAAAAGTCGGCTGTTCTTGTTCCATAAACAATTTTTTCGACGTTATCTCTTATTACTAATACTTACAATATATACAATGACACTGTCTATTATGGTTTAGCGATTGTGTAATAGGAACTTTTAAAATTGTACAAATGGAACACCCACATAGTTTAATACGATACGTTAATGCGATATTTTTATAAGAGTGCGATATATCGAAGCATATCGTATGGTCAAAATATCGCAACAAATATCGATATATCGTATAGCGCTGTATCGATATTCCGATATATCGTATCGTAACGGGCATCCCTAGGCTGACTTAGATGATGGGATACTTTTCATCCCGATGTAATGCTCCCATAGGATAAAACAGGAATCAGAATCAGAATAATCTAGAAAACGCGTTCAAAGCCGCGGGTAAAAAATAGTAATTAAAAATGTGAATGTGTGTTTACTTGTTTGTCCGTCAATCATGCGTAAACTATTGAACTGATTTTGATGTTTGATATACAAGCAGGGTATGGGTTTATTATCTGTGGTATGGGCTGACTAAGGAGAAAGGATACCTTTTATCCCGATTAAGTGCTCTCATGCGATAAAACAGTTATTATTATCTTGATAAAAACATCAATCAAGCCGAAAGTACTGAACGGATTTTGATGTCCTAATTCTAGGTGGGCAAAGCTGTGGTAATAAAAGTACCTAAATAATAGTCCATACCAGCTGTACGGTGAAGGAAAACATCGTGAGGAAACCTGCACACTACAAGTAAGTTAGGGAGGCAACGCATCTGCGACCCTTGTGCGGTTGTTGATGTCCACGGGCAGCGGTGATCACTTACCATCAGGTGACCCGCTTGTTCGTTTGCCTCCCTATCATATTAAATACTAGCGACCCGCCCCGACTTCGTACGGGTGCAACTAAGTTTATTTGTGTTTCTCTACTATATTATGCATGTATTATACATAAACACCTTCCCATTGAATCACTCTATCTATTAAAAAAAACCGCCTCAAAATCCGTTGCGTAGCTTCAAAGATTTAAGCTTACAAAGGGACATAGAGACAGATAAAGCGACTTTATTTTATACTATGTAGTGATATAAAAAAAAGGTTTGTGAAATGGAGAAGTCAATGGCAAACCACTCCATCAAAAATTGCCAAGAGAATTGTTGTGTTTTTCATTTCATACAATGATCACAACCCTCAGTGATGAGGAATACGACTCAAGGAGGGAAATAAAAGTATCAGTCTCTTAATGTCTCCTACTGTGGGGCAAAGGCCTCCATCGTCCATTGACGGGCCCGTTGGTCTAGTGGTCACAGGCCCTGGCTACAAAACCAAAGATAGCGGGTTCAAATCCCGCTAGGGGTAAATGTTTGTGTGACGAACAACGCCACTTGTACTCAAGTTGTGTTTATAAAAAGTATTTAAGTATGTCTATCCGTTCGTTAACATTTATACAAGCTTCGATCTTAGTTTGGGGCCAGGCAATTGGTGTGTTAGTCCAAAGAATTTATTTATTTCTGTTATTATAAATACACAATTCCACAAAGGTTGTCGCATTCACGACATGACCAACTGTTTGCAAATGAAGTTTTTGTCGGATAAACATCAGAACATCCTTTGCATAACGGATGGCAATGAAAACGCTTAAAACAATAACTCGCAAAAACATTGCGAGAATATGCTTGCTTGTATTGTGCAGAGTTTATAATACCTACATAATATTAATTCGCATGTACTTAGCTAGATAGATTAATGATTAATAATCTATTTATTAATTATAATTAATAAATAGATTAATTTGTTAATCATCATAAGCTTAGTGCTTCTCCCGATTGTATTAGTCTTAAACCTCACTATGTATCATCAAAGGGGGGCAGAAGCGTAGCGTGCCTTAGCGGGGCCCCGTATTAAGATTTGTTTGGGGCCCTTAGGAAAGGTTAATATATCTCAATAGAAAAAAATTGCATCAAATTATAATTTGGGAAGTTTTTATTAATTTTTGTTTTCGCGAGTTGGGGGCCCCCGTGCCTCGGGGGCCCCGTATAATTGATACGGCAGATACGGCGGTAGCTACGCCCCTGAAGGGGGGTCAAAAATGGTCAAATTAAAACATCACATGTTTAATGCACGGCACCTATGTTACTCGCTGTTACAACCAACTCCATTCAGTAAATCGAATTACAATGTAGGTATTAATAAAAGTGTAATTTAATTACTACGTTAATTAATTAACTACAAAAGATAAACACGTATTTCTACTGAATAATTTTAATATTGCCTATTCTTTAATGTATAAGGCATTACTGAACGGTTCTCAAACTGTAACCCACGGATTTAAATTATTTATTTATTTAAATTTATTATTCTTGCACCACACCATACATGATATTAAGCTAAATAAAACTTAACTTAAAATATACATGGACCCAGTAAGGATATGGCAAGATAAAAGCAATTGGAACAATTTCTACATACATATTATTACATTTTACTATTACACTTATTTACGTTAATTACTAGATTTGCCCTCTCTAACTACGAAATTGAAAAAAATAAGAGCGAGACAGCACGTTGACCATTGATTTAAACGAGTGACTGTCAACGTGCTATCTCGCTCTAAGAGGCAACTGTCGCTCTTATTTTAGTACTAATTTCTAATTATGGCGAGGGCAAATCTAAAGGATGAAATCTATGGATTGAATGGATGGAAATTTCGCTTCTTTTCATTAGATAGATAGACACCAGAAAACTGTGGCATTATTTTGATTGACGAGACGTACTTTGGTTGCTAAGGTTAGTACACGATATGAAGCGACCATCGCTTCACATTACAGGGCCTGTGTCAGAACGGGTCGGAGTATGACGAGAGCTCATCTAACAAGTTAAAGTTAAAGTTCGACGAGACGAAATACAAATAGGAGACCTTAAGAGAGGTAGAGCTTTGTGGAAATTCCACGCGAATGAGCCGCTCGTCTGGGGAGGTACCACTTGAAGTACCGCAGTGAAGTAGCACTGCGTAACTGTTGTGCTATGTTTCTACTGGTGAGTAAGGTTGCCAGCGCTCAGTTGGGGAGGGTATGGGGTTAAGGCCGGCAACACATCAACGGTACCTCTGGTGGCGCGGATGTCCATGGGCGGCGGTGATTGCTTACCATCAGGCGACCTGCCAGCTCGTTTGCTGCCTCTGACATAAAAAAAAGGAATCTTGATAACGCGTGCAAAGCCGCGGGTAAAAACTAGTTATTAATATTGTGGGGTCATATCCCCAAGAAGTTTGGGAACCTATACACACTATTTTCTCTTATCAAAACTATAAATACAACGTTGTGTGTGGTCGGGTCGTGATAAGCTGCCATTGCCATTCAATTAGTTCACCTTCAACCTCCGATAAGACATCGGGTCACGGGTTAAGCAGCTTTTATCCAGATAATTTGGGGATGGGGGACCAATGTTTTTTTTTATCTATACCTATCTATAATCTGATAAACCTGAAGAGTTTGTTTGTTCGTAAGTTTGTTTATTTGTTTGTTTGAACGCGCTAATCTCAAGAACTATAGGTTCGAATAGAAAACTGCCTGCCTGTCAATAAATAAATAAAAAAAAATAATAAAAAAAAAAAAATATTTTTGCGTTGGATAGTCCATTTGAGGAGGAAGGCTTATTTACGGCTATAGTTCATACCTATGTGTGCGGAAACCACGCGGACGGAGTCGCGTGCGGCCGCTAGTAATCTGATAAAGCTGATGAGTCTGTTTGAACGCGCTTATCTCAGGAACTACTGGCCCAAACTGATAGTTTTTTTAAATAGTTAGAATAATTTTTAGAGCTCTGGGGTAGCTCTAGGTCTCTCACTCCTCAAAAAAAATCGAAAATAGAACATAATGGCGCGCTGGTTAGGTATTTCCAGCCATCATGGAGGCCTGAACATCCATGAAGGCTGGAAGGAAATGGCCACTTTTACAGCCTAGTGGTAAGAACGCCGTTTCATATACGTAAGGTCGTCGGTTCAACTCCAGCCAGGCTACTGTAATTTCTACAGATCTAAGTGCGGATTTCATAACTACTCTTTGGTAAAGGAAAACATCGGGAGGTTCAGGAAACCTGCACACTACAAGCTAGTGTTTGAAATGGAGAAGGCAATGTCAAACCACTCCATCAAAAATTTCTAAGAGTCAGAGTGTTTAATTTTAATGATGACACCCTCAGTAATGAGGAATGTGATTGAGTCACATTTGGTAAGGATAAGGGTTTAACAAGTATTTGTTAGAAATACCATTATCTTTGCCAGAGATAAGATACATTTCTTATTTACCTTGAAGTTCATAGGTACATTGTCGTTATCTAGAAAGATAAAATGAAAGAGTTTTTGTGTTAACATGCACATGCTTGCGAAATGAAGATGAAATATTCTAATTTAAGGTTTTCCTAATGGATTTCTTAACAAAAGTATCAGCCTATTAATGTCCCAATGCAGGGCCAGTGCCGTAAATACGGCGGTGCCAGCGGTGCCCAGGCACAGGGCGCAGACCCTGGAGGGGCGCAGAAATGACCGACTTTCAAGTAAAAAAAAAGGGGCGCAGATTTGTGAGCTCGCACCGGGCGCATATAAGGCTATTTATGGCACTGTGCAGGGCATAGGCCTCCATCATTTGAAATTATGTTTTTGTTGCAAAGATGGGATTTAGCTTAAACAATTGATTCCTATTACTTATTTTTTTATTAGTTACGTAACATTTTTGCAATAAACCAACAATAAAGTAATAAAGAGGAAAACATTCCTCAACTTTTCCTAATAGAATGAGGTAGGTTTTCATTATAAACTATTGCAAATTTAAGTCTAACTTTTTATTTTGTAGGTATAATTATTTTGAAACAATTTAACATTATCCTAATGTATTGTGCAATTTGTAAAAACGATAATAATTTACTACAACAAGTTTATTAATTAAGTAATTTTACGTAAGTGCCCTGCTATTGAAAAATTATACCTACTGACTGTATACTTTGGTTGGTTGTAAAAATAACTATTCAGTTTAAGATAGGCCAAGAGAAAATATTGTAGGTAACCTACATTAGATATTTTATAATAATTATAAAACTCAAAGGGCCTTTATTCTCCCAATAAAAAGTCCCTCTTATTTGTTTTTGGACAATAAACACAAGTTTTTTATCATTTTGGTTTCAAAGTCTTATTACCTTAGATATCAAGTATTAAACAGTGAAAATAATAGCTAAAGTTAATAGATTTTTATAGTTTTATGTAGTTCTAATGGTATTTATTTATTATACAGTCACAATATTGAACAATGGAGAATAAAGAGTTATTAAAATAAATCAGAATACAAAAGGCTATTAAAAGTTATCAGCAAAGTTAAAACCATATGTTTTATTTATCATTTGCATACATATTTTACTCACTGCTTTAAGAATGTATTACAACAAATTGTTATTTGTTTGTTTGTTAGTTAGGTAGGGTATTTTTTATAAGAATTCATAAACTTTTTAAGGTGCCACATAGGGAATGCAATCTCGTTCTCGCGAGATCTCGTTTTTACGAGATCTCGGCCAATTTCAGCGAGATTGAATCTCGGGCGAAAATGGACGAGATCTCGCGAGATTTACGAGATTGAAATTGGATTCTTGGTCATCACCAAAAGGCGAATGCTGCATAATATTCATGGTTTCCATTCAGAAATATGATAATTAAAAAACAAAAATGTACATAAATAAGTATGTTAATTGCCATTTCTAAATCCAATCTCGCAGAAAAGAGTGCCATACACGTGCAACTTACTGAACAAAGTAGGCCAGTTGAGTCAATAAATATTAATTTCACACCTACGTGTGAAAATCTATACTTATAATAAATCTGAAGAGTTCAATTCTGTACATGAAAAATATTTTCAAAACATCCCAGGGGATGATTATTGTTCGATACTGAGGCCAAAAATGCAATCGGAAAATTGTTGTCTGTCTGTATGCTCCTTATAGAAACAAAAACTACTCGACGGATTTTAACGACACTTGGTTCAATTATTCTTCATACTCCTGGACTAGGATACTTTTATTACACTACAGTCAATAGGAGCAGAGTAGTGTTTTTTTTATATAATTAAAAAAGAAGACTGATATAAAATAGATACGTAAATTAATACGTTTAAAGCTGTTAAACACATGGAAATTTAATAAAATAAGTCGTTATAATTAATGTTGATTTCACAATAACTATGATTTTCATTATTTTCTTCCTAATTCATGGAAATTTTGTGATTTTCTGTACGAATTAACACTCAAAACTGGCAATCTCGCGAGATCTCGTAATTGACGAGATCTCGCGAGATCGTCGTTCATAAACTCGCGAGATCTCGCCGGAGCCCTAATCTCGCGAGATTGCATTCCCTAGTGCCACAGTATGCATAAGATGCCCACATTTGCGAAATGCGTATAATCAAGTGTGGTGATAAAATATAATTATAAAAAAATCTTGTAGGTATAGACTCCTTAAAATAATGGATACGAAAATTATATGATGTTTTTTATTCAAATCCTGTTCCTATAGGATCTAAGCAATTATAAAAATAAGAAAAACGCGCACAAGGTTGCAGACACGAAAAATAAAACAAAATATTCGCGAAACGTTATAATAAAATACTTTTTGGATTATTTTGGTGCTTCTGACCAGTGCTGAAATGGAATAAAATCAAGCTCTCAAGTTTTCCAATGGTGAATTAATAAGATAAGATAGAAAACAGGAGGAATCACCAGTTTTCCACGGGAATTGTAAACTTTTGCGCATGTAACACAACTTAATTTATTCATAACTTAAATGCCAGCATTCTCCATTGAAAAATGGTTTTGTTACTTAACATACGTTGTGGAACCTCGTAACCTGATTTATAATGTCGTAATAGCAATAATTTATGCCAAATTAACTCGTTTACTCACCAGAAAAACACTTTCCCCAAACAGTTTCGTGTTTGAAGCTCACTGATACAAGTTTTTAAGATTACGTAAATAACACTCGTTTTTATTAAATTTAAAAAACACAAAACACTTATTAAACTCTTTTATTTATGACACGATAACACAGCAGTACTAACACGCTAATTAAACCGCAATCTTATTATATATTAAAGCTTGAAGATGACTGAGATATTGATTGCACTGTCCTGCCCTCTTTCTACTCATTTCTTTTTAAATAGTCACGTTAAATTTGTGCGAATACTTATTTTAATTCATAAAAACTCTTTTATAGGCCGCGCGGTCGGTCACATGATAACTATTTGAGATTTACAGTTAAAATATAAAAGAAAAGTGGACACCCGACTAGCAAAGTGGACAGCGAAAAATCAACCTACATGCGAAGACTGTTCCTTTACAGATCAGAAATTTCACTGCTGTTCTAAACCAAATGTCATTACTGTCAACGTATCTGTTTTCGCGTTATTGGTTCAAGCAGGAATATTTTTTTGGAACTTTGGTAATATTAGAAAAATATTAAAAAGGAACACGGCGATGGTAGAAAATTTGACAAAATTATTTTGTGTAGCCCAAGTTAAATGTTTAAAATATACTAAATTTTGTTTAAATTTTATTGAGATTTAATGTTCAAACTATAAAAATGGCTGGCTGGCTGGATGATTTGTCAAATAATGATTTGATTTTGAACTTATTTAAAGAAAATATGAAATCAATTCGTTTGTTGCAAGCAAGCATTATTGTCAGATAAATAATGTGCAAGGTTACTCTTGTATTTCAGTTTCTACTAATTATGTTTATTTTATGGTTGGCAACCTAACCAACGAACTGTCAATTACGTTTCATTTAACGGAATGAAAACTCCTCAATTAATTTAGTTTTTTTTTGGTATAAAAATCTTAGAAAATAAAAATAATATTTTTTATAAATGTAAAAAATGAATAAAATTCTTTTATGACTTCATTTTTTAACATAAAACAGATATTAAAGATTTATTTTCTTCACAGATCTTATGCAGCTGCAAGTACTGTCAATGTCAAATTTGTCAAACTTTATCGAAAGGAACATTTGTCAAAAATACAAACCATTTTTAAGTTTTTTATGCCTACAAGTGTAAATTAATTGCATTTTTCTACCAGTTTTACCAGTAACATAATTCAAATCAAATCAAAGAAGCTCCTTATAACTCGACTACCTCATTTTATGGTGTTTCATAAAACATAACCTAAAGTGTAATATTCGTACCAAAAAGGTTTTAAGCTTCATAAAATAAAAAAAATGGAAGACACAGAATTAGATTCTTCCGAGCTCGGTACTCATTCATACTGGCAGAAGGCTTATTCTAAGGAAATAGCTAATTTTGAAGACCATGGCGACCCCGGCGATGTATGGTTTGGCGAAGACAGCGCGGACAGAGTTATTAACTGGATCTGCAAGTGCGGGATTGATAAAGACACGTCCATTGTTGATTTAGGTAAGCTCATTACTTCTCTTGCTCTTCTCAGCAGGCCATTCACGTCGAAGTGCTAGTAGGGTAAAAGAATATTTAATGTGCAAAAGAATTTCATTCTAAATTTCTTCTATTCTATTCTAAATCAAGTTGCTAATTAAAAGCTTTGACTTTGACTTTGACTAAGGCCTTTGTGTACGTAAGAGGAAGGCACTCCTTGATTATTTTGGCAGGGATGTGGCCTGGGTCCATGGATTCGCCAATTCGGATTACTGTGTCAAGAAAATTTTTCAGTTTGTTTTTGTGATCACCAATGGCTTGGTGATTATTTTAAAACTGATTTTTGTAACGAAAACATAAGTGACTTTGAATATAGGATGCATGTTATCCCAATTAAATGCTTAAAATCAGGAACTTAGATAACTCGTGCAAAGACGCTGGTAAAAATTTGTTTGTTATTAATATCAAAAGGTTAAGATTAGCATTATCAGGCACCAATAGGACTTGCTTCTGAAAAGTGGGATTAAATTATCTTATGAGACCTCAGCTTTGCATTTTTGTAGAGAGTTCATAATAATAAAGTTATCATTTGTAATAACTTCTCCTTTAACATAATATTACAGGTTGCGGAAATGGTTACACACTGACAGAGTTGGCTCGGGAAGGATTCACAAATCTTCTCGGAGTAGATTACTGTACAGAAGCCATAACGTTAGCAGAGAAAGTATCAAAAACAGAATTCCCGCTCATTAAGTACAAAGTAAGTTATGCACACTTGCCAAGTAACGTATCAAGTATCAGCCTATCAATGTCCCACTGCAGGGCAAAGGCCTCCATCATTTGAAAACATTATTTCGTCACAAAGATGGGTTTTGGCATAATCACCATGCTTGTCAAATGTGGGTTGGCTATCACAAACTCGGGCTGTGTTGAGAAAAATCAACACCATTTTGCTAACACAACTTTTGCCTGACCCAGGAATCGAACCAAGGGCCTTGGAACCACGGCCCAGTACTTAAACCACTAGACAATTGTGATTGCCAAGTGGAATTGAAAAATAAATTATAATATTGCATTCTGCATTAAATCTCTTTTTTCTTTTTTATTGGTCTTGTGGTTTTGGGCTTTGGTCTTAATGTATTGTATGTATTAAATTCCCGCATAGGGCAAATTGGTGTGAGTGATTCACCCTTTCAATAACATGACTCCAAATGAGATAGGCCTTTGCTTTGCATTGGGACATTAATAGGCTGATCAATAACGGCTGATACTATACTTTCATTTCCAAAACCAATTTAACAAAATAATAAACACATTGCATTATTTCATTTCAGCTATTCGACATAACAAAAGATGAAGTGACGTCCTTAGGAGAACGCTTCGGTCTGGTTCACGATAAAGGCACATACGATGCAATCTGCCTAAACCCAGACAATCCTAAAGAACACAGGCAGAAATACATCGACCAGGTCGCTGAGATGGTGAAGGAACAGGGTTAGTAGATATGCCAAATTGATGGTGAAGAAAACATTAAGAAACCTACACTCTACAAATTAAATAAATAAATACATTGATTGGACGAACACACCCATTGCCTAACCCCAAACGAAGCTCGAACTTAATACTTTTATAAATATTCATAACATGAGAACAAATGTGGATGGTTATCACACAAACATTTGCATTTAGCGGTATTCGAACTCGCTACCCTCGGTATTGTAGCCAGGGTCTCTAACCACTGTCAATAATTACTCTTAGGCTTGTATTAATAAATAGCACTCAACTCTGAGATCGATCTCGAGTGCGAACTTGATATGTCATTCTCAATATAAAACTGCTGTTTTCGCGCTCAAGTTCTATCTCGAGAGTTGAGTGCGATTTATTAATACGAGCCTTACTGTGTGAAATGGAAAAGGGAATGGCAGACCACTCTTTTGAAATTGACAAGTGAGTAGTGTATGTTTCACTGTTGTTGCCCAGTAACGGACCTAGGCCTCTTTAAGTTGGAGGGTTATGTTATGACCATAGTAGAGTCACTAGGCAGGCGAGCTATTATTACCTAGATTAGTGAAAAAAGTTAGCCTTGGATTCTTACCGACTTATATTTTGGTTTCAGGTTTATTTGTGATAACATCATGTAATTGGACAGAGCAAGAATTGATCAGCCATTTTTCCGAGAAGTTTGATCTAAAAACAGTCATTCCAACGCCACAATTCAAATTTGGCGGGAAAGTCGGCAGTGTGGTGTCTCAAGTTGTTTTTGTTAAGAAATAAATGAATTTATATGTCGTTTTAATGATTTATTTGTGTTGTAGCGTTTACTTTAAATTTCACAATGGCTTGATCAAACTTAATGTGATAGATGGGTCCATCCTTAGTATAATGAAGATGGATAATATCAATATTATGTGATAATATTTGAAGTGCAGGCAAATTAAATTGTTTATCATCAACATCTCGGCATTTAAGATAGAAATAAAAGAGATTCCGTGGTCTTATTGTAAAGTTGAAGAAAAAGTAATAATGTCAAAATCAGCTGCTCCAGAAAAAAGTAAAAGAGAACCACGAAAAAGTTTGTTCCAAAAAAGTTTTACTTTCTAGAGTTTCTAGTAACAGTGTTAAACAAAGATTTCATTAAACCTTACAAATGAGCTCATTCATTTATTGTAACATTGTATTCATTCGAGGTTTTTCTACATTAACAAAATCTTGTATTATAAGTCCAAAGTCCATTTTGCGATTGGAACTTGTGCAACGGAACGTAATTGGTAACTGTCAGCTGTCAAAATCGGAAAAACTGTTTTCGCTGTGGGGTTGTCGTGAAAAGTCGTCAATATTTTCACGATTTTACGCTAAAATGTCCACCCCAGTGCCTGAAAAGTCTGCATGTGTATTCTGCAATATAGTTAATAAGTTAGAAGGCACAGAAATCCTGTTTGAAGATGAGGAAGTGTGTGTTTTTAGGGATATAAAACCCGCTAGCAGGTTTCATATTTTAACTGTGCCGAAACGGCATATAGATGATGCTAAAAGCTTAACATCGGCAGATAAAGAGTTAGGTAAGTTAATGAATAGGTCAGACTATTATTTAAAGACTTCTCAACTAGTAAAATAGTACACGACTGTTAACCTAAACTTAAATCGGTTGGCTATCAAATATGTTGTTTCTTTTCTCTTTATTCATACATAAATAAAATGATAAATGCCTTGGACTAACACACCAATTGCCTAGCCCCAAACTAAGCTCGAAGCTGATACTATGGAAGCTGAGGAACGGATAGACATACTTAAATACTTTTATAAACATCCATGACTCGATTACAAATGCCGATGTTCATCACACAAACATTTGCCCCTAGCGGGATTCGAACCCGCCACCCTTGGTTTTGTAGCCAGGGTCTCTAGCCACTCGACCAACGGGCCTGTCGTCGGATAATTCTCACTTTTCTATAAATATTTATGAAATTATGAGTTAACTCATCCTGTATCTAAATTGAATTTGATCATCATCATCATCCTAGCGCTTCTCCCGGTTGCATCCTCGGCCATTGCCTTGGAGCCCAGGGTACGCTGCGACTATGATCCTGAATTGACTTGCCTGGTTATTACAATGGAGCGACTGTCGTTTGACCTCCGTAACCACAAGGGAAACCAGACCATTTTGGATCATAGACGGGACCAACGGCTTAACGTGCCTTCCGAAGCACGGAATCATCATTCTTATCAGACAATCAGGTGATTCAAGCCTGCAATGTCCTAACCAAACTGGGAAAACCAACACAAAGTGAAAGTGTTCCCCGCGGGATTCGAACCCACGACCTCCGAGTTCGTAGTTTTTGAGCACAGCGCTCTAACCACTACACCACGGAGGCAGTTCTTCAGTATCTAAATTGAATTTGTTATGTTTCTATTAAAACCCCAAGTAAAGTCATAAAAACACCTCATGAAACTTACTGCGTTCAAATACAGTTTAATTTCGTAAAAGAAATATACCGGTCACAGGGATCATCTTAACTGAAATGAACTATATGGCACACCTAGAATAAGACTTGTGTAACGCAAAAATTTTGAAAACTGACATTTTGACATGGCCAGATTCTGAGCTCAAAACTACATTATCTCCGATGACACCCTGAAAAAGTGTTTTCTTTTTAGTTAAGCTAGTCTTATTCTAGGTGTGCGAATTTATGTCATCTGTGGTAAAAGTCTTATCATGCTATTATAATAACATCCAATAAAATAATGAACTTTCTTATTTGCAGTGAAACACATGCTCTCCGTTGCCAAAGACTTACTTCAGAAGAACAATCTATCATTAGAAGACGCTCGTCTCGGCTACCACTGGCCACCGTTCCGCAGCGTCAAACATTTACATCTGCATGCGATAGCACCGGAGTCTGAAATGGGCTTCCTCGGGAAATTGATCTTTAGACCTAGCTCCTATTGGTTTGTTTCGGTGAGATTTACTTTAAATTCTCAATTATACAATATGCAGGTTTATGAAAACATACAAAAAAGAAAATAATCTTGCAATATTTGTTAGTACCATAATGTTTCATACTCCAAGTAAGTCATACAGTTCCCTTTGTGGAGTCATCATCATCCTTGAGCCACGGTTGCATCCTCGGCCATTATACTCTAAGACAATGCACCTGAATGGAGCAAATGTTGTCTGGTCTCCGCAACCCACGGAACGCAACTCCACAAGGGAAACCAGAAAATTTGGAGGTTTTGGAATTTGACAATTAGAAAAATAAGTTATAAGGGACCCAACTAACTGTAATTAAATTACATATTTAAAGCATAACATATACATTCTATTTGAATAAATATTTATATTGTAACATCAGTCCTTGAATATTATACTTCTTTAAACATATTACTTTTTTATGTTTCAGCCCGAGTATGTAGCTTCAAGGCTATGATGAGACCAAGATACATTCCATTCCATGTGGCATAGTTATTTAAATATAGAAATACTTAGGTATTTACTTATTTCAAGGGAATAATCATATGTCATGCTCTATAATCTTTAATATGTTTTATGGTACAAAGTTTAGAATTTAAGCTAAAGGGTTTCTTATTCATGGTTTTAAAGACTTATGCTCAAATTAGAAGAACAAAGTGCTTTTTGAAGCGGATAGAATAAGATAGCATGAATATTTCATTTAAATTTTGTATACTTCCCTTTAAATTTAAATTAATCAGGTTATTTATGTCTGCACTTTCCTATTTACTATTATAATTATGTGTATATTCATTAATAAACCTTGTTAAATATTAAAAAGATTTATTAAAATAATTTTGTTTCCTTTCTTTTCTGTAGTCCCACCACTAGACAGCCTTTTGATGGAGCTAAAGAAAACCGTGTACACCACTAAAAAATTTATTGTTTCGGTCTCAGAATACGGCACGGTTTCGGTATTGTTTTTCTGTAGTACATCCACTTTATATCTACGAGTAAACTAAATTAAGGTTTTTAAAGATCCTTTGACTATATTCAAAGAGAACCTGAACTGAATTTTATTTCTTACCAATAATTTCTGATGAATTGTCATGTTTAACCGTAAAAGCAGCAAGGTGCCCGAAATCATTAAAATAGCTACGTTATAAGTATAGGTACGAAGATATGAAACGAATTCGCCAGCATAGTTCGTCGCGAGACTATAAAAAATAAAATCGATTCCTTGATCCACCACCTGACATTTACTTAAATGTCATCATCTAAATGTCAAAGTCCAAAATAAGATTTGTCATACACCGATAGCAGGTACTAAAACTGATTGTATTATCAATTTGATCCTCTAATTAGCAGTTTAGATCATACTGTTGGCTTTAATGTGTTGTTAAGTGAGAATCAGACAATATGGCAAGCCCTGCAGACGTTCGAGCGATCTTAGAAGCGCGTTTGAAGGAAGGAATTCCGAATCCGCCTGGGGAATTTCATCCGGCCGACTTGGAAAAGGTGAGGGACGAGAGATACATCCGGAGGGCTTTGTCCCACCACGATAATGACGTTAAACTGGCCGCAGATATGTTGTGGGACATCCTGGTATGGCGGAAGACGACTGGAGCGAGTGATTTGAACGAAAGTAACATTAGATTGGACTATGTGAAGGAAGGCATATTCTTTGCTCACGGAAGAGATGTTGACGGCTGTCTATTGCTTATAGTCAAGTCGAAAATGCACGTGAAAGGCCAAAAAGACTTCGAGGAGATCAAAAAAGTCATCATATACTGGTTAAATCGTATTGAGAGAGAAGAAAATGGTAAACAAATAACTTTATTCTTCGATATGGATGGCTGTGGCCTCGGAAATATGGATATGGAACTAATTAAGTACTTGATTAGCTTGTTCAAGCAGTATTATCCATTCTTCTTGAACTATATCATTGTGTATCAAATGCCATGGGTATTGAACGCTGCATTTAAGATAATTAAGTCTTTGCTACCACCAAAAGCTGTGGAGATTATGAAGTTTGTCAATAAAGATACGTTGAAGGATATTGTGCCTCCGGAGCAAGCATTAGTCTGTTGGGGCGGTAAGGATAACTACACATTCGAATTCGTTCCGGAAAGCAAATCAGAACATACACCGAAGAAAGTCACTTTTGCTGAGCAGGGAGACAGCCAACATTCTCCAGGAGAGATGCTCCGACTAAGTCCCAATGATACAATCATTTTCAAAAGTGAAAACGATGAAATATCAGGTCAGTTTACAATTACTAATATGGACGAGAGCGCTATTTCGTTCAAAATACGCACAACTTCCCCTGAAAAGTTCCGGGTTCGGCCGAGTTCTGGTACTTTAGTCAGTGGGGCTTCGATTACGGTCTTAATAGTGGTCCAACCTGGTTTCCATTTACGTACAGTTACGAAGGATCGGTTCTTAGTCATGTCGGTTCAGATACCAAAGACTGACTTATCAGCTAAAGAACTGAGTGATGTATGGCAGAATTCCACAGGCAGTAAAATCGATGAATACCGTCTCAAGTGCCTGTTTCCCGAAAAAGATGGTTCTAAGAACGGTAATGTCTCTGATGTGAAGAGTATGGAAAAACCTGACTCTGTTACAAACGCTTTGAACAATCTACAGCAAAACTACGAAGTTCTACATCGGGATATCAGAAAGTTGAAGATTCTACAATTCTTAACGTTACTTATGACTATAGTAGCCGTGGTATTAGGCTACATCGTCTTCAAGAACACGAATGAAAACGGTAGATACTGTGAACGTATCTAGCCTTTAAACCTAGTGGTTTTTGAAACCACTATCAATGTAATGGTGATGCTACACGGTTTCCTATATACCGTGTTAGCTGTTAATACTATAATGTTTGTAATATACTCTCGTTTAGTTCGTAAAGTTGAAATGTTGCATGTGTTTAAATAGGTGGTCGATTTTAATTATGTTTCTCTCGGTAAATAGGTATATCAGAGTTTAGTTGCTTAGATTTTTGAAGACCAATTCAGTGTAATGGTTAAAAAGTTGACTATTAAAGCAAGAGGTTGCAGGTTTGATCCCCACAGGTCAAACATTTGTGTGTATGAATATGTCTGTTTGTCCTGGTCTGGGTGTTGTATATATCTATTTAAGCATACACTTGTAATACCACTGTTGATTCTGATTTATGTAACACAAGCACTTTCACACAGAGTCAGATCAATGTATGTGATGTTGTGAGATATTTATAGTAACTAAGCAATCAATCTCTGGTAAGTGGAACTTTACCGAGGGTTAGAAATTGGCAAATACTCTTAAAAATTTGTTTGCAAAAGCCATAGATAGTTTAGAAGTTGGTATCACGATTTCTAAACATTAGCTGTCAATAAAACACAACAATTATATTAAATGTATGTATATAGGTTCTAAAACATACTTTAAAATCGTTATGTATGCCATCGCCATATTTCAACTTACTCTTACACAGGCCCTGTAATTTAAGCGATTGTCGCTTCACATACATATTAACCTTAGTAACCAACATACCGCACATCATCAAAATAATAACATAGTTTTATGGTGTCATGGCATATGTAACGGGTTAAATATATGGACTAAACTATGTTATTGCCTTGATACACTCTATATGTATATTTAGAATAGGGGCTATGTAATGTATAAGTGGGGTTAGAAAGCATAGATTAGTTAAACAAATATCACAATTAAAATTAAGGTTTACCTATATTATTGTACCTATTAATTTCACATATTAATCGTCAATATTATCTTACTTTAACAAGAAAAATTCCATTTTATCTTATCCTGGATTGGAACCAGCACCCTTTACTATTAATTCTTCTTTTGTTAGTTGCATAAAGAAGACAAGAAAATTAATAATATGTCAAAACTAAGAAAACTAGGTGTTTAATTCTTAAAAAATATCTTTAAAATAATATTTGTATATTGTGCAAAGTATAATCTTGATAAAATTCTAATTAATATTAAATTTAACTTCTATATAAATTAAATTATAAATACTTACATTTATTAACAAAATGCGGTTATTGTGTAAAATAGGTTATGTAATGTTAATTAAAACTTCTTGTTAACATTTTAAAAAAATTAGATTAACGGATTGCTAAAATTGTTATTAACTTCATGATACTTATAATTCGAAGCATTTAAAATTAAATGTATTAAATTAAAAATAAACTTAAAATATTGGTTTGGGACTTGTGATAATATTCAAGGAAAATTATTTAATTTATCAATCGACCTTTGTTTTAATATGGCCGAAAATTATTAAAAAAATATTTCAAAATTTTAATACTTACTTATTATATTTTATGTGTTCTTGCCTACCGAAAATAGTTTAAATCTATAAATAATGAAATATCTAAAATTGTATGATATCTTTTTAAATGAATGCCTAACTTAAATATTGTAAAATAATGTGGAAAGGATATATTTAAGCATGTATATGTATGTATGTATAAAAGGGAAAATTATATATTGATAATACAAATGAAAGTATTTATAAATCAGTCTCTCTATTTTTAAAATGTGATTAAAAAGTACTGATTGTTATAGTATTTTGTGAATAATTCTATGTTTAAAATCTGTGTAAAATAATCTGAAATATGGTAAAATTTCTGCCATAGATTTAAGCCCAGTAGGTAAACATTGATGTACAAAAACGTCCCCAAAAAATAGGTGCAGAATGCACTTATTTCAAACAGTCTTTCGTCGCCCGCGTCATCTCAATTTTGAACACTTCCTTGTGAAAGCAATCTTAACTAAACTGCATAAGGTTTAATTTGCAAATAATAATGTTCATAGTTTGACTTCGAGTTTTTGGTGACAGTATTGACTGTTACTTTGTTCGAGACTGTGCATCTTGTGTTTTTGTATATCAATGCCTGTAGGTAAACGTAAGTTTCCTACATGTTGTTGTCAACTCTTGGGTGACAACAACAGTTGATCATAAAGCCAGATAAATGTCGTCAAACATAGTTGCTACCAACTTTGAAGTTGATAAACAACGGTTAACAATGAATAGAGGATTACAATTAGATTAACCGCCATTATTTGACGGTGTAAAAATTAGATTAATTGGCTTAAGTAACCTGCAATATATTATTTATTACATTCCATGTTTATCATAAAGGAATTTGTTTTATTTTTACCGTTAGGTATTATTACTACTTACCTACGTATAGAGTTGACATGTCATTTCATAGATGAAAAGCCAAAAATTAACTAAATTATCCGCCCCTTCCCTTCAAATTGTCGCATATATTTTGTTCTCGGTGTCCACTCTCCTACTACTATTTTAAGAGAGGTAGAGCTAAGTGGAACTTCCACTGGAATGAGCCGCTCGTCTGGGTAAGTTCCTCCACCTTACAGAATGTAACACCATTTTTTCAGTTTTACTGTTTTATCACTTGGTGCAGTATAGGACCGGCTGTGATCTTAGGTCGAGAGGGATAGTCATGAATGGAGGGGTCGTTATAGTATTGTTTGTCTCTAATTTTATGCTATGTTTGTTTTCCTGGATTGAGAGGTCGTCACTTGAATGAAGTAATATTCTAATTTTTACCTGATTTGTTGGCGAGAGGGTTAACAATTTATCATTCCACAACCATTGGTTCATTCCTTTGACGCTGTTAAAACTATTTTAGCGGTTTATAGTAGTAAATTTATGAATTTTATAACACTTTTCTGTTGTCGAAATAAACAAAACCTTGTCAAATAAGAACGGTGTCAGTTTGACAGCGACACCTGACATTTGACGTTTGCGTGCGCTGCGTTTTATTTTTACAGGTGTAGGCGCTAATTGTTTTTAGTCTGTTAAAATGTATAATGTTTAATATCTAATTTTGCTAAGCTAGGGTTTTTCGGAATGAATTGATTTTCCGAAGTCTTCCAAATTAATTATTCTAAAGTATTTTTAGTAGATTGTGTCTATGGTTGAGCGTTTGGCATTTTTTTTTTCTCGTTTGTCTATGGGTGGGTGAGCGATGACAAGTCTTTTTGATGGAGATCGCCATCCCTCGAGTGAAGTGGACGAGTAATCCTGGGCTGTCTCCCTGAGGAGCCTTTTTATATCCACCAAATGCGGTGAAGTTTCGTTCCGCGTCTTCCGAGATGCATTGTGCACCGTACGCCCAATAAAATGGTGAGTATTTCAAGCCGATGATGTGTAAATGTTCCTCGCGGATGTATCAGCCATAGTCACGTGCTTGTAATTTTTTTGTCTTATTGTTTTAGATCATTTGATTTACCTGTGCTCCGGCCAAAGAGTCTCTTTGTGAGCTGCAAATCCCAGTGTTCTGGTAAGAATATTAATGAAAATTTTATTGTTCGGCATAGCCAAATATGTCACGTTGTGAAGTGTTTGGAATGTCGACTTAATTTGTTCATTGTGGTGATTGCAGGGCTCCATAGACCGGCTAAAAAGCCTTTTGGGTGTGAATGTCGGCAGCTCGGTGTGCCGTAGACGTGGCGTGGACACGTGGTACCTCCCGCCTGTCAAAATGTCGACGGTGAGCTGATCCCAGAACCGATTTTGCATTGGCTCGGAGTCAAGGTACTGATGGCAATGGATTTAATCATTTAGGGCCGTATTTATTTCAATTTAACAAGTGTTCAACTTCCCCGTGTTGACTTCTCGGTCGAGGCCGATGGAGGAAGCGCAGTGACTTTATCTCAACTTAACTTTGATAACTGAACAAAAATTTCAAATAGTGTTTGTTATTAGTGAATAGTTAGTAGTGAATTTCAAATAGTTTTTATTAGACATGATTTGTGGGGTGTGCATGCGTACTGACTTGGCTGACTCTCTATGTTGAGCGGTGGGCTGACCTTCAGGGCTGGTGGTTTGAGTAGGTGGTATCCGACTTTCCCAACACGGTCCTCCCATCGGTACTGAATGTACAGCTGACCGCCCAATATAGTTGGTCAGATGCCACCCCACCATAACGGGCATGCTTAAGCTAATCCCGATTTACTGATAAGGTGTAGTACCATGTGTGATAAGGTGTAGTTCGCCGGACGAATGTTAATTACTGTCTCGGTATCATGTAAATTTTTTTACTGTATGTAACTGCTCCCGTTTTTCAACTGAATCTAATGTGTATCGCAATACTTAGTATTAAACCAGTCTACTTTTAAATGAAGTTTTGTTTGATTTACTATTCTTCACTTGCTACGGTTCATGGATCATTCATTTATTTTTGCTTCGTATTTAACTTTTTTCCTCTAGCAGGATTTAATATATTTTTTTTTATTTTGGTACGGAGTCACCTATTGTTACTCCGTCCCCTTTCAAGGCGCCCAACATTTTATTAAAGTGAATTGATCCAGGAACGACTAGGCCACCGAACCCGAGACCCTCTCATGCTCTGCCGCCGGATTTTTCCCTGTGGGACGAAGTGATTCTTATTCGAATCGTTGCGCACCCCCACGGGAAAAATTGATATTACAGTGGCGTACCCAACGTGTGGCCTAGAAAGTGAGTTTAGTACTTCAACATAGTGTATTAAATGTGATAATATGATAATATAATTATAATTGTTATTTTTATGGAATTGTGAATTTTTTATATAGTACAATTTTTTTAATATTTTGTTTGACATGTCGGAACTTAATTATAACATAAATGACTTGCTTACGGACGAACTTGAACACGAGTTAGCTAACATTTCATGTAATCTCGGTTCTTTGAATTTAATATTTAGCGGTGATACTTGTGTTCGGGCGTTTATATCGAGGTTGGAGGAGTTGTGTGCCGCATCCTATATACAGATAATGGTCCCCAATTCACTTCTAAGGAATTCAGGGATTTATTGAAGGGAGCTGGTGTACCTCATATCTTATACAATCCTCGTTACCATTCTCCATGTAACCAAACCGAAGTGTTAATCGGGATATTGTTCGGGCCATTGCTTCTTATGTGCGTTCTGATCATCGATTATTATTATGGGATCAGAACATTCAAGAATTCCAATGTGCTCTCAATTCGTCTGTTCACGACGGGACTAAGTTCACTCCATTGTTTCTTAAATCATGGTAGGGAGATGGTTATCGATGGAGCTGTCTTTGATTCGGATCAGCCTTTGATATATTCAATGTTTAGCATGAGTTTTGTTTGTTTCCATTAAGTTTGCTGTCGCCTTACCATTATGGTCGAGGATCGACGGTATTTTAGTAATTAAGGTTTCTGTTGTGTGTCCAATCTGTAGGCCTTGTAGCATTCGCATATTTCGTGATTGATGCCAAGGACCTGGACATAATTTTATTAATGTTGTTAGTGTTTAATCTGGGTTTGTGTGAACCACAACTAAATTAAGGATTTAAACATTAGTTTTTTTGGGTATCAGGTAAGTCAGTTGTGTATCTTACCTTGTACTCCTTATAGTGTCTGAGGTATGTTGGATTTCCTAATCCTCACACTGTGTTTTTGTGAAGTCCCTGTTGTCATACTTCATTTTTGCGTGTAATTTACCCCGATTCGTGGTGTGGTAAATTACACTATGGTCTTGGTTTATCCAGCCATTGGCTTGAGATAAGTTGGATGTTCCACTTCTCACTTTGTGTAACCTTTAGTGTTTATCACTGGTTACGGGTTTGAACCTGGTGTAGTTTTGTCTGTATCAGCGAGCTCTCCGAATGGTTCTACCAGTCTTTCTAATAACCTTTTCAGTTATTAGGCTTTCCCTTCTATGATTCAAACTCTTATTGAATGAGTTTGGTGTCTGGAGGTGTTGTTTTTGTATTGTTCAAATGTTTGTATTGTTGTTAAGATGTGGTAGTGTTATCTTTTGTCGTTTCTCTCGACGAAAAATTTTATTCAAAATTTCAATAAAATTTTCATTTTGAATAAAATTTTTCTTTCCCAACTAAGGCGGTACTGTAACACCATTTTTTCAGTTTTACTGTTTTATCACTTGGTGCAGTATAGGACCGGCTGTGATCTTAGGTCGAGAGGGATAGTCATGAATGGAGGGGTCGTTATAGTATTGTTTGTCTCTAATTTTATGCTATGTTTGTTTTCCTGGATTGAGAGGTCGTCACTTGAATGAAGTAATATTCTAATTTTTACCTGATTTGTTGGCGAGAGGGTTAACAATTTATCATTCCACAACCATTGGTTCATTCCTTTGACGCTGTTAAAACTATTTTAGCGGTTTATAGTAGTAAATTTATGAATTTTATAACACTTTTCTGTTGTCGAAATAAACAAAACCTTGTCAAATAAGAACGGTGTCAGTTTGACAGCGACACCTGACATTTGACGTTTGCGTGCGCTGCGTTTTATTTTTACAGGTGTAGGCGCTAATTGTTTTTAGTCTGTTAAAATGTATAATGTTTAATATCTAATTTTGCTAAGCTAGGGTTTTTCGGAATGAATTGATTTTCCGAAGTCTTCCAAATTAATTATTCTAAAGTATTTTTAGTAGATTGTGTCTATGGTTGAGCGTTTGGCATTTTTTTTTCTCGTTTGTCTATGGGTGGGTGAGCGATGACAAGTCTTTTTGATGGAGATCGCCATCCCTCGAGTGAAGTGGACGAGTAATCCTGGGCTGTCTCCCTGAGGAGCCTTTTTATATCCACCAAATGCGGTGAAGTTTCGTTCCGCGTCTTCCGAGATGCATTGTGCACCGTACGCCCAATAAAATGGTGAGTATTTCAAGCCGATGATGTGTAAATGTTCCTCGCGGATGTATCAGCCATAGTCACGTGCTTGTAATTTTTTTGTCTTATTGTTTTAGATCATTTGATTTACCTGTGCTCCGGCCAAAGAGTCTCTTTGTGAGCTGCAAATCCCAGTGTTCTGGTAAGAATATTAATGAAAATTTTATTGTTCGGCATAGCCAAATATGTCACGTTGTGAAGTGTTTGGAATGTCGACTTAATTTGTTCATTGTGGTGATTGCAGGGCTCCATAGACCGGCTAAAAAGCCTTTTGGGTGTGAATGTCGGCAGCTCGGTGTGCCGTAGACGTGGCGTGGACACGTGGTACCTCCCGCCTGTCAAAATGTCGACGGTGAGCTGATCCCAGAACCGATTTTGCATTGGCTCGGAGTCAAGGTACTGATGGCAATGGATTTAATCATTTAGGGCCGTATTTATTTCAATTTAACAAGTGTTCAACTTCCCCGTGTTGACTTCTCGGTCGAGGCCGATGGAGGAAGCGCAGTGACTTTATCTCAACTTAACTTTGATAACTGAACAAAAATTTCAAATAGTGTTTGTTATTAGTGAATAGTTAGTAGTGAATTTCAAATAGTTTTTATTAGACATGATTTGTGGGGTGTGCATGCGTACTGACTTGGCTGACTCTCTATGTTGAGCGGTGGGCTGACCTTCAGGGCTGGTGGTTTGAGTAGGTGGTATCAGACTTTCCCAACACGGTCCTCCCATCGGTACTGAATGTACAGCTGACCGCCCAATATAGTTGGTCAGATGCCACCCCACCATAACGGGCATGCTTAAGCTAATCCCGATTTACTGATAAGGTGTAGTACCATGTGTGATAAGGTGTAGTTCGCCGGACGAATGTTAATTACTGTCTCGGTATCATGTAAATTTTTTTACTGTATGTAACTGCTCCCGTTTTTCAACTGAATCTAATGTGTATCGCAATACTTAGTATTAAACCAGTCTACTTTTAAATGAAGTTTTGTTTGATTTACTATTCTTCACTTGCTACGGTTCATGGATCATTCATTTATTTTTGCTTCGTATTTAACTTTTTTCCTCTAGCAGGATTTAATATATTTTTTTTTATTTTGGTACGGAGTCACCTATTGTTACTCCGTCCCCTTTCAAGGCGCCCAACATTTTATTAAAGTGAATTGATCCAGGAACGACTAGGCCACCGAACCCGAGACCCTCTCATGCTCTGCCGCCGGATTTTTCCCTGTGGGACGAAGTGATTCTTATTCGAATCGTTGCGCACCCCCACGGGAAAAATTGATATTACAAGAAGACCACAGTGAAGTACCGTTTCGTAACTGTTGTGCTATGTTTCTGCTGGCGAGTAAAGCCGCCAGAGTTCAGTTGGGGAGGGTACGGGGTTTTCAAAGGCAGGCAACGCAACTGCGACCCTTGTGCGGTTGTGGATGTACATAGGCAGCGGTGATCACTTGCCTGACTTTAAAACCCCCATACCCTCCCCAACTGAGCTCTGGCGACAGTACTCAATAGCAGAAACATAGCACAACAGTTATGAAATGCCATTTCTGTTGTCTTCTGTAAGGAATAGACTCTACTTTTATCAATTTGCTTTGTAATCTTACAAAAGTCCTTGGGTATTAGTACTTATAATATTACTAATATTAATTACCTACAATCTGTTAATTTCAACACATATGAGATTACGCTAGGTCGTCTGATAATGTTTTGTTTTATCTAATCTAGCTAGGTTCATGCCTTGTTACAATAACTAATGAAATTCATTTCTGTTACTAAACAAAATAGTAAAAAGTGATTCCCGCACAGGACAAACATTTGCGTGCATGAACATGTCTGTTTGTCCTGGTCTGGGTATTATTAGTATCTATCTATACTTATACTTACTACTAATATAAGTAGGTGCCTATTCTAACTTACTACTTACTAATATAAGTACCTATATTATAAAGCTGAAGTGTTTGTTTGTTTGAACACGCTAATCTCAGGAACTACTGGTCCGATATGAAAAAATATTTTTGTGTTGTCCATTTGACGAGGCTAATCGAAAATGAAAATGGAAATCGAAATACACGCGCGGACGGAGTTGCGGGCGGCCGCTAGTTAAAGTATTTGTACGTAATACCACTGTTGATTCTGATGTCTGTATCACAAGTGCCTAATCTACTTAGCACGCAGTCAGATTAATGTATGTGATGTTGTGAAATATTAATTTATTTATTTTATCCGGCTCCCCGGGCCGTTTTCCAACCGCGCCCTACCCTAAAACCGCTACCGACCGAATCACTAGGCAATGATAATCATAATTCAATTGACACCCATCCTACTCCATTTCTCTCTAATTCGAGTTCATTGCCCATAATTGCATAACGCGACGAAATGTAATCAGCTAATGGAAATATTATTTCACGCAATCTATTAGGGTATAGGGCAACCTCTCGATGGTCTGATTGTTAAATAATACCAGTCCGTTGTCTCGAGGTCCTGAGTTCGATTCCCGGGTCCGGCAAAGTGTCAGTTTTTCCGAACGCAGTCGGGTTTGTGATCACCAATCCGCATTTGGCAAGAGTGATGATTTAAGCCAAAACCCATCTTTGTAACGAAAACATGATTTGAAATGATGGAGGCCTTTGCCCTTCAGTGGGACATTAATAGGCTGATACTAAATATTACTAATAGTGCAACAAAATGTAGTACCTAGAGTAGAACAAAATAATAATTTTCGATCTGTGTTAAACGAACACCCGACAAAAGGGGAGCCTCATATATATCATGGATAAAATTAACTAACTTTTATTAAAAACAATTATCGTTTAGTACTTATTGTGTAAAGCGCCTACTATAAAAGATGCCTCAAAGTTCATCAAAGCCAACTTCGAGAGAATTTTCTTATGCAGGAACTAGTTTTTAGCCGCGGCTTTGCCCGTGTTGTAGTTTCCTGTGTTTGCATTTAATCGGTATAAAAAGTATCCTATCACCTTAGGCAGTTCAAACCCTGCCTGTTTATTAAATTTCATCAAAATCCGTGCAGTAGTTTCAGCGTGATAGAAAACCCATTTTTATTTTTTTATTTTATTTTATTTGATTGGTTCACCAACATTATATGTACTAGGACATTACAGCAAGGAACATTAATATATATACATACATAAGTACACTGCCAATTACAGGTAAACACAGCATGCTTTACTAAACACAAGACAAAGACAACAGGAATTACAAATTAAGACTTAAGTGTATAATATTTAATTTAATATTTCAAAAATTATCTTTTTGAACATTTGCAATGAGACATGACTGATATCGACTTTATCACTTATTTCGTTATAAAGTTTAGACAGACGACAAATCGGCGAGTGTGATCCCAAGACAGTGCGACGAAGTGGGAGGTAGAGTGGCGTGATTGGCCTCCGTGGAGGCCTTACAGGAACCCTAAAGTTAAACATGCTCAACAACTCGGAGCAGTCTATATTATTCCTAAGTAATTTGAATAGGAATGTCAGGTCGAGAATGTCTCGTCGCTTGGATAATTTTGTCATATTGCATCGCTCAAGACGAGTCTCATAGCTGACAAATCTACTCTGCAAGCCCACAGAATACCCCAAGTGTCGAAGAAAGCGTTTCTGTATCCTCTCAATTCTCAAAGAGTGACTAGAATAATGAGGCCGCCAAATGATACTACCATATTCCATGATACTCCTCACCAAGCTGCAGTATAAAAGTTTCTTTGTTTTGAGATTCCGAAACTCCTTTCCGTTTCTCATTACAAAGCCAGCCATCCTAGATGCCTTTGCAATCATTTGTTCCATATGAGGTAAGAATGTGAGCTTACTGTCGAACAATATGCCCAGGTCGCGTACTACATCTACCTCTTTCAACTTACCGCCTCCTATGGAGTAAGAAGTCTGCACTGCATTCTGTTTTCTGGTGAATTTTATATGGGAACATTTATTGGAGTTGAGAAGTAGTCCATTCTGAGCGCACCAGTGCCTGAGATTATCTAAATCCCTTTGCAACAGATGTGAGTCACTGTCTTTCTCTATCACCTTGGCTAATTTGAGGTCATCGGCGAACATAAACGGAGAAGAATGCAGGAAGCAATCCGGCAGGTCATTTATGAAAATTTTGAATAAAATGGGTCCTAAATGTGAGCCCTGCGGTACGCCTGAGGAAATTAAGCATACATTGGATTGGTAACCATTGACAACCACGTAAAACGATCTGTTGCTCAGATACGACCGAAGCCAGGCTAAACAGGATCCCGCAAAACCATAGGCACCTAGTTTATCAATAAGCATGGTATGGCTAACACTGTCAAATGCCTTGCTAAAGTCCGTGTAGACAACATCCACTTGCTTTGAGTTATCAACAGCCTTCATTAGACCTTCTGCGAAGCAGATGAGATTCGTAGAAGTTGATCTGCCCACAACAAATCCATGTTGTTTGTCAGTGATATACTTCTTGAAGTAAACCTGAATCAATGGACATATTATGGCTTCAAATACCTTAGCATAAACGGGAAGAATAGAAATAGGCCTATAATTACCAATATCTTGGTCATTTTCAGACTTGTAGATCGGCACAACTTTAGCTAATTTCAAAATTCCAGCTTGTGTATTTTCATTCAGATTCGAAAAGTGGTTTCTCAATTCTAACGTACATAGAATCATCATCGTCAGCCTATCGCAGTCCACAGCTGGATATAGAATTCTCCTAGGGCTCTCCACTCAGCCCGATTCTTACTTACTTCACTTTCTGATTTGCCCTAAGGTTGACTGGTAGAGAATGCCATGAGGCATTAAGTCCGCCTTTTGTACAATATTTAGTGTATTGCAATAAAGATTAAATAAATAAATAAATAAATACTCGCCGACTCGCATCCAGCTCCTGCCAGCCATCTTGCGGAAATCGTCACTCCACGTGGCCTGAGGGTTTCCTACGGGCTTGTTCAAGCCTATTTTTATGTTATAAGGAAGCAAACGAACAAGAGCGTCATCTGATGGTAAGTGATCACCGCTGCCCATGGACATCAACAACTCCACAATGGCTGCAGATGCGTTGCCTGCTTTCAAAACCCCTGCTCTCCCCAACTGAGCTCTGGCGACCTTACTCACCAACAGAAACATAGCACAACAGTTACGAAAAGCTGCTTCACTGTGTTATACTGTAAGGTGGACATACTTGCCCAGCCCTCTATAAAAATGGCCCAGGGCAATGGCCTACAATTTGAAATTTAGTTTTAGGTCCAAGGGTTTGGCTTAATCACCACGCTTGCCAAAAGCATATTGGTGATCACAAACCCGGGATATATTCGGTAAAACTGGCACAAATTTAATACGACCCGGGAATGGAACTTCGTGACTTCGGCTCTGTTTTACCATTGAGGTATTACTACTAATAATACCTGACTAGAGTACTAGAACATCAAAGTTACACGGGTTAATTGAACAAAAATACATAGCTTATAAATATTCAACGATTTCAACCATTTTCTGTTATGAAAAACATGACAACCAGACTAAGTCGATAACTACAAAATTACAAAGGGTATTTATTCAATTAAAACACAGCTATGTACGCAGTATCATTCTTTAACTAAACACTATATCTATTGTTAATGATATTAAATTAAACATTATAGAATATCATTCTTTAAACACATTGTTTTCGATATGAAACCGAACATATTGTAGACATTAATTTAAATTTTTACCAACGTCATCTCTCAAGAAGGTTGCAAGCTGTGAGCCGAATAATAATTAATTAATTTGTATAAGAATAATGGATTATAGAGTTATATTATGTATTTAGTTGTTCAAATAACAGTACCTACACAATTATTCGCTACGTCAGTTCCCAGACAAGCACGATTAGCGATGCCTATTTTTTATTTATTTCATAATTTGCCAAATAGTAGTAATAGAAGAGCGATGGTGGCCTATTGTTACGAACCGCGCTTCACATACGTGAAGTCCGTGGCGAACCGGGCACACACCTCTGGATTTTTCGAAATCTATGTGTGGATTTGTGCTATTTGCTCGGCTGAGAGGGAAAGAAAACACCTTGAGAAAACCTGTACATTCAGATAGTTTCTGACTTTAGTTCAGTTTGATCTGAATGTGTAACCATGATCGGCATGATCCAATCCCAATCTGTCTGGTTCCCCAGGGCTACAAATGTCTGATAGCAGTCGCTCCACTGTAATAACCAGACTCGCCAAATCCTGGATCATGGTCAAAGCAGACCCTGCACAGAAATGGAATAAACGCTAGGAAGGAAGAATTTTGCAAATATGTAGTCTGAAATAGCATGAGGGTGGATAGAAAGTGTTACTGCCGCCGAGGGACGGATCAATAACAAATCCTAGATGCAGTATTAAAAAATGGCGGCCGATCTTAAGATCAGCCTGGAACGCAGTGTATTAAAGTGCACAAGTGAGTGCGCAAGCACAGGTGCACTCCCTATTCCTTCACTCTCATAATTCGGTGGGACAGCAATCTGACACGACCGTAGAGAGTACAGGCGCAGGACCAACGGCTTCCGAAGCACGGAGGAGCTCGAGTTGAAATTTTTCGGTCACCCATCTGATGACCGACCTCTGCAAAAGTGGCTTAACTTTAGCAATCGCAGGCCGAGCGCGCTAACCACTGCGCCATCGATATCCTCAGAAACTCTGATATTTTCCATGCGAACCCGGGGCGAGGCACTAGTGAACAATAAATCATTCTTTTGTTGCAAGTCAACCACTTGTGCAAACAAATAACATCTTTTTGAAAACAGCATTTAATTTATTTTATTAAAATTTAATAAGCCTCTGTCTCTTGATTAATGTTATTTGATATTAATTACTGTCTTCGTGGTGTATTGGTTAGGGCGCTGTGCTTAAAAAAACTCGGAGGTTGTGGGTTCGAATCCCGCGGAGAACAATTTCCATTTATGTTGGTTTTCCCAGGATATTTTTTTAATTTGTTAAGGACAAATGATGAAAGACCTTTTGGAGATTCGCCCGACAGCAATCTAATTATGATGAACGAAGAGAAAAGTAATGAATTTGATTTTGACAAGTTCATTGGTGTAGTTATGAAGTTGACTATTAGATCACGAGGTCGCGGGTTCGATCCCCGCACTGCACAAACATTTGTGTGCAGGGCCGGATTAACCCTTAGGCAGATTAGGCAACTGCCTACGGGCCCAGGACCTATAGGGGGCCCACGACAGTCCGCATAAAAACGGATAAAAAAAATACAATTTAATTTTTCGTGCCACAGCTATCACGCGCAGCAGGCTACGGGCCACCCGTACCTACCACCGCCGATTAGCGTTTGATATCTTCTAAAGTACTGCCCGACAATGCCGATTTTGGTAGGGGAGGTGGCGTCTTTTTTTTTTCGAGCGTCCACCATCCAAACATAGTAATAATTCTTGTGGACAATACAAGCAATACTTGCTTTGGCAGTATAGCTGTAAACTCAGTCCGAACTGAGTGTGACATGTTTAAACTTGTAACACTTTAAGCCTTCGCTTCATACATTTCGCAAAAGGGGACATCGAGAAGCTTAAACAATCGGAACAGCTGACGTCTTCTGGTCTTACTGTAGATGAGCCTCGGAAACGTAAGCCCAGAATTACAGTGATCGGTGTGCCCACTGCTATGACGGAAATGGAAGTCTTTACTTGCATATTCCAACAGAACCTTGCGGACAACTTGCAGAATATGAACCTTGAAAAGTTCTTGAGCTCTATTAAACTGAGCCATAAATCGGGAAGAAGAGACGCAGAGAACTGCAATTATATTATTGAAGTGCCCGCGGATATTCGAAAAGCTCTTATAACAAAAGACAGACTATACATCAACTGGTCGTCATGCCCTGTGAGAGACTTCACGCTAGTAACTAGGTGTTACAACTGCCAGCAATACGGTCATGCCGCTAAGACGTGTAAACAGGAGAACCCCACTTGCGGCCATTGCGGCATAACAGGCCACGGCATCAAGGACTGTCCTAAGAAGGCCGAAACTCCGAAATGTGCCACTTGTTTGCACTTCAAGAAGCCATGTGACCACAAAACCGGTGACGTAGACTGTCCTGCCAAAAAAATGGCCGAAAAAAGGTTCATCAACTCTGTAGATTATGACGGCGCCTAGGTGCGCCAGCTTTATTGTATATTTTTATTACCTTTTATTAATGGATAAGCTTATTTCAGACTTAGATAATTACTCTGTATCTGATGCAAAGGTATGTGACGTGCAAGATTGCAAACAATATTTATCCTACTATAGCAACCCATTTACAATACTAACACAAAATATTCGCAGTATTTTTAAAAATTTTGATAATTTCAGCACTTTTCAACAAAGATTAAACATCGATTTAGACATAATTGTAATGACAGAGTGCTGGCTAAATAAAAACTGTATATTACCGCAAATATCTGGTTATAATTTGTTTAGTAGTAAACAACATTACAACCAGAATGACGGAATAGTTGTTTATGTGCGGGATAACATCTCTGTTACCGTTGAGGAGCCTAATTTATTAGAATGTAATCGCTTGCTAATCAGGATTAATAAAGATACTGCGATTTTAGCTTTGTACCGCCCACCGTCCTTTAAAAACACTAATAAATTCATTAACTCTTTAAATGACTCTTTGCAGCAGTTATCAAAATATAAAAATTTGATTATAACTGGTGACATAAACATTAATATACTTCCGGATAACTACACTACCGACGCCCAGGAATATCTCAATTTATGTTCTTTTCATGGCTTACTCCCTGCGCATTCCTTTCCTACTCATCAAAGCGGGTCTTGTTTGGACCATTTTTTGCTGAAGTCTAATTTCCCATCGACTGCAATTGTTGCTAACTCTTCACTAACCGATCACAAGGCTGTCCTACTAACACTTAATTATAATTTACCTAAAGTAGCACGTTCGCACAAAATAACTAGGCTAAACGTAAACAAACTTGAACACGATTTATGCAATATCGACTTTACACCTGTGTATAGCTCCGATGACCCAGATTATTGCATGTCTTATTTAATTAAAAACGTACAACAATCTATATTACAAAACACAGTGCCTGTACAGATGAGTAATCGCAAATACAATATCAAACCATGGATTACTCCGGGACTTATACGTTGCATGAGACATAGGGACAAACTTCACATGAAAGCCAGATCTCACCCTGAGAATCTTACAGTTCAGCTGACATATAAGAGATATCGCAATTTTTGTAATGACTGATTGAAAAAGGTTAAAAGCACCTATGACCGACAGAAATTAGAAAAGGCGGGTAAAAATAATAAACAGGTTTGGAAATTCATAAAAGAGGTAACCCATATGTCGAAGCAGTCGGTATCGTGTTCAGATTTGTTAAAAATTAATTCTTCAGATATTGTGTCTGCAAACAGCGCAAACGATTTCTTTGTCAATGTTGGTAAAAATCTGGCGGGGAAACTACATAAACAAACGTCTTGTTTACCTACTTGTCCTTCGTCGGACTACTGCACGCAGAAATCATTTGTAATGTTGGACACAGATGAAGTGGAGATTGATAGGATCATCTCAGGCCTTAAGGATGACTCAGCGGTTGGCTGGGATAACATATCGAACAAGATACTAAAACAATTTAAGTACATCCTTATCCCACCACTAACCTATATTTATCGACAATGCTTGGCAAAAGGGATCTTTCCCAAATGTTTGAAAAAAGCCATCATTATCCCTGTTCATAAATCCGGCAGCAAAGAGGAAATAAATAATTACAGACCTATTTCAATCCTTACTGGTTTGTCTAAAATCCTGGAAAAAATTATAAACAAAAGACTTGTCCAGTATTTAGAAAAACAATTCATACTATCAAAATGTCAGTTTGGTTTTCGACAAAAACTCTCAACGGCGGATGCTGTTCATGAGTTAACTGATTATTTAGTACAGGAACTGGACAAGGGTAAGCGACCATTAGGTGTCTTCCTCGATCTTGCCAAAGCCTTCGATACCGTGTCCATTCCCATATTATTAAGGAGGCTAGAATCTGTTGGTATAAGGGGTATGCAACTTAAAATCTTTGCTAATTACTTATCTAACCGTTCCCAATGTGTTAAAATAGACAGTGTCTTCAGCTCTGAAATTAATAATAATAATAATTTTGGAATCCCACAAGGAAGTATCCTAGGACCTACCTTGTTTTTGATATACATAAATAACTTATGTAACCTTAACCTAGAAGGCGGCAAAATAATTTCTTATGCCGACGACACTGTCCTACTATTTTCCGCAAACTCAGACACAGCGACTTACGCATTGGCGCAGCGAGGCCTCAATATTGTAAATAACTGGCTTCAGCAAAATTTGCTTACACTTAACGCAGCAAAAACTAAATACGTGATATTCTCGATGCGCAAAGGTGTTGTAAATAACCAAAAACTGCATGCCCATCATTGTTTTCCTATACTAGTTCCTTGTAATTGTCCCGAAATAGCTTCTACTAACAAGATTAAATATCTGGGTATACTAATAGATGACACTCTCTCCTTTAGACCTCACTTAGAAACCTTGAACAGTCGAATACGTAAGTTAATATTTGTTTTTAAAAATTTACGCAACTTTGCAGATAAAGATACAATAAGATTGATTTATTTAGCGTTATGCCAATCAATTTTAACTTATTGTATTACGTCTTGGGGTGGCGCAGCCAAATCATCGCTTCTATGCGTTGAAAGGGCGCAGCGTGCTGTTCTAAAGGTCTCTGCCAATCTTCCATTCCTCTACCCTACTGATCTTCTTTACAAAGATTGCAATGTCCTAACAGTTAGACAATTATTTATATTAGCGATAGTCCTAAAACAACATAGTGCACTTCCCTTTAGTCCTGATTATATCCTTAAAAGAAGGGCAGATAAGGTTTGTCCTCTTTCCGTCACAACCAAACATGCCTTCACTTCCCATTTCTTTACGTTCTTAGGTCCGTTGTTATATAATAGATTAAATGCCAAATGTAACATTTATCCACTTTCATACAATAGTGCTAAAAGAAATCTTAGGCTCTTTCTCCGAAATTTATCGTACAAAGATACAGAGGAATTGTTATACGTTGCACAGTAATTTATTTAATTTAATTGATTGATTTATTTGTTTTTTTTATTGTAACATTGAATATTTTAATTGTGTGTTTGCTTAAGGTATTTTGTAAGTGTTTAGATTAAAATAAGTTAACTTAAGTCCTTTTTACCGCCTGAAATACAGGGAATCCTAGTTCAGGCACATTTTGTTAATTTAGCAACTAAGATATTTATATACATTATGATTTTCTGAATTTTCAGAAATAAGTAAGCTTTTAACCAGAATAACACTCCACTAGAGATATATAAAGGTTCTGGGTGAAGCTGAAGACTGTGAAAGAGTGATTTTTTTCTAGTTTTGTACAGCCTTGCTGATTAAGAGCTGCAATAAATAGCAACAATTTACTCTTAGCATTATAACAGTTAATTAAAAAGTTACTGTCCAGCCACTGGTTGCAAGTTATTCTCATAGCTTGTAAAAAAACCTTAAGCTTGTATATGTTTGGTTAATTAGGTAACTTATAAGCTCTTGTGCAGACGTTGGCTGTACAACAGTTTGCACCAAAACTAAGGGTTGTTTAAAAGAGTAGGTTTATTCTCTTTAAATGCTATTCAAGTAAGCTTGATAATGGCCGTTTTGGGAACTCTTAACACGCTTATGTTTGCAAAGGAGAATAAAAAAATGTTTTTATATCTACGTAACTATTTCATACTTTGTACAGACATAAGAAAGCTATGAGCTGATCAACGGTTGCCATAGAGAGCCGTGTGCAGCCTTTAGAATTATAACAGCTGAAACAAAGAGCCAGAGCTGCTTTACAAACGGCAGCCATTGTGTGCGGTCTTGATAGTAATCGGATGATAAAATAATGTATGTTTTCTGCAATTGAAAAGCTTTTGGCTTTTTATTATGAGCTGTTTTAGCTATAAGTTTATAAATATTAATTTTATGAGTCACAAATAATCAAATTGTAGACATAAAGTGATTTCACAAAAAATTTCAGCGCACAATTTTCTTTCGATTATATCTTAAATAGGCGTTATATGAAGGGCGCGTGAAAAATGAGATGTAATTTAATATATACATTTACAGTAAAACTTTCTCCGCACTTAGAACACATAGTATAATAAGAAAATCGCACTATAATATAATTTTCCATTCCAGCAATTATAGCATCCACGGGCACGCCATTACAATTTATAAAATACTAAGACATTTTGTCATTTCATTTTAATTTATTTTTTATTTTACCACTATCCAGCCCCAATGAAACTTACCAATGGATAAAAGCTTGATAGCGGCTGAAAAGTAGAGAATAAGCTGCACAACTAAGCTGGTTTAGCCTAAATGCAGCTCTTTTACAAGACGTAGACAGCCTTTAAGCAGACATTCATCAGCCTAAGGCTGGTTAATTTGGGGCCTATTTTGGAATTACAAGGGTTGTATAGCAGTTTAATCAGCCTTTGTGCAGCTTGGCTAATCAGCCTTAGGTTCAAAATTTATCTTCTATGCAGCTTTTGTGCAGCTCATCTGTGTTACTTGGGTTCTTTTTTTCTAGCGGCCACCAACCAAACATAGAAATATATGTTAAAGAGCATAGCGAACGATATTTGAAAAGGCAGTATGGTTGTAAACTCAGTCCGAACTGAGTAAGACAGGTTAGAAGTTTTACACACTGGCTGGACCTTCGCCTCTTACATTTTTCTAAGGATGGTGGTTTCTCGTGTCTATCGACCAAACATGGAAAAGTACATTCTTGAGACTTTTACACATGATATTTGCAAAGACAGTATGGCTGTAAATTCAGTCCAACTGGGTGAGACTGGCTCAAACTTTTACCCTATAGACCCAGGTTTCAACATTTTTTATGGGAGGTGGTGTTCTTTCTTTTTCCACTGAACATCAACCAAACATGGAAATATTTTTTTTTTAACAGCTCGACGATTGACAAAATTGGTGATGTCTTAAAGTATTTCAAATGTGGCACCATTGCGATTGTGATATTATCATTAATCAATTAAGGTCAGTAAAAAATAAGCGTTTGCGTGCGTTTTGATTTAATATTCTCTTAAATCATTCTCAACAAAATATAAATACATTTATTTGAGTCATTATTTATTAATTTATTCTTCTGATTCTGGCGAGTCATGTTAGGAAAAGGAATAATAGTCAAAATATTGTTTCTTTACTACGTGAATTATGCACATTACACATTATTAACATGTTACGAACAAGTTTACATTTATTTCAATCGATTATTTGTAATCGGTGCACAACCGTTTTAATCGTCATTTGTAGCACATCACTCAGTGGGCGGTAACCGTCCATGAAGAATAATATTCCTTTTTCGAAAATTGCAAGATAGCATGGGCCAAGTCATGGGCGTGATTATTAAGTTCTAGCCTGTCTCACTCAGTTCGGACTGAGGTTAAGCTATACTATCTTTGCAAACATAGTTTGTAATAGTCTTAACAATATAGTTTTCCATGTTTGATCGATTTACGGGAGAAAAAACAGACGCCACCTTTTAAAAAAAAATGTAAGAAGCGAAGGTCCAATCAGTGTGTAAAACTTCTAACCTGTCTTACTCAGTTCGGACTCTAGTTACAGTCTTACTGCCTTTGCAAATATCGTTAGCAATGCTCTTAAGAATATACATTTACAATTCCATGTTTAGTTGATCTTCTTCTTGTTCTTCAGCCCTTTTCAATCCTCTGCTGGGTATAGGCCTCCTCCATTTTTCGCCATTCCATTCGATTTTGGGCTTTCCTCTGCCAGTTTATGCCTGCTGTTTTGGCTATGTCGTCGGACCATCGTGTTGGCTGTCGACCAACGTTTCGACGATATTGATTCGAGGTGTAAAAGTTCGAGCCTGTCTTACTCAGTTCGGATTGAGTTAACAGCAATCCTGTCTTTGCAAGTATAATTTAATTTTTAATAGTCTCAAGAATATATTTTTCCATGTTTGGTCGATGGACGCAAAGAAAAACAGACGCCACCATCCTTAGAAAAATGTAAGAAGCGAAGGTCCAGCCAGTGTGTAATACATACCTCTAACCTATTTTACTCAGTTTGGACTGAGTTTACAGCCATATTGCCTTTGCAAATATCGTTCGCAATGTTCCTTAAAAATATATTATTTCTATGTTTGGTTGATGGCCGCTGATGGAAAGATACAATTACCCATAAAAAAATTCTTCAGATTTATTTTGGTTGTTTTATGTCATAAAAGGATTTAATTTTTTTTTTCTATTTTTTATTAAATTAATGTTTTGTGTATTTTTAATGCTTAGTATATATAGGCACTACCTATTTCATTATAGTTTGAACAACAATCAGGACTGTGCGAAGGCAAAAAAACATCACTTGATTTAGTCAGTCAGTGTAGGTAGAGAAGGGGGGCCCAAAAATTGCATTGCCTACAGGCCCCATACAGGGTTAATCCGGCTCTGTTTGTGTGCATTAACTTGTCTGTTTGTCCTGGCCTGGGGGTACACATATGACTTACTTGACTTTGACTTAAGGTCCTAAGTCCCCTCGATGGGGCAGAGGGCGTCCACAGTGCGTCTCCATCCCGGTCGGTCTTGAGCTACGCGCTTTATTTCGCTCCAGGTCTTGCCTAACTCCTTCACTTCTGCAGCGACAGTCCTCCGCCAAGTCTGTTTTGGACGGCCACGTTTGCGCCTTCCTTGAGGGTTCCAGTCTAGGGCTTGCCTCGGTATGTGTTCCTGGTCCCTTCGGAGAGTGTGGCCAATCCAGCTCCACTTGCGGCGTTTTATTTGGAGGTCGATTGGAGTCTCGCTGCAGCGCTCCCACAGACTTTGATTGGAGATTTTCTCGGGCCAGTATACTCCGAGAATTCGGCGGAGACATCGGTTTACACAGACTTGTAGCCGGCGCGTGATTTCCTTTGTCACCTTCCACGTCTCGCACCCATACAGCAATACGGTTTTTACATTGGACCGGAATATCTTGAGCTTAACTCTCCGTGTCAATTTCCGTGATTGCCATATCGATCGGAGCTGCGCGAAGGTTGCTCGTGCTTTGGCGATCCTAGAAGCGATGTCCTCTTCAGTTCCACCAGTTTCCGACACGACGCTTCCGAGGTAAGTGAATTGGTGGACTCTCTCCACACCCTCTGTGCCAATAGTAAGCGGCAAGGAACTTGTCGCTCCGCACCTCATTTCCTTAGTCTTCTTGATGTTAATTCTGAGTCCCATCTTCTTTGCCTCTCTCTGTAGGTCGCCCAGTTTGGTCTGCATATCATCGCGGGTGTGGCTCAGCAGGCATAGGTCATCGGCATAGTCCAGATCCTCAAGGACGTCGGATAATCCCCACTCTATGCCGCGGCGCTTCGTTGATATTGCGCGATGTATCACACCATCGAGGGCGACGAGGAAAAGGAGAGGTGATAGAAGACACCCCTGGCGCACTCCTGCATGAACTGGTATGTCCTCCGATACGAGTCCATTGTGCGTCACTCTACAAGAGTAGCTTTTGTAGATGGCCTTGACGATGTTTACAATTTTCTCGGGGACTCCAATTTCGTGCAGACGGTCCCAGATGCAAGTCCATCTCAGCGTATCGAAGGCTTTTTCGAAGTCCACAAAAGTCAAGTATATCTCCCTTTGCCATTCTGATGCCTGTTCTAAAATGATACGCAGAGTGTTGACTTGATCCGTGCACGATCGGTTAGGACGAAATCCGGCTTGCTCCCTGCGAATGTATGGTTCCACTGCCTTCGACATTCTATCCAGAATGATCTTGCAGAGCACCTTGGAAGCTGCCGAAAGCAGGGTGATGCCTCTCCAGTTACTGCACTCACTGAGGTCTCCCTTTTTCGGCACGGTTATGAGGAGGCCTCTGTTCCAGTCGTCCGGTAACTCTTCCGCTTGCCAGATGTTGTTCAGTAGTGGCGTTAGCGCTTTCACGGCAGTTGGTAAGTCGGCTTTAAACATTTCCGCTGTGAGGAGATCGACTCCTGGGGCCTTGCCGGGTTTTAGCGAACGTACAGCGTTTGCTACTTCCTCTTCCGTGGGAGGGGAAACGTCAATGTTGAGGTCAGGCAGGGACACGTCGGCATCAGGTGGCGTGTAGTCAGTGGGGTCGTCGGGGATGCAGAAGATTTCTGCAAAGTGCTCCCACCAGCGTTGCAGCTGTCCCTCTGATGTCACTATCAACTGGCCTTCCTTACTCTTTAAGGGTTTCTTCCTTCGGTTCTGTGTTCCGGCCAAAGTCTTCGTCGCTTTGTACATCTCCCTGAGATTACCGGAGTCGGCAGCACGTTGGGCGGTGTCGGCAATACCATCTGCCCATACTCGTCGGTCACGGCGAGTACTACGGTAAATGGTCTTCCGTATTTGACGGTATTGCAGCCTCAGGTGTTCCAGTGTTGCCGCGTCTGAGGTCGACAGAATCTTCAGGTGAAGCACTCTCCTCTCTTCAATGAGGTCCCAAGTTGTTTGTGACATCCAGTCTTCACGTGCGCTAGTTTTTAGTCCTAGAACGACGGAGCTGGTCTCTGTGTAGGCCATTTTGATGCGATTCCACTCCGCGTTGACTGTGGTTGAGTCAGCAACGAGTCCTGAGAAACGGTTCCGCAACTCTAACTTAAAAGCTGCCTCGGTGTCTGGGTTCCTTAGTTTGCCAACTTCAAATCGTCTGCCTATTTTTGTTTGGGCAGCAGTTTGAGCTACGGCTACTTTTAACCGAACCTCCGCCACTACTAGATGGTGGTCACTATCAATATCCGCACCTCTACGGTTGCGGACGTCGAGCAGCGAAGAGCGCCATTTAGCGCTTATGGCAAGGTGGTCGATTTGGTTCTTGGTGACTCCATTGGGGTGATTCCAGGTGTATTTGTGGTGATCTCCGTGAATGAATAGCGTCCCTCCAATGGTAAGGTCGTTGTCCTGACAGAACTCTAGGAACCGTTCCCCATTGTCATTACGTACTCCCAGCCCGTGCTTGCCCATGTGTCTTTGACAACCATCGTTATCTGTTCCAACTTTAGCATTAAGATCACCCATGACGATTACTATGTCTTGTCTACGGATGTTCTTCATAGTTGAGTTGAGTGCGCTATAGAAATCGTCTTTCGTTTCCTCTGATGCCAATTCTGTGGGTGCATAGCATTGGACGATGGTTATCTTACGGGCCTTTGTGTTGAAACGAGCCGTTATGATTCGGTCTGATATCGGTTTCCAGTCCAGGAGGCTCTTCTTCGCCGTCTCGGTAAGGAGGAATCCTACACCATATTCCAGGTCGTCATCTTCATCTTCCTTCCCGGAGTGAAGAAAAGTTAGGCCTCTGGACGTTCTCAGTTCCCCGAATCCATTCCTGCGCACCTCGCTGAGACCGAGTATTTGCAGCTTGTATTTTAGCATTACTGCTTCTGCTTGGGCCAGTCGGCTATCGTCGCTCAGTGTGCGCACATTCCAGCAAGCAATTCGTGTCCGTGTTTTCATGCCAAAGGTCGTCGTGTTTGGATCGGTCCGGTTCTTCACTGTTTCAGTTTCTTTAATCGAGTGTGTTCAGGCAAGTGGGTGATTAGCCCTCTGTGCCCTAGCCTACGGCGGGGCTGCCACCTTGGAGCCTGTAGGCTGGCTCGGTTTTATGCGGGTATCCTCCCTAGTGAGTAGGTTCTGTTTTAAGGCGCAGAACATTCGCCTTTTGCCCTGCATCCTCTGCTCATCTGCAACTCTCAGGTAGCGGTCGCGCGATGCGCGGTTGCAGCAGTTTCCAGGAGGACGAGACGTGGACGTGGATGACTCGGACTTGTTAGGGCTCTGCGTTTAGTCGGTGTTCCGCTACGAACACTGCAGAAGGTTCCTTGGCTTTTATGGGTAATGCTATTCTCACTATTAGCGTCATCCCACCAGGACCGTACCCCAACTTCCCCCCCAACACACACACATATACAAACACAAAAAAAATATATTTAAACTTGTCTATCCGTTCTCTACGATCCATAATACAAGCTTTTATTATTTACTTATTCAGATGAAACCAAACGTGTTATGAATGTAACACGTTATCACGACATAGTATAAAACAAAGTCGCTTTTTCTGTCATGTTGTATGTTGTATGTCCCTATGAACGCTTAAATCTTTAAATTTAAAACTACGTAACGGATTTTGATGCGGTTTTTTTTAAATAGATAGAGTAACTCATGAGGAAGGTTTTTATGTATAATATCATCCATTAAATAGTGGACAAGTACCACGGGCGAAGCCGGGGCGGGCCGCTATAATGTATAAGCAATAGATGCCTACACTGTAACACATGATCACATGAAACACCTAGACCAATTCAAACAAAGCTGGCAGGTATTTGTTTTTTATGAATTAGGGAGGAAAACAAACCATAGAGTCACCTGATGTTAAGTGATCACCGCTGCCCATGGACATCAACAACCGTACAAGGGTCGTAATCGTAAATGCGTTGCCTGCCTTTGTTATCTGTGCCCATACCCGCCACAAATGAGCTCTGGCGACCTAACTCAAAAGAAAAACACAGCATAACAGTTACGAACTGCTACTTCACTGTGGTCTCCTGTAAGGTGGAGGTACTTACGCAGACGAGCGGCTCATTCAAGTGGAAGTTCCACAAAGCTCTACCTATTTTACCATTCATTGGTACTGCGCCTGATCTCTCTACGGTCTTGTCAGATTGCTGTCCCACCGAACTATGCGAGAGAGAGAGAATAGGTAGTGCACCTGTGTTTGCGTACTTACTAGTGCACAGTAATACTTCCGCGGAATAGTATTTTTATAAGCCACTCAGAGAACCGACCTATATCCAGGGCTTTCTTTCACATATTAGGGGCCCTGGGCACATGGGCCTTTAAAGCTCTTGTTTGGTAAGCGTGGGGCCCCCAGAACCTTGTGTGGGGGGGACCCAGTACCAAGGGCCCGTAACCGATCGCGGGGCCCTGGGCACGTGACCATTATGCCCAGTGATAAAGACGGGTCTGCCTATATCTCTCCTCGACTGAAAAGGTTCAAAGTGCCTAGCGACCTCTTCGTCCCCAACCGTGCGTAAATCTAATAAATTATAAAAAACAATATAGAAACGTGTGCACAATTGTTTCAACTGCATTTTCTAGTGCATTTGTGTAGACAGCTTGCACCAAATGTTTGTTAATATGTTGTTTATTGCTATTGCTTTTGTTCTATGTTAGTATATAATGCTTTCGATAGAGGGTAAGGATTAAATTGGCTACAATGAAGTACTGTTTGGTTGTGGCTTTTGCGGTGAGTAATATTAGCTATTAAAATATTTAAAAATCTTTATGTGTTTCACAGAATACATCTACTTACCAAGTTTCGACTGAAAAGTGCTAATAGATTCGGAAAAAAGTGGCTGTGACATACTGGCGGACAGACAGAGAAACAGACAGACAGACAGACAGACAAAAAGACAGATAGACAGATAGATAGACAGACAGGTTTTAGAGGTAGAGCTTTGTAAAAATTCCACTCGAATGAGCCGCTCGTCTGGGGAAGTACCTCCACCTTACAGAAGACCGCAGTGAAGTAGCACTTCGTAACTGTTGTGCTATGTTTCTGCTGGTGAGTAAGGTTGCCAGAGCTAAGTTGGGGTGGGTATGGGGTTAAGGCCGGCAACACATCAACGATACCTCTGATGTCGCGGATGTCCATGGACGGCGGTGATTGCTTACCATCAGGCGACCCGCCAGCTCGTTTGCCGCCTATGACATAAAAAAAAAGACAGCACAGACAGACAGACAGACAGGCGGACAGACAGACATGACGAATCTATAAGGCGCGGCCGCCCGCAACTCCGTCCGCGTGGATTTCTGTTTCCGCACACATAGTGTTATATTGAAGCTTAAAGCCTTCCTCAACAAATGGACTCATCATCCTAGCATTTATCCCGGTTGCATCCTTGGCAATTGCCTCGGAGCTTAGGGTACGCTGCGACTTCTTCTTCCTAGCGTTTATCCCGTTTCTGTGCGGGGTCCGCTTTGACCATGATCGAGGATTTGGCGAGTCTGGTTATTACAGTGAAGCGACTGCCATCAGACCTTCGTAGCCCATAGAGGGGAACCAGACAGATTGGATCATGGTTACACATTCAGATCTGACCAGACGCTGTGACTCTAATCCTGAATTGACCAGCCGACTGTCGTCTGACCTCCGTAACCCTTGAAAAATATTAATAATTAATCAGTCAACTGGGTCTGTGGTCTCAGTTCTTTAAAGTCCAAGTCGCCTGAAACCTCATAATCCCTAAACCTGCTTAATTGATTACATTTAGTTTATGATCCTCTTGCCCTTATCCCACACTAGGTGGGGTCGGCGCAACATGTCTTCTCCTTCCACTTACTCCTGTCAGCCGTCAACTCTTCATCCTTTTACGTCCATATCATACTGCACATCCATCCCTTTCCATCTCTTTCTATCAATTAGGTAATAATTTTATCTCCCATTTTCCAGGTTGTAGCGGCCGTCCAGGCATTACCTTGTAAGTAAAAACAATGTTTACTATTTTTTTATTACTGCTACAGTGGTTCGCTTGCTCGGCCTGCGATTGCAAAGTTAAGCTACTATCGCAGAGTACAATCATCGGATGGGTGACCGAAAAATTTGATTAAGAGCTTCTCTGTGCTTCGGAAGGCACGTTAAGCCGTTGGTCCTGCGCCTGATCTCTCTACGGTCGTGTCAGATTGTCCCACCGAATTATGAGAGTGAGGGAATAGAGAGTGCTGTAATTTTGACACATCTCTCAATGTCATGTCAAAATTCACCAATCACATACCAGTTATTATACCCTATGCCTACCTACTGCCATCTAGCGGATTTTTCATTTGAAAACCCTCATTGATCGAGTTGACCTCTCTCGATCGAGCGAGTTCCAAGCGAAAGAATTGACGTATAACTCCAATAATAGTATTATTTAACGGGACTTAACACGATATTAATTATGTAGTATATGTATTCTACTTACTGCCTGACGTTTCGACTGCGTTACAACAGCCGTGGTCGCAAGCAGAAGTCCGCTAAATAATACTAGTGTCATAATGCAACGCGAAAGTCTAAAATCTTATAACTAAAAATAATTTTGAAGTTCCTTCAGATCCTTGCCTGGCGCCGCCGGAATGGACCGACTATGGCGACGAAGTCTCCACAGTGGTCTCGCACAGCTCGAAGTCTAGCTCTAGTTCTGAATCTAGTGCTAGCAGTTCCAGCAGTCATTCTTCATACAGCTCGGGTAGTAACGGAGGTATGTACACATTGTTTTTTGTTTTAACTCCTCGATGGTCTAGGGTTTAAGGGTGAGACTTCGTAACTGTTGTGCTATGTTTCTGGTGGTGAGTAAGGTTGCCAGAGCTCAGTTGGGGAGGGTATGGGGTTAAGGCCGGAAACACATCAACGATACCTCTGGTGTCGCGGATGTCCATGGGCGGCGGTGATTGCTTACCATCAGGCGACCCGCTAGCTCGTTTGCCGCCTCTGACATAAAAAAAAAGACTCCACCAAAGCTAAGATGTGTGCTGTGTCGTAAGTAGCCAATAGGATTTCAAGCTGTGATTGATCACGTGTTAAGGCCAAAATCCTATTGGCTGCTTTCGACACATCTCCGCTCCACAGCTTACACCTTAGCTAAGGTGGAGTCTCACTCTATGTACCGGACCGTAGATCAATGTAAGTGACATTTTTAATTATAAACAAGGAACAAATCATCTGGCTTCAGACAGGATTCGAACCCTCACCTCTTGCAAACCGGGCGAGCGCACACAACGTGCTGTCTCGCTCTTCCTTGATGCAAATTTCGAAGTAGTCGAAGGCAAATCTACCAACTTAAATCTATAAATAAATGCCTTGGACTGACACACCAATTGCCTAGTTCCCAACAAAAAGCTCGAAGCTTGTACTATGGAAGCTAAGGAACGGATAGACATACTTAAATACTTTTATAAACATCCATGACTCGAGTACAAATGCCGATGTTCATCACACAAACATTTGCCCCTAGCGGGATTCGATCCCGCGACCCTTGGTTTTGTAGCCAGGGTCTCTAGCCACTCGACCAACGGGCCTGTCGAATTGTCTGTATGATTTTACTCATTTATTTCCATTCACCAGGTACCGGCACCACAGTAGTCCAATCTTCCCAATCGTCTGACGCGTCCCAGTCAGCGGCTCAGAGTTCAGAGGACAGTTCTTCAAGCGTGGTCACTCAAGGAGGTCGAGTCGTCGCTGCCTCATCGAACTATGATGCAAGCGCTTCGTCCCAAGCGGCCAAGCAGGCGTCTGCTGCCAATCAAAGGACTGGTATGTTCTGGAATAAATATATTTCTTTCTTTTATGTCCGAGGCGGCAAACGATCTAGCGGGTCACCTGATGGTAAGCAATCACCGCCGCCCATGGACATCTGCGACACCAGAGGTATCGTTGATGTGTTGCCGGCCATATAATAAAAGAGGTGTGGGCCTCCAGCACACTCACAAACCAGACGAAACACAATAGTAACTACTATTATTTCACGCTGATGTTATTAAGTTGTTATGAAGATACACTCATACTTTAGTGAGCATTATCCACCGCCTAATAGGCATGCTCACAAACAAAGAGAAAATATGTTTAAGGCAAAAATGCGGAGGAAGAAAAGAGAATTGGTCAAGCAACTTCGTGTAGCGAAGTCCATGGGAGATAACCACCTCAGTCACCAATTATCAAGAGCACTCAGATCTATCTTGAAATTGATTCAAGGAGTCTCTTTGCAAATGACTAGAAATCAGGCGAACCTTATGAGAGCTAGGCATGAAGTTGACTTCGATAAAAACCCATTCTTGTACTCCAAAAGTATTTTTAAACAACCGCCCGGAAGATTGCAACTGACAGATGAACAAATATATGACCATTTTAGGCGCACATATGAAGTGCCGAAGCAACTGAAGATTTACAATGACCCGAGCTCTAAGAGACCTTGCAATCCTGTATCGGAGTTTCAGGGTACGGCTCCTACCCTAGAAGAACTAACGCGGCAGATAAAAAGGAAAGCATCAAGTTCATCTCCGGGGCCCGATGGTATTCCGTACATTGTATATAAAAAGTGCCCATCAGTGTGTAGACATCTTTTAAATATATTTGTTAAGATTTGGTCGAAAAAGCAGATTCCGGAAGTATTTGGTAAAGCTGTTTTCGTGCTCATTCCTAAAAAGGAGACAGTCACTGATCCAAAAGATGCTAGGCCGATAGCTCTTACAAACACGATATCGAAAATATTTTTCTCGATCTTGCAAGATCGAATGTCAAAATTTATGTTAAACAACGAATACTTCACGCCAAACCACCAGAAGGGGTTTTTACCAGGAGTTTCTGGTTGCTTAGAACATAACACATTGTTGGCGGAAAGTTTAAAGGATGCCAGGAAACACGAAAGACAAATAGCGGTGTGCTGGATTGACCTAGAGAATGCATTTGGCTCAGTTCAGCACGAGCTGATGTTTTTCGCGTTAGAATGGTATAACTTCCCCCCTTTGGTTTTAGATTTGATTAAGTCATATTATTCTAATTTATCTTTTGTAATTAGCTGTAAAGACGGTTACACAAAACCTTTAAATTATAATATTGGTCTATTTCAGGGATGCTGTTTATCTCCTATAGTATTTAATGTAGTTATAAATATTTTAATTGACACTTTGATTTTACAGGAGAAGAAATGGGGTTATCGGTTTAAAATCAATAATCAGTACACAGAATCAATCCTAGCCTTTGCTGACGATCTCGCAATCTTGACACGAAACCCGAAGCAGTGTCAAGTGTTATTGAAAAAGGTGGATGAGTTCTGTGCTTGGACTGACGGCATGAAGGTGAAACCAAGTAAATGCTATTGCTTATGTCTGGGTAGACGAGATACGAAATTTACATCTTATGACCCTGGACTCACGATTGGCGGTCAGAATGTTGCCACAATTTCTGAAGCGCTCCCGTTCAAATTTCTAGGCAGAAAGATAGACTATAGAGGCCGCACACCATCTTTGGAGGGTATTGTTGAGGATTTCATTGATTCCATTAGTAGGGTTGAGAACCAACCCATAGGGAACATTAAGAAGCTATGGATCTACAACAACTACCTGTCATCGCGCTTGTCTTGGCCTTTCCTCGTGTACGACTTCGGAAAAACCCTTTTGTCGCGACTAGATGCCGTTGTTGTGAAATCGTTGAAGTCTTGGACTGGATTAGCTCACTCGGCAGACCCCTCTACACTATTTAGGGGCAAAAATAGTTTTGGGATGAACCTAAACAAGCCATCGGAGCTATACAAACATCTTAGAGTCACCAAGATGCACATTCTGGGTAAATCGAAAGACAACGCAGTGGCAACACTCCCAAAAGATAAGAATATGAGTGAGTTAGAGTCTAGGCTACGGTTCCATAAGCAGTTTATGGTGGGAGCGCAAACAAACAGGGTAGGATTGGGATGTCGAGGAAGAGAGGATGACCGGAACATCATTAAGTCTTTTCTGCGAATGGATGAAGATAACGAGTATAGAGTACATGCGCTTAATCTCGAAATGCAAAACGAGTGGGTGTCCCTTGGTGAGTTTTGTATCCCTTTAGCATTGAAGTGGCGGTCGATACTGTACGATTGGTCTCCAGCGCTGCTTAAATTCTATCTGAATGCCTTTCAGTTGACCCTACCCGATCAGAGCAACCTTGTAAGGTGGGGAATGGCGGTGGACAAAACCTGTTTGCTCTGTGGTGAGGCCGTAGGTACCGCAAGGCATTTGTTGGTGGGATGCAGAGTACTCCTAGACAGAGGTCACTACTCTCGCCGCCATGACGGAGTGTTGCAGATCATACGTGAAGCGGTGAGCCTTTCAATAGCAAGAGCAGCAAAAGGTTTGACGACGAATACAAGGAACATCAACTTCGTCAAGGAAGGATCTACCAAGAAGTCCAAAGTCAAACCTTACTCCATCGTTAGTGTAGCTCCAGATTGGAAGATCATGATGGACACGTATGAAAAGCACTACAGTATTCCAGAGGACATTGCGTTATCGTCGTCTAGACCAGACCTTTTCATTTACTCTAGAAAACTTAAGCGCGTACTGTTGGTAGAACTTACTGTTCCATGGGAGACAAACATTCCCAAAGATCACGCGTTTAAAACAAATAAGTATTATGACCTAACCAACGAAATGACTAAAAATGGTTATATAGCACGGTTGTATGCTGTGGAAGTGGGTGCGAGAGGTATACCAGCGAAATCTCTCTACAACCTACTGAAGGACTTAGGATTACCAAGATCTAATATTAGCTCGTTACTGGAAAGAGCAACTAAAGCCGCTTTACTCGGCTCATACCAAATATGGTTGGGAAGGGAGAGGAATGTCATCGGTGGAGGTGATCGTTAGTATACTATAAAGGGGCCCCTTAAACCTACACGCTGGGTCGCAAGTCCCAGGCGCCGACTGACATTCCTCTCTGTTCCACGCGATGGACCCGGCACCCGCACGGAGAATCCATGGATAGCTAAGAAGTTCGTCTCTGAGAGGGTGGTACTTCCTCGGACAAGCCGGCCCATTCGTGATGCGAACCAGCATGGCTCTACCACTAGCACTTTAAGAAGTTGATGTTACTGTAATCGCACGCTGTGGCTAACTGTTATTGTAAGAGTAGTCAGCCAAAAAAACTATTTCATTGTATTTTCATATATGTTTCGCTGTTTCTTATGTTGGCGGTGAGGGAAAACATCGCAAGGAAACCTGCACATTCAGTGTTTTCTGACTTAAGTTCAGTTAGATCTGAATGTGTAACCATGATCTAATCTGTCTGGTTCCCCTCTAAGGGTTACGAAGGTCTGATGGCAGTCACTTCATTGCAATAACCAGACTCGAAAGTCTGGATCATGGTCAAAGCGGTATTTATTTATTATCACTTTTCTTTACAGTGACATCAGTTTCCAATGGCCAACGAGTGACTGAATCCCAAAGCGATCAGAGCCAATCAGCGAGCCAAAATTCAGACAGCAATAGATATAGCAGCCAATACGACTCCTACCTATCAGGAGGCTCCGTTAAGTCCAGGTCAGCGACCAGCCAATCACAGGACAGCTCTAGCGACGAATCCAACCAATCAAACAGCGCGTATCAGAAGACTGTGAGTGGAAAGAACGGTTATAGGTCAGTTCAGGAGACTTCCAATGTTGCTAACCAGAAGCATTCTGATAGTGGATCTTCTCAGTATGATGAGACGGTGGAAGACGAGAATAGCGTCTCACGGCAGAGATATGGCTCCACTTATAAGAACCAGAATGAGCGAAATTCAGCCGAATCGACGAGGGATGTCGTGGATTATAGAAAAACTGGGTCCGGAAGTACTTTGGTTAAGCAGTCTTCGAAGACCAAATCTGCATCAGCTAAGGATGCCCATGAAAGTACGAATGACTATTCAGTATCCAATTTGGACAAGAGAACTGGTAATTCTGTTGTGAGCAGTGGATCTTCAAGGAGTGCTAGTAAGAGTGAAAGCAGTAGCGAAGAATCTGAGAACTCGCAGAGTGTGGAAAAAAGGAAATATGGGCGAATCGTTCTTGTAAAGCCTGGTAACCCAGTTGGACCAAGCAACCCAAGCAATCCTGTTGGACCAAGCAACCCAAGTAACCCTGTAGGACCAGGAAAGCCTTGCGGACCAAATGTGCCAGTTGGGCCAAGTAACCCAGTTGGACCAAGCAACCCAGTTGGACCAAGCAACCCAGTTGGACCAAGTAACCCTGTTGGACCAAGTAACCCAGTAGGACCAAGTAACCCTGTTGGACCAAGCAACCCTGTTGGACCAAGCAACCCTGTTGGGCCAAGCAACCCTGTTGGACCAAGCAACCCTGTTGGACCAGATGCACCTTGTGGACCAGATACACCAGGTTCTCCCGTTGGCCCAAGCAACCCAGTAGGACCAAGCAACCCAGTTGGACCAAGCAACCCAGTTGGACCAAGCAACCCAGTTGGACCTAGTAACCCAGTAGGACCAAGTAACCCTGTTGGACCAAGCAACCCAGTTGGACCAAGTAACCCTGTTGGACCAGATGCACCTTGTGGACCCGATACGCCAGGTTCTCCAGTTGGCCCAAGTAATCCAGTTGGACCAAGCAATCCAGTTGGACCAAGCAACCCAGTTGGGCCAAGCAACCCTGTTGGACCAAGCAACCCAGTTGGACCAAGTAACCCTGTAGGACCAGATGCCCCTTGTGGACCCGACACGCCAGGTTCTCCAGTTGGACCAAGTAATCCAGTTGGACCAAGCAACCCTGTTGGACCAAGTAACCCTGTAGGACCAAGCAACCCAGTTGGACCAAGTAACCCTGTAGGACCAGATGCCCCTTGTGGACCCGATACGCCAGGTTCTCCCGTTGGCCCAAGTAACCCAGTAGGACCAAGCAACCCAGTTGGACCAAGCAACCCAGTTGGACCAAGCAACCCAGTTGGACCAAGTAACCCTGTTGGACCAAGCAACCCAGTTGGACCAAGCAACCCAGTTGGACCAAGTAATCCCGTAGGACCAGATGCACCTTGTGGACCAGATACACCAGGTTCTCCTGTTGGCCCAAGCAACCCAGTTGGTCCAAGCAACCCAGTTGGACCAAGCAACCCAGTTGGACCAAGCAACCCAGTAGGACCAAGCAACCCTGTTGGACCAAGTAACCCTGTAGGACCAAGTAACCCTGTAGGACCAGATGCCCCTTGTGGACCCGATACGCCAGGTTCTCCTGTTGGCCCAAGCAACCCAGTAGGACCAAGTAACCCTGTTGGACCAAGTAACCCTGTTGGACCAGGGTCACCAGTAGGACCAGTAGGACCAGGGTCTCCTGTGGGACCAGGCGCTCCATGTGGCCCAGATACTCCAGGCACTCCCGTAACTCCAGGGAACCCAGGCACTCCAGTGACGCCAGGAAACCCAGGAACTCCAGGCACTCCAGGGAACCCAGGCACTCCAGTTACTCCAGGCAACCCAGGCACCCCAGTTACTCCAGGCAACCCAGGCACTCCAGTAACTCCAGGAAACCCAGGCACTCCAGTAACTCCAGGAAACCCAGGCACTCCAGTTACTCCAGGAAACCCAGGCACTCCAGTTACTCCAGGCAACCCAGGCACTCCGGTTACTCCAGGAAACCCAGGCACACCAGTAACTCCAGGCAACCCAGGCTCTCCAGTTACTCCAGGAAACCCAGGCACTCCAGTGGGTCCTGGCGTTCCGTGTGGCCCCGAAACTCCAGGCACTCCTAGTAACCCAGGTACTCCAGGAACCCCTAGCACCCCTGGTACCCCAGGAAATCCAGGAAATCCAGGAAACCCAGTGACGCCAGGAAACCCTAGCACTCCAGGAAACCCTGGTACCCCAGGAAACCCAGGCACCCCCGGAAACCCAGGCACTCCAGGAAACCCAGGAACTCCAGGAAACCCAGGCTCTCCAGGAAACCCTGGCACTCCAGGAAACCCAGGCACTCCAGTGGGTCCCGGTACCCCAGGCACTCCAGGAAACCCTAGCACCCCAGGAAACCCAGGAACTCCAGGAAACCCTGGCACTCCAGGAAACCCAGGAACCTCAGGAAACCCGGGAACCCCAGGAAACCCAGGCACTCCAGGAAACCCAGGCACACCTGGAAACCCAGGCACTCCAGGAAACCCAGGAACTCCTGGCACTGACGGCCCAGCACCATGTGGCACCGACACGCCAACACCAACGCCATCTACCGGTAAAAACTACCGAACCGGTTCAGCCACCAGCGCTTCTTCTAGCAGCAACGTCGTCACCAAAGATGGAAGCGTTTCCAAGAACGCTGAACAGAAGAGCAGCACTCTGAAGACCAAGAAGGGAGATAGACTGACAGACAGTAGTGCTCAATCTGCCAGCAGTGATGAGAGAGTGGTTGACTCCACCGGAGTTTACGAGCAAGACGCAAAAGTGGCTAGCAGTGACCAATCCGTTAGTGATAGCACTGGAGTTGCTTCTAGCAAACAGAACTCTGCTAGCAGCAGTCAAAGATCACAAACGGCATCTGGTACTTCTTCTGCCGAACAAGAAGCCAATAGTAGCGACTACAGGAGCCAAGACAAGTACGGCAACGCTTACCAAAGCGAAGCCGCAAATGCTGGTAGCAACGTCAAGTACAGTGGAAACGACGGGTCCAAGTACTCGGCAGCTCAAAAAGTAGCCAGCAGCAGTCAAAAGTCCAGTACAGCTTCAGGCGACGCTTCAGCTGATCAAAACGAAGCCAGTAGCAATTCACAATACGTTGACAAATACGGCAACAGTTACTCCGACGACGCCGTTCAGAAGAGCAGCAACCAGGCTTCTAGAAACAGTGATGGGTCGGCCGCTTCCGCCAGCCAGCAGTATGCTGAGAGCAACCAAGCCTCAAACACTGTAGATGGCCAATATTCAGCCAATCAAAAGGCGGCTGCCAGCCAAGCCGCATCGGTTGACAAATACGGCAACAAAGCATCGGAAGAAGCCAGTGCTAGTAGTAGCAACGTTAAGCAAGTGGACAGGTACGGCAACAGTTATTCCCAAGATGCGTCGGCTAAGAGCAGCAGCCAAGCTTCGCAAGGAGTTGATGGTTCACAATACAGCGCCGAACAAAAGGCTGCAGAAAGTAGTCAGCAGTCCGCAACTGCCAGCGGTGTGGCGTCAGCCAATCAGAAAGCAGCTAGCAGCAGTGTCAGTCAAGTAGATGCCAATGGGAATGTTTACGCCTCCGACGCTGCCACGGCTGAGAGCAACCAAGCATCCAAAAATGCTGATGGTTCAGCTGCTTCCGCTCAACAGAAGGCAGCCAGTAGTCACCAGTATTCCAACACAAAAGATGGCGTGTCTTCAGCAGGCCAGAACGCAGCTAGCAGTAATAGTGCTTCTGTTGACAAGTACGGCAACTCTGCTTCCCAAAGTGCCGACGCACAAAGCAGCTACGTGCAGCAAGTAGACAATTGCGGCAACCAGTATTCCTCGGACGCTTCGGCTCAGAATAGCGCCCAGAACTACAAGGGCGTGGACGGCTCTCAGTATAATGCAGACCAGCACGCCGCCCAAAGCAGTCAGCAGTCGGCAACTGCCAGCGGTGTGGCGTCAGCCAATCAGAAAGCAGCTAGCAGTAGTGTCAGTCAAGTAGACGCAAACGGTAATGTTTACGCCTCCGACGCTGCCAGCGCTGAAAGTAACCAAGCATCTCAAAATGCTGATGGTTCTGCGGCATCTGCTGAGCAGAAAGCGGCTAGCAGTCACCAGTATTCCAACACAAAAGATGGCGTATATTCCGCCGGCCAAAAAGCCGCTAGTAGCAACAATGCATCCGTAGATAAATATGGCAACGCGGCATCTAATAGCGCAGACGCCCAGAGCAGCTATGTGCAACAAGTTGACAAGTATGGCAACCAGTACTCCTCGGATGCTTCGGCCCAGAACAGTGCCCAGAACTACAAGGGCGTAGACGGCTCCCAGTATAATGCTGACCAGCACGCCGCACAAAGCAGTCAGCAATCGGCCACTGCCAGCGGTGTGGCGTCAGCCAATCAGAAAGCAGCTAGCAGTAGCGTCAGTCAAGTAGACGCCAATGGTAATGTTTACGCATCCGACGCGGCCAGCGCTGAGAGTAACCAGGCATCCCAAAATGCCGATGGTTCAGCTGCTTCCGCTCAACAGAAGGCAGCCAGTAGTCACCAGTATTCCAACACAAAAGATGGCGTATATTCCGCCGGCCAAAAAGCCGCTAGTAGCAACAATGCATCGGTAGATAAATATGGCAACGCAGCATCTAATAGCGCAGACGCCCAGAGCAGCTATGTGCAACAAGTTGACAAGAATGGCAACCAGTACTCCTCGGATGCTTCGGCTCAGAACAGTGCCCAGAACTACAAGGGCGTGGACGGCTCTCAATATAATGCAGACCAGCACGCCGCACAAAGCAGTCAGCAATCGGCAACTGCCAGCGGTGTGGCGTCAGCCAACCAGAAGGCAGCTAGCAGTAGTGTCAGTCAAGTAGACGCCAATGGTAATGTTTACGCCTCCGACGCGGCCAGTGCCGAGAGCAACCAAGCATCCAAAAATGCTGATGGTTCTGCGGCATCTGCTGAACAGAAAGCGGCTAGCAGTCACCAGTATTCCAACACAAAAGATGGCGTCTATTCCGCCGGCCAAAAAGCCGCTAGTAGCAACAATGCATCGGTAGATAAATATGGCAACGCGGCATCTAATAGCGCAGACGCACAGAGCAGCTACGTGCAGCAAGTTGACAATTGTGGCAACCAGTATTCTGCAGATGCTTCGGCTCAGAACAGTGCTCAGAACTACCAGGGAGCTGACGGTTCTGCATACAGCGCCGAGCAACACGCTGCCCAAAGCAGTCAGCAGTCCGCGACTTCAACTGGTGTCGCATCCGCCAGCCAGAAAGCAGCTAGCAGTAAGACTCAACAAGTTGACGCTAACGGTAACGCTTACTACGCCGACGCTGCAAATGCTGAGAGCAAGCAAGCGTCACAGAACGCTGATGGTTCTGCTGCATCCGCTGAACAGAAAGCTAGCAGCAGCAATCAGTATTCGAACACCAAAGACGGCGTGTACGTCGCCGGCCAGAGAGCCGCGAGCAGCAATAGCGCATCAGTCGACAAATACGGCAACTCTGCTTCCCAAAGCGCCGAGACTAAAAGCAGTAACGAGTACCAACAAACAGCTTCTGGCACGTACCAGTCGGACGCTCAGAGCGCTAAAAGCGCACAAGCGTATTCGGGAAAGGATGGGTCGTATTCGGCTGAACAGAAGGCAGCTAGCAGTCACCAAGCATCGGTTACTAAGTACGGTACAGCGGAGAATTCCGCCTCGTCGAAATCCAGTAGTGCTGTTCAGAAGACCGCTAACTCCTATTCGTCTAACACGGCCAGCGCTGGGAGCAGTGCTAGCGCATACCAGAGCGCGGATGGTTCCTACAGCTCTAGCCAATCAGCTAAATCCTCAAGCTCTCAGAGCTCGTTCAGCTCGTCTACTATGAGCTCTTCATCGTCAGCCAAGTGCTCTTCTAGCAACTTCATGGAAGAATACGATTAAGCAACCGACAATATAAGGTGTAACGAAATATACAGCAAATATTTTAAGGGCGAATTGTCGAATGGAAATGTATTAAATTCAGATAATAAAAAGTCAATGTTAATGCCTACCAAATTCGGCATATCCTGCATTGGCCAACTTGCTCTATTCGTCCTGTAAGCTTCGCCCCCCCTCCACCCCGTTGCTTATGGAGAATAGCAGGATTCGAAGTATATTTTGTTACACCTTATACTATAAACACAGCTTTAAGGGCGTCAAATTCACTCATTTTTTTTCAAACGATACGATATCACGGTCTGGATATACTTAGTTATATAATCTGAAGTAGGAATATAGGATCATAGTCGCAGCGTACCCTGGGCTCCGAGGCAATGGCAACTAAGTTAGTTTGCTTAAAGTTGCCACGAAAGTCTCAAAATTACATGATTAGTGTTGGTCCTTATTGCGTGTGTTTCAGAAACATCCTGTTGTAAAACGCCTTGATCCTTACCCTAGCGGTTTTAAGAATCGGGCTGTGGTAGCAACTAGCAAGGTCCTGGGTTCAATTCCTGTGTCGGGCTGGTGTGTCCCATCCGCATTTGGCAAGCGTGGTGATTAAGCCTAAACCCATCTTTGTAACGAAAACATATTTTCAAATGATGGTGGCCTTTGCCCAGCAGTGGAACATTAGTAAGAGCTGATATTTTTTGTATAACTACATTGATCGCCCCATTTCAATAGATGTCACACTATTAAAAAGGTTACTTACATAGAGGATATTATTTTGTGATCTAATTTTTGGTCTGTAGACACAGGGCATCGTGCAGCTGTATAAATATTATCAAATACCTAATAGTTGTGCTTGCCTTAGTTTCATTATATCAGTATAACAAAGACATACCAAAAGATTGTTGTGAATTAGACGTTCTATCCTTAACTAAACGGACTCCGATTAACAGTTAGCAATAAATATTGCTTTGATCTTTGTAAGTTTCAAATATTTCTTAGACTGTTAAAGTATGTGTATCCCATTGGTGCAGTCAATCGGGATAAAAAGTAATCTATCACTTAAACCAGCATATACCCTGACACTGCCTACCAAATTCATCAAAATCCGTTCAGTAGTTTCAGCGTGATTGACGGACAAACATCCAATCAAACTTTCACATTTATAATATTAGTGTGATCAAAAGTTCTCAATAGAAATCGGAATGAAAATATTAAACTTAAAAGAACTCAAACAGTTAATTTTTTTTTTTTTTTATTAAGAATAAGTGGGTATTTGACCGCGATCTCACCTGATGGAAAGTGATGATGCGGTCGAGGGTGGAGCATACCCACTTATGAATAACCTATTTACTCTGGCCTTGAAAGCACCAAGATCATAATTTTCAGGAAAAACAGAGGCCGGCAAGGAATTCCATTCTTTGGCGGTTCGTATAATGAAGGAGGAGGCGAATCGCTTCGTTCGAGCAGGAGGTATGTCGACAATGTAAGGATGGTATCCCGCCGTGCGTCTGCTAGTCCTGAGGTGGAAAGGACCTGCAGGAATTAGGTTGTGGAGGTCTTGCGCGCACTCTCCGAAGTGCAGCCGGTAGAACACCGATACCCCCTTACAAAGATTAAAAGACAATAACCCCTTACAAAGATTAAAAGACAATTTTTATTGTAAAGTACTGTGCCTACCCAAACGAAGCCAAATGCTTGTTACTTATTATATCCAAAATTGTTGTTTAGATAGATTATTACAAATTGTTGTTTGGTATATTTCTGAAATGAATAAATGCATGTCAAAAATCCAAAACCTTCGTATTATTTTATGTAACCCCTGAAAAATTTCTTATATTTAAGTGGTTGTTAAGGGACGGGACTTTTTTATAGGAAAAAGGAAACACGCACGCGTAAAGCCCCGTATTCATGGTAAACATTAGTTTAGCAACAAAGTTGAATCAACGTGTTGCGGGGTTGCTGTCAACACTGCATGTTGCGGAGTTGATAACAAGTTTCCAGCAACATTCTCTCTACTCATCATCAATGTTTATCAAATGTTGCTAAACTTATGTTTACCATGAATACGGGGCTTAAAGCATTCCATCAGTTAAGAGTTTGACAAAGTTTAAACTGCACTAACACCCAGACCAGAGGTGCGATTCACTAAGCGCAATTGTCATAAAAGCCTTGGTAGCAGCGCTGATGTAATCGGTAAAACTTGAACTGTGAATTCCATCACAAAAAATAGTATTTTTGACAATCGAAGATGTTACAGTGACTACAATCAACTGGAGTGATCATCTTTGTATATTTTAATGGAAAACTTTATATTAGAAACCTGAAACCGACTACATCGCCGCTGTGACCAAGGCTTTTATGACATTTGCGTGAATTGCACCTCTGCTCTCACTGATACTTAGGCTCGTATTAATAAATCGCACTCAACTCTGAGCTCAATCTTGAGAATGTCATTTTCATACAAAACAGCACCTCAAATTCGCGCTTGAGATCGTGATCAGAGTTGAGTGCGATTAATTAATACGAGCCTTATTGTGCGGGATGGCAATATTAGTCGAAGCGATGGCGATGGCGATAGTCGTCGATAGGCAACTTGGCTAGACCACCTATGTTTCCTGAACAAATCATCATTGGCCACAGCATTTTTACAGATGATAGTTGCAGCATCACGAGGGTAAATTTAGTGAAAATTGCGCCAACATGAGAACGGAGTGGCGTCATGATATTGCCCTTGGGATGTCACAGCATGATAAGGCCTGGCTAGGACAACTACTGACTGGCAGTCCACCACTGTGCGTTTCTCCAGAAACTTCTTGCCACACACAACAAAACTGTGGAATCAACTGCCGCCTGAGGTATTTCCGGACCGATACGACCTCCTCACCTTCAAGAAAAGAGCGTACTCCCTTCTAAAAGGCCGGCAACGCATTGGTGACTCCTCTGGTGTTGCGAGTGTCCATTGGCGGCTCATGCGGCCATGCTTACCATCAGGCGACACGCTAGCTCGGTTGCCGCCTCTGCCATAAAAAAATAAAATAAAGGCCTGGCTAGGACAGCTAAAGAGAGAAAGACCCGATTCGTCTGTGACAGGTGCGGCAAGAGTTATCGTGCTGCCATCGGACTTAATAGTCACCGGAGACGATGCACCCCCCAAAATTTACCCCCGAACAAATAACTTGAAATTAAATAACCGCATGCTTATCATAATTATTGCATGTGCCATATTAAATTAACATAAAAAAAGTTTTCGAAAATTTATTACTCTCATGTTTGCACAGCTTGCTAAAAAAATTTCGTATTTGAACAGTTAATTAAATTGCTATTGTCTCCTTTTGGTATATAACGTCGTTCTTTTACTACCAATATCAAATTAGCTGCAATGAGGTTCTCGATCGCTCTTGTGGCTTTTGCGGTAAGTACATAACCTACTTCTTTAATTTGCTTTCATGGTCTTTTCGACTGATGATTCCGTGCTTCGGAAGGCACTTTAAGCCATTGGTCCCGACTATGATTCAACTGGTCTGGTTTCCCTTGTGGTTACGGAGGTCAGACGACAGTCGCTCCATTGTAATAACCAGGCTGGTCAATTCAGGATCATAGTCCCGTTGGTGACAGACTCGTTGGTCTAGTGGTCAGAGACCCTGGCTACAAAACCGAGGGTCGTGGGTTCGAATCCCGCTAGGGGCAAATGTTTGTGTGATGATCATAGGCATTTGTCGAGTACAAATGCCGATGATCATCATCATCAGTCATGGATGTTTATAAAAGTATTTAAGTATGTTTATCCGTTCCCTAGCTTCCATAGTACAAGATTCGAGCTTTGTTTAAGGCTAGGCCATTTGTGTGTTAGTCCAATGAATTTATTTATTGATTTATTTATCTAGTGGACTTGCTGATCTAGAAGGGCCCTGGGGCAAAAAAACTGGGGCCCCATTGTTATGCTTTTACAATTTCCTGCCATCTAAGTTTTGAAAGCTGGAGATATATTCACTTAGATCCAGGCCCCGGGGCACTACTTCACGTAGCTACGCCATTCATCCTTACGTATCATCATCATCAGCGTATCGCAGTCCACTGCATCCCCTTGCTTTTTCCCGGCAACTTCTGATCTGCCAGGGTACGCTGCCGCTCATCATCATCCTAGGGCCTCCCCCGGTTGCATTCTCGGCCCAGGGTAGGCTACGACTATAAAATAAATAAATTGTTTTGGACTAACACACCAATCCTAGCCCCAAACTAAGCTCGAAGCTTGTACTATGGATGCTAGGGAACGGATAGACATACTTAAATACATTTATAAACATCCATGACTCGAGTACAAATGCCGATGTTCATCACACAAACATTTTCTCCTAGCGGGATTCAAACCCACGACCTTTGGTTTTGTAGCCAGGGTCTCTGACCACTCGACCAACGGGTCTGTCAAATGATTATGATTCTGAAAAACTATGATTCTGGCTTGAACAGCCTGGCTTATTACATTGAAGCGGCGACCATCTGAAATCCGTAACCCATAGAAGGGAAACCATACAAACTTTTGTCGGGATCAACGGTTTCACGTTAAGGGACTATTTAGCTCATCCTGGGTACGCATTGGTTTGGGACAGCAATGTTCAAATTGACACCATAAAACAGTATGAAACCAGGGTACAGTGAATCACTTCGTAAACTGTTGTGCTATGTTTCTGCTGGTGAGTAAGGTCGCCTGAGATCAGTTGGGGAGGGTATGGGGTGTTAGAGGCAGGCAACGCATTTGCGAGCCTTCTGCGTTTGTTGATGTCCATGGGTAGCGGTGATCACCAACCATCAGGTGACCCTCTCGGTAATTTTGCTCCCGCTTATATAGAAAAAAAAAATGTGTTTACGCTTACGAGTCACCTTATTATCCAGGCGATACAACTATATACCCAGGTGACTCCTTGGTCACCAAGCCGACTGCTGTCAGATTAGTGTATATGGGCATAACCCCCAACGGGGATAGAACATTAAATAGATTCGATACATAATTTCTTTCGATTCGGAGCGGTTCCGAAGCGAACCCTGGACTCCGAGGCAATGGCCGAGGACGCGACCGAGATAATCACTAGGATGATGATAATAACATTATTTGTTCTAATTTAATTTTCTTTTTGTTTTCCCCAGGTCTTGGCCGCCGCTCAGGCGCTCCCATGTAAGTATATTATTTACGAAATTAATAGGTAGATATCACACACATACGGGATAAACTATATGCTGAAACATGAGCACACCACGTTGAAGATACGCGACCGAAATTCGGTGGCAATGCATTTTCTATTCAAATACGCGACGTAATTTCTGCATGGTGTCATCAGTCATTTAAAATACATTGTAGGCGTAATCCCGACGAACTTTGGTTGCGTCTTTTCGGCCTAGGGTGAGGCCAGAGAATTCTTATTCAAATATTTTTAAAATTAACAATCTTTTACTTAATTAAAGGCGCTAAAAAGAAAAAAAAACTTTTGCGCTAAAACTTATACTGTTATCCTATAAAGTCATTTCAAAAATATTATGATCAACAAAAATTAATACTATTATTAAGTACTAAGAATACAATAAAACCATGTATAAATAAAACCATGTGTAAAGTGATCCTCACAGGACAGGCTTTGCTTCTTGTGGGGACCTCCAAAAATTGTAAAACTTTGATATGTTTTTGTAAATAAATAAATGTTGAATTTTTGAATTTTGAATATATTATAATGAACCCTTCCACTTGCAGACCCTGACGTGTCGTACTACGACGACGAAGTAGTCTACAGCAAGTCATCATCATCATCGAGCTCCAGCTCGAGCTCGAGCTCCGAGTCCAGCTCCAGCTCCAGCTCATCATCCTGGAGCGATGGAGGTGAGATCATCATCATCATCATCATCTTCATCATCATCATGGTTTTCATGCCCTCAGAGCACCACTGCTGTAGTCCACGGACTATAGGTTAAAAACCACTGCTCTGAGTGATTCAGTTCGAAGGGATGGACAAAAATCCAAACAAACAAACTTTCACATTTATAACATAAGTATGAATCAAAACCCTTCCCCTTCTTTCGCCAGCCGCCATAATAGCTCATTACCTTCATCCCTGGCTCTGAAGTAGCGGCCACCCACTACTACGCCCGCGTTGAGTTCGATATCCGCACACATACTGTTAAACTATATTTTTAAGCCTACCTCGTTAAACGGACTATCCAACACAAAAATACACTTTCATTCGAACCAGTATTGTTCCTGAGATTAGTTCAATTAACCAGCCACCATTAGGGGCCATCCATAAAGTGCGCCCCCCCTAGTCACTGGTGCTCACTTTTCTAAGACATTTCCCCTCCCTAGTGTAACGTCACATGTTGCATTAAAACAGCAGTTTCGAAATTAGTTTCAAAACCATGGGAGCGGTATGAACTCATCACTCTAGGTCCAACTTTGCCGATCCCCACCCCTTTACGTGTGATGTACTTTCTGGATGACACCTAACACCTTCCTTCCTCCCAGGTTCAGGGGCAGTGGTCGAGCAATCCTCTCAGTCATCGCAGGCCTCCAACGCAGCTCAGAGCAGCAAGAGCAGCCAAGCTTCTCAGGTGACCAACAGCGGTGGACGCGTGGTCTCCTCCAGCTCCTCCCAGAGCGCTGAGCAGCAAGCTGCCCAACAGGCTGCGGCTTCGTCTTCCTCTAAGAAGACTGGTAAGTCGTCACCATATACATAAAACATGTCGTCATCATATTTATATATATTTATTTATAAACCTATATTATCCCACTGCTGCAAAGGTCTCCCCTAAATTTCTCCACCTGCGTCTGTCTGCGGCCAAATTTTGCCAATCGCGGGAGAAGTGAACAAGATCGTCACACCATTTTTCTTTGGCTTTCCCTTAGTCCGTTGCCCATCGGTCAGTATCCATTGGGTGACGATTTTCGTCAACATATACAACGTAATTTTTGTGTGGCCTCATTCTCTTAGGGGCTATCCATAAAGCCCTCCCGTCTTTGTCACAGTTGGTCACATATCTGAGACCCTCCTAGTGTTACGTCACATGTTTTGCAATTTCACATTGAAAAGTTATAACAATAATAAGGACAAGACGTAAACAGAAATGATGCATGTTGTTTTATTTAGACTGATATGAAAAAAATAATAAGAAATGCAACAAAAATTAATGTAGTTGTAGTTGTAACAAAAGAAAAAAATATATCACGCAAAAAATTACACGTGATATATTTCTACACCCTCCCTTCTCCCCCTGTGATATTTATTGACTTTTTTATGGACACCTACTCCCACTTCGAAACTCACACGCATTCGTTTGGCAAAGAAATTAATTGCCAAACTTCTGGGTTCCCGATGGAATAGTAACCACGTAATCTGACTTTAACTTTAAAAAAATATATTTTCAGTCACCGGCTCAGGAAGTCAGGTAGTCGAGGAGTCGTCGCAAGCATCCAAGTCAGCGAAGTCAGCCAACAGCAAACAAAGCAGCCAATCCAAGGTTGTCTCCAGCGGTGGCTACACTTCATCCTCGTCTAGCAAGTCAGCGCAAAGCGCTGCGCAGCAGGCCGCTCAGCAGTCTTCATCTTCCAAGAAGACAGTTGGTAAGTAAACCCTCAAATAGTTAAAAAATATGGCTAACACATAAGTCTAGACCAACACATTGGCCGAAAAAATGCGACCAAAGTTCAGTGTGACTTAAAAAAAATGAAACAAGATGAACGTTGATCCTTAAGAAGCATTTAACGATGATGGCTTAGTAGTAAAGACCGCGTATACATACGTGAGGTCTGTGCTTCGAATCCGGGCCCACTCCTTTGCAATTTTCGAAAATATATGAGTGGATTTGTTCAGTTAGCTCGGCGGTGAGGGAAAACAACGTGAGGGAAACTGCACATTCATACTTTAATTCAGTAAGATCTGAATGTGTTAGCATAATCAAATCTGTTCCCCTTTATGGGTTATAATGGTCTGATGGCAGTCGCTTTACTGTAATAACTAGACTCGCCAAATCCTGGATCATGGTCAAAGCGGACCCCGCTCAGAAACGAGATAAACGCTGGGAAGAAGAAGAGACATAACGTAACGAAACCATCAAACTTCAGTAGCTTTGTCATCATCAGAATGAAGTCCACTGCTAGACTTAGACCTCCCACAGTTAATGCAGTGTGGCGGTCAGAATTTTAACAGTTTTTTTACAGTTTCAGGATCTGGAAGACAGACATCTGGTCAGTCTTCCCAGTCATCTTCGAAATCATCGAACTCTGCCAACAGCAACCAACAGAGCTCAACTGTTGTCTCCAGCCAGACGGCTAAGAACCAGAAAAATGCTGACAAGAATGCCTATGGCACCATCACTGTTGGTAAGTGCCTTCCAGCATCATCATCATCATCATCATCATCCTAGCGCTTATCCCGGTCGCATCCCCGGCCATTGCCTCGGAGTCCAGGGTCCGCTTTCCTGCTCCTTCTACTCCACTTCGCAAGGTCTTTGGCATCCAGTGTAGTTAGGCCATTGACACGCTTGCCATCTTTTACGATGTCAAGCCAGCACTTCTTGGACTGATCTTTCTTCCGGGACCCAGCGGGGGCAGCATGGCAAGACATTTGTTTCCATATCACCATATGAATATCTAGATCAGTGGTTCTTAACCTATGGTTGTGGAGCCATTCCAAGTGGTCCGCGAAGCGATCGTAGATAAAAGACGTCTCACTTCTCTTATTTACATCACTACATAGTATAAAACAAAGTCGCTTTTTCTGTCCCTATGTGTGTTGTATGTCCCTATGAACGCTTAAATCTTTAAAACTACGCAACGGATTTTGATGCGGTTTTTTTTAATAGATAGAGTAACACATGAGGAAGGTTTTTATGTATAATATCATCCATCAAATAGTGGACAAGTACCACGGGCGAAGCCGGGGCGGGCCGCTAGTAACCAATAAATTCGAAACCGATTCGGTGGTCCCTATAAAGTCAGTTTAGCAAAATGGTTCTTTATATGGTTAAAAACTACTAAGCAAAAGTCTTGTTCTTAATACTTCGAAAGGCACCGCTACTACTTCGAAAGCCGTTGGTCCCGACTATGGTCTACTGGCCTGGTTTCCATTGTAAGGGAATGGATAGAATGGAAAGACACCTACGGAGATCAGACGACAGTCGCTCCATTGCAATAACATGCATACCATGGACTCCAAGAATGCGATCGATAGAGGCGCTAGGAAGATTATGACGTAAAGTTGCTCTACAATTATTTAATTACTAACGCTTTTTTTCAGTATCAGGATCAGGAAAGCAGACCTCTGGAAAAAAGACATCAGGATGTTCAAAGAACAGCGAAAGTTCTACCGTCGTATCGTCGACCAGCAAGTCGTCCAACTCCCAACAACAAGCTGAGAACTCTTCATCCAGCAAACAGACTGTTGGTAAGTAAATATCCTTTACAATCCTTGAGTACATATTACTACTACGAATAGAGTAGACATCTCGAAGAAACATTTTCATATACGTATTCTTGTCCATCGAAAAAATGCCATCTTGTGTTTTAAAAACATGATAAATAAAGCAATTGGCGAATAAAATAATAGGTAAAAAGACAAAAAAGTCACTAAATTATCCGCCCTTTTCTCTCCAAGTTGTCGCATAGATTTTGCTCTCGATGTCCACTCTATACGTCCAATAAGCGAAAAGAGAGAAGGAAAACCGGTCTTGCAGAAACACAATAGAACATACAAAATAAAAAACACGCAAAATAATCTAGTTATATACTATAATGTTAATAGAAATAAATAAACAGGAATATGTAAAGGGCATTGCCCAAAATCGTCTTATTTTTCATGGAATTTATTATTTCATGAGTAACGTAGTCGAGTTAAACCAAAGAAAACATTAGTTAAAGTCCGATGTTTGGAAGTAGCGTATCAAGGGATTTTAAGGAAACATTGACAACAAAAAGCCAGGGACACAAGGAAACACGATGAAAAAATTAAAATATAATAAGCCCACAGCAGCATAATAAACCTTTATTATATGATTAACAGTAAAATCAAGCAAAGGAGATTGGGAAAACAAGTCGACATCCAGCCAAAAGAACCAGAACAGCCAGAACAGTCAAAACAGCCAGAATTCAAGCTCAAAGACTGTCACCTCTGGATCCAAAACTAGCCAGAGCCAAAACAGCCAGAACTCAAACTCAAAGACTGTCACCTCTGGATCCAAATCGAACGACAACTCCAAGAGCCAAGTTAACGGCCGCGTCGTCGTGAAGAAGTGCAAGAAGACTCCCGTCGGACCTGGTGGCCCAGGAAACCCAGGAAACCCTGGAAAGCCAGCAACCCCAGGCAACCCAGGAAACCCAGGAAAGCCAGCGACTCCAGGAAGCCCTGGATCTTCGGGTAGCCCGGGAACCCCAGGAAAGCCAGCTACCCCAGGAAGCCCAGGATCTTCGGGTACCCCAGGAACCCCAGGAAAGCCAGCCACTCCAGGGAGCCCTGGATCTTCTGGAAGCCCAGGAACCCCAGGAAAGCCAGCAACTCCAGGAAGCCCAGGATCTTCGGGTAGCCCAGGAACCCCAGGAAAGCCAGCGACCCCAGGAAAGCCAGGATCTTCAGGATGCTCAGGAACGCCAGGTAAACCATCAACTCCAAGCACACCAGGTAGCCCACAAGGACCAAGCGGCCCACAAGGACCAAAGGGACCACAAGGACCACAAGGACCACAAGGACCAAAGGGACCACAAGGACCAAGCAACCCAGAAGGACCAAAGGGACCACAAGGACCACAAGGACCAAGCAGCCCACAAGGACCACAGGGACCAAAAGGACCACAAGGACCACAGGGACCACAAGGACCACAAGGACCAAAGGGACCACAAGGACCAAACAACCCAGAAGGACCAAAGGGACCACAAGTACCATGCGGCCCACAAGGACCACAGGGACCACAAGGACCACAAGGACCACAGGGACCACAAGGCCCAAGCAGCCCAGTTGGACCACAGGGACCAAGCAGCCCAGTTGGACCACAAGGACCACAGGGACCAAGCAGCCCAGTTGGACCACAGGGACCAAGTAGCCCAGTTGGACCACAAGGACCACAGGGACCACAAGGACCAAGCAGCCCAGTTGGACCACAAGGACCACAGGGTCCAAGCAGCCCAGTTGGACCACAGGGACCACAGGGACCAAGCAGCCCAGTTGGACCACAAGGACCAAGCAGCCCAGTTGGACCACAGGGACCACAAGGACCAGACAGCCCAGTTGGACCACAGGGACCACAGGGACCAAGCAGCCCAGTTGGACCACAAGGACCAAGCAGCCCAGTTGGACCACAAGGACCACAAGGACCAGACAGCCCAGTTGGACCAGAGGGACCACAGGGACCAAGCAGCCCAGTTGGACCACAAGGACCACAGGGACCACAGGGACCAGACAGCCCAGTTGGACCACAAGGACCACAGGGACCAAGCAGCCCAGTTGGACCACAAGGACCACAGGGACCAAGCAGCCCAGTTGGACCACAGGGACCACAGGGACCAAGCAGCCCAGTTGGACCACAAGGACCAAGCAGCCCACAAGGACCACAGGGACCAAGCAGCCCAGTTGGACCACAAGGACCACAGGGACCAGACAGCCCAGTTGGACCACAAGGACCACAGGGACCAGACAGCCCAGTTGGACCACAAGGACCACAAGGACCAAGCAGCCCAGTGGGACCACAAGGACCACAGGGACCACAAGGACCAGACAGCCCAGTTGGACCACAAGGACCACAGGGACCAAGTAGCCCAGTTGGACCACAGGGACCAAGCAGCCCAGTTGGACCACAAGGACCACAGGGACCACAAGGACCAAGCAGCCCAGTTGGACCACAGGGACCACAGGGACCAAGCAGCCCAGTTGGACCACAGGGACCACAAGGACCAGACAGCCCAGTTGGACCACAGGGACCACAGGGACCACAGGGACCAGACAGCCCAGTTGGACCACAAGGACCACAGGGACCAAGCAGCCCAGTTGGACCACAAGGACCACAGGGACCAAGCAGCCCAGTTGGACCACAGGGACCACAGGGACCAAGCAGCCCAGTTGGACCACAGGGACCACAGGGACCAAGCAGCCCAGTTGGACCACAAGGACCAAGCAGCCCACAAGGACCACAGGGACCAAGCAGCCCAGTTGGACCACAAGGACCACAGGGACCAAGTAGCCCAGTTGGACCACAGGGACCAAGCAGCCCAGTTGGACCACAAGGACCACAGGGACCAGACAGCCCAGTTGGACCACAAGGACCACAGGGACCAGACAACCCAGTTGGACCACAGGGACCACAAGGACCACAAGGACCAAGCAGCCCAGTTGGACCACAAGGACCACAGGGACCACAAGGACCAAGCAGCCCAGTTGGACCACAGGGACCACAGGGACCAAGCAGCCCAGTTGGACCACAAGGACCACAGGGACCAGACAGCCCAGTTGGACCACAAGGACCACAGGGACCAGACAGCCCAGTTGGACCACAGGGACCACAAGGACCACAGGGACCAAGCAGCCCAGTTGGACCACAAGGACCACAGGGACCAAGCAGCCCAGTTGGACCACAAGGACCACAGGGACCAGACAGCCCAGTTGGACCACAGGGACCACAAGGACCACAAGGACCAAGCAGCCCAGTTGGACCACAAGGACCACAGGGACCAAGCAGCCCAGTTGGACCACAAGGACCACAAGGACCACAAGGACCACAAGGACCACAAGGACCACAAGGACCACAAGGACCACAGGGACCAAGCAGCCCAGTTGGACCACAAGGACCACAAGGACCAAGCAGCCCACAAGGACCACAGGGACCACAAGGACCACAAGGACCAAGCAGCCCACAAGGACCACAAGGACCACAGGGACCACAGGGACCAAGCAGCCCAGTTGGACCACAAGGACCACAAGGACCACAAGGACCAAGCAGCCCACAAGGACCACAGGGACCACAAGGACCACAAGGACCAAGCAGCCCACAAGGACCACAAGGACCACAGGGACCACAAGGACCACAAGGACCAAGCAGCCCACAAGGACCACAGGGACCACAAGGACCACAAGGACCTAGCAGCCCACAAGGACCACAAGGACCAAGCACCCCATGCGGACCTGAAGGCCCAACCTCTCCAGGTATACATTTGACCTAGTTGACCATATAACTTGCCAATAATATGACAATAATAATTCTGAAGAAAATTCAGAAAATTAGGAAATGCCGGCAACGCTTTTGTGACTCCTCTGGTGTTGCGAGTGTCCATTGGCGGCGTTGATTGCTTACCATCAGGCAATACGTCTGCTCGTTTGCTGCCCTATAATATTAAAAAAATAAAAATACCATTCCGGCCGTTTTCGACGATGGCGGCCGATCTTACGATCAGTCAGGTACGCAAGATATATGATACAAAAATTAGGCGCAGGACTAACGGCTTAACGTGCCTTCCGAAGCACGGAAGAGCTCGAGGTGAAATTTTTCAGTCACCCATCCTATGACTGGCCTCTGCAAAAGTTGCTTAACTTAGTAATCGCAGGCCGAACGTGCTAACCACTGCGCCATCGAGTTCCTCAAGATAGTAAGATTTGAGGAAATAAAGGCATACTTAAGTTGTTGACTTAGCAGGATTCGGAGGATCTATCTTGCTTATCATCATCATCATCATGTTTTAACCATTAATATCCAAACTGCTGGGAACGGGTCCAACGGGGTGGATAGGGAGATTGGGCCTTAAACCACCACGCGGGCTCATTGTGGTCTGGTTATAAAGCAGGGATGCCGATGGCTTCTTAATATCAATAATAGTTAAGTTGCCTTTATCGGTCACAATCATTGAGTTATTACAACTACGTATAGAGTGGATATCGATTGACGTTCAGGCCATAGTCCTCAGTAACCTACACCTATAACGCCGAAACTATAATGGTATTTTTTTTACTCGTGGTACAATTTCGTTCTATTTCAGTACTAATTTTTGGCATTGTCAAAATTCGTTCACATTAAGATTTTCAAATATGAGGATTACAGCTTGAAGCACACGATATCGAGGGCAAAATCTATGCGTCACTTAGAGGGAACGAGACGGAATTTCAGTGATTATTATGTCTTTTTATCTAGGAAAAGACACGCCACTAGCTTTAATTGTTGTCCTGTGATGATTTGCAATGTCCTGAAAACCTAAAAAGACGAAACGGAAGGCCCAGAAAAAGATGGCGCGATGGCCTTGACACCTACAGAAAAGACTGGCCAGAGTTTGCATTGGACCGTGTAAAGTGGAAAATTGGGGGGAGGCCTTTGCCCTGCAGTGGGATGATGTGGGCTAATATAATAAGTTCAAGATGAATTAGTTATAAGTATACATTAAACTGGATGGGTTCAAATAGACCCATTGATTTAATGATGTAGTTTTTGATAAACTTGGTAATGCTTGTGTCAGACTCAAAACCAAACACATCCTATGTGCTTGTAGAGGTTCCAAAAACGCACTGCCATACTTTGCAGTATACATACACAATAAGAACCTCATTCCATTAAAATGAATATTGATTAGGAAGACAATACAACCCTATTTCTCTTTTTCAGTAGGACCAAGCGGCCCACAAGGACCAAGTGGACCACAAGGACCAAGCAACCCAAGCGGACCACAAGGACCAAGCGGACCACAAGGACCAAGCAACCCAAGCGGACCACAAGGACCAAGTGGACCACAAGGACCACAAGGACCAAGCGGACCACAAGGACCAAGCAACCCAAGCGGACCACAAGGACCACAAGGACCAAGCGGACCACAGGGACCACAAGGACCAAGCGGACCACAAGGACCAAGCGGACCACAAGGACCACAAGGACCACAAGGACCAAGCGGACCACAGGGACCAAACAACCCAAGCGGCCCACAAGGACCAAGCGGACCACAAGGACCAAGCGGACCACAAGGACCACAAGGACCAAGCGGACCACAGGGACCAAACAACCCAAGCGGCCCACAAGGACCAAGTGGACCACAAGGACCAAGCGGACCACAAGGACCACAAGGACCAAGCGGACCACAGGGTCCAAACAACCCAAGCGGACCACAAGGACCAAGCGGACCACAAGGACCACAAGGACCAAGCGGACCACAAGGACCACAAGGACCAAGCGGACCACAGGGACCAAACAACCCAAGCGGACCACAAGGACCACAAGGACCAAGCGGACCACAAGGACCAAGCTCACCTGGCGCACCAGGAGCCCCAGGAGCCCCAGGCGCCCCAGGTGCCCCAGGTGCCCCAGGAGCACCAGGCGCACCATGCGCCCCAGGAACCTCTGGTACCCCAGGAGCACCAAGCACTCCAGGATCCCCAGGAGCACCAGGCACCCCAGGCGCCCCAGGAACCTCTGGCAGCCCAGGAGCACCAGGCGCCCCAGGAACCTCTGGCAGCCCAGGAGCACCAGGTGCTCCAGGATCCCCAGGAGCACCAGGCACCCCAGGCGCCCCAGGAACCTCTGGCAGCCCAGGAGCACCAGGTGCCCCAGGATCCCCAGGAGCACCAGGCACCCCAGGCGCCCCAGGAACCTCTGGCACGCCAGGAACCTCTGGCACCCCAGGAACCTCTGGCACACCAGGAGCACCAGGCACCCCAGGAACCTCTGGCACACCAGGAGCACCAGGCACCCCAGGAACCCCAGGCACCCCAGGCACTGGAGGCAAGAACTACAGAGCCGGTACTGCTTCATCCAGCTCTTCAAGCAACAACGTCGTCACCAAGGACGCGAGCCTGAGCGAGAACGCTCAGACCAGCAGCAGCACCCTCAAGACTAAGAAGGGAGACAGGATCACCGACGGCAGCGCCCAATCGAGCAGCAGTGACAAGAGAGTCGTCGACCGCACTGGTGTCTACGAATCAGACGCCCAAGCCGCCAGCAGCGACCAATCAGTGAGCGACAGCACTGGCACCTCCTCAACCCAAGCACGCACCGCCAACAGCAGCCAGAGGTCCCAAACCGCGACTGGCACAACCTCCGCCAAGCAAGATGCCAGCAGCAGCGATGTCCGCAGCGCTGACAAATACGGTAACTCAGCTCAAAGCGACGCTTCGACCGCCGGCAGCGAACTCCAATACAGCGGAACCGACGGAGAGAAATACTCGACCAAGAACCGCGTGTCGAACAGCAGTCAGAAGTCTCAATCTACTACCGGATCAGCTTCTGCTGACCAAAAGGCCGCTTCTAGCGAAAGGCAGTACCAAGACAAGAACGGCAACAGTTACTCGAGCGGAGAAAAGCAAACCAGTAGCAGCCAGGCGTCTCAATCTATCGACGGATCCGCTGCTTCAGCCAACCAGTACAGCGCTGAGAGCCAGCAGGCTTCGAACACCGCTGACGGCAGGAGCGCTGCCTCCCAAAAGGCCAGCAGTAGCGACGCAGCGTCAGTTGACAAGTACGGCAACAAGGCTTCGCAACAATCTGCCGCCGCCAGCAGCCAAGTCAACCAGGTTGACAAATATGGAAACACTTACTCTCAAGACGCTTCGCAGCAGAGCAGCAGCCAGGCCGCCCGTGGAGTCGACGGCTCCCAATACAACGCTGAACAAAAGGCAGCTGAATCTAACCAACAGTCTGCCACAGCCTCGGGAGTTGCCTCCGCCAGCCAGAAAGATGCCAGCAGCAGCGTGAGCCAAGTAGATGCCAACGGCAATACCTATGTCGCTGACTCTGCCAGCGCCCAGAGCAACCAAGCTTCTAAGAACGCCGATGGATCTGCCGCTTCTGCCGAGCAAAAGGCTAGTAGCAGCAGTCAATACTCCAACACCGCTAACGGTGTCTCTTCCGCCAGTCAACAGGCCGCTTCGAGCAGCAATGCTTCGGTAGACAAGTACGGCAACCAAGCATCTCAACAATCTGCCGCCGCCAGCAGCCAAGTCAGCCAAGTTGACAGCAACGGCAACGCTTACGCTCAAGACGCTTCCCAGAGGAGCAGTAGCCAAGCCACCCGCGGAGTCGACGGCTCTCAGTACAACGCTGAACAAAACGCTGCCGAATCTAGCCAGCAATCTTCCACAGCCTCGGGAGTCGCTTCCGCCAGCCAGAAAGCCGCCAGCAGCAGCGTGAGTCAAGTAGACGCCAACGGCAATACCTATGTCGCTGACTCTGCCAGCGCCCAGAGCAACCAAGCCTCCAAAAACGCCGATGGTTCCGCCGCTTCTGCCGAGCAAAAGGCCAGTAGCAGCAATCAATACTCCAACACTGTTAACGGTGTCTCTTCCGCCAGTCAACAGGCCGCTTCGAGCAGCAATGCTTCGGTAGACAAGTACGGCAACCAAGCTTCACAGCAGTCAGCCGCCGCCAGCAGCCAAGTCAGCCAAGTTGACAGCAACGGCAACGCTTACGCTCAAGACGCTTCTCAGAGGAGCAGTAGCCAAGGCACCCGCGGCGTCGACGGCTCTCAGTACAACGCTGAACAAAACGCCGCTGAATCTAACCAACAGTCTGCCACAGCTTCGGGAGTCGCTTCCGCCAGCCAGAAAGCTGCCAGCAGCAGCGTGAGCCAAGTAGATGCAAATGGCAATACCTATGTCGCTGACTCTGCCAGCGCTCAGAGCAACCAAGCCTCCAAAAACGCCGATGGTTCCGCCGCTTCTGCCGAGCAAAAGGCCAGTAGCAGCAATCAATACTCCAACACCGCTAACGGTGTCTCTTCCGCCAGCCAACAGGCCGCTTCGAGCAGCAATGCCTCAGTAGACAAGTACGGCAACCAAGCTTCCCAGCAGTCAGCCGCCGCCAGCAGCCAAGTCAGCCAAGTTGACAGCAACGGCAACGCTTACGCTCAAGACGCTTCCCAGAGGAGCAGTAGCCAAGCCACCCGCGGAGTCGACGGCTCCCAATACAACGCTGAACAAAACGCCGCTGAATCCAGCCAGCAATCGTCAACTGCCAGCGGAGTCGCCTCTGCTAGTCAAAAGGCCCAAAGCAGCAACGTCCGCCAAGTAGATGCCAACGGAAATACCTACGTCGCAGACTCTGCCAGCGCTCAGAGCAACCAAGCTTCAAAGAACGCTGATGGTTCCGCCGCTTCTGCCGAGCAAAAGGCCAGTAGCAGCAATCAATACTCCAACACCGCTAACGGTGTCTCTTCCGCCAGTCAACAGGCCGCTTCAAGCAGCAATGCCTCAGTAGACAAGTACGGCAACCAAGCTTCTCAACAATCTGCTGCCGCCAGCAGCCAAGTCAGCCAAGTTGACAGCAACGGCAACGCTTACGCTCAAGACGCTTCTCAGAGGAGCAGCAGCCAAGCCACCCGCGGAGTCGACGGTTCCCAATACAACGCTGAACAGAACGCCGCTGAATCCAGCCAGCAATCGTCCACTGCCAGCGGAGTCGCTTCCGCCAGCCAGAAAGCTGCCAGCAGCAGCGTGAGCCAAGTAGATGCCAACGGCAATACCTATGTCGCTGACTCTGCCAGCGCTCAGAGCAACCAAGCCTCCAAAAATGCCGATGGATCTGCCGCCTCCGCCGAGCAAAAGGCCAGTAGCAGCAACCAATACTCGAAAACCGCCAGTGGAGAAGCCTCAGCCAGCCAACAGGCCGCTTCCAGCCAAAATGCCTCAGTAGACAAGTACGGCAACCAAGCTTCCCAGCAGTCAGCCGCCGCCAGCAGCCAAGTCAGCCAAGTTGACAGCAACGGCAATGCTTACGCTCAAGATGCCACACAGAAGAGCAGTAGCCAAGCCACCCGCGGAGTCGACGGCTCTCAGTACAACGCTGAACAAAACGCCGCTGAATCTAGCCAGCAATCTTCCACAGCTTCTGGAGTCGCTTCCGCCAGCCAGAAAGCTGCCAGTAGCAGCGTGAGCCAAGTAGACGCCAATGGAAATACCTATGTCGCTGACTCTGCCAGCGCTCAGAGCAACCAAGCTTCTAAGAACGCCGATGGATCTGCCGCCTCCGCCGAGCAAAAGGCTAGTAGCAGCAACCAATACTCGAAAACCGCCAGTGGAGAAGCCTCAGCCAGCCAACAAGCCGCTTCAAGCCAGAACGCCTCAGTAGACAAATACGGCAACACTTACTACAGCGACGCCGCCAGCGCTCAGAGCAGCCAAGCCTCTCGCAACGCCGACGGTTCCGCCGCCTCCGCCGAACAGAAGGCAGCTAGCAGCAACCAGTACTCCAAGACCGCTTCCGGCGAAACATCAGCCAGCCAGCAAGCCGCTTCGAGCAGCAACGCTTCCGTCGACAAGTACGGCAACTCGTACTCGAGCGACGCTGCCCAAGTTGCCAGCAGCAAGGCTTACAAAGGCACTGACGGGTCTGCATACTCCGAGAACGCTTCAGCCGCCAGCAGTAGCCAGCAATCGCAGACTAGCTCCGGCAGCTACTCCGCCAACCAACAGAGCCAGTCTAGCGACCAAGCGTCAGTCGACAGCTGCGGCAACCAGTACTCTCAGAACGCTGCCTCAAGCAGCAGTGACGTGAACTACCAGACCGCCAACGGCTACTACGCAGCGGACGCTCAAAGCGCCAACAGCGCTCAAGCGTACAAGAGCGCTAACGGGGACTCGTACTCCGCGCAACAAGCGGCTTCCAGCAGCAGCAGTCAGTCGTACAGCGCTGCCGGGACCTACTCCGCGAGCAATGCCGCATCGGCGTCCAGCTCCTCATCATCCTACTCCTCGGAGGCCTCGTCATCTTCCTCTGCCTCAAGCAGCACCAGCGAGGACTACGTCCAATACGATTGAACCACGAAATAACCTAAGCTTATATCCTGTATCCTGTATTTCGTAATGTTCTTTTTTAGTTTAGAAACGCTTCATTTCAGTTTGATAACTACATTTTATCCAATTAAATGCAATTTAGAAAATGTATTATTTTGGGTTTTTATTATAATTTCCTTAACCAAGAATTTTGATTTCTAATCCATTCCAGATTTGATTGAAACCTAATTATAGGGAGAAGTATATTATTGAGGCTAGACTTATTTCATACTAGCGGCTGCCCGCGACTCCGTCCGCATGGATTTCAGTTATTAGTAAGTAAGTAGAGATAAGCGCGTTCAAACAAACAAACAAACCAACTCTTCAGCTTTATATATTAGCATATAGATTAAATTCATACTAATATGGAATTCAGTTTCTGCACACATTTAATACTAATATATAAAGCTGAAAAGTTTGTTTGTATGATTGTTTGTTTGTTTGTTTGAACGCCTCGATGGCCTAGTGGTTTAAGGGCTGTGATCTCAAGATCCTTGGTTCGATTCCCGGGTCGGGCAAAATTTGTGTTGATTTTGTTGAACACAGCCCGGGTTTGTGATCGCCAACTCGCATTTGGCAAGCGTGGTGATCAAGCCAAAACCTACAAGAGCGCTAACGGGGACTCGTACTCCGCGCAACAAGCGGCTTCCAGCAGCAGCAGTCAGTCGTACAGCGCTGCCGGGACCTACTCCGCGAGCAATGCCGCATCGGCGTCCAGCTCCTCATCATCCTACTCCTCGGAGGCCTCGTCATCTTCCTCTGCCTCAAGCAGCACCAGCGAGGACTACGTCCAATACGATTGAACCGCGATGACTTAAACTTATATCCCGTATCCTGTAATTGTTCTTTTTTAACCGACTTCATTTAGTTAAGAAACGCTTCATTTCAGTTCGAAAACGAGTTTTTAATTACTTTTTAACCGATTAAATGCAATTTTGAAAATACAATATTTTGTGTTTTTTATTATTATTTCTTCAAATCATCCCAAAGGAGGATGCAAATCTTGTTCCACCCCCTCAATAGCTATGTGTGTTATATAGCTGGATAGGTATTTTTTAGCTGAATAAAAGTTACTATGTCGAACGCCTCGATGACCTAGTGGTTTAAGTACCGGGCCGTGATCTCGAGATCCTTGGTTCGATTCCCGGGTCGGGCTAAACTTGTGTTGATTTTTCTGAACACAGCCCGGGTTTGTGATCTCCAACCCGCATTTGGCAAGCGTGGTGATCAAGCCAAAACCTACAAGAGCGCTAACGGGGACTCGTACTCCGCGCAACAAGCGGCTTCCAGCAGCAGCAGTCAGTCGTACAGCGCTGCCGGGACCTACTCCGCGAGCAATGCCGCATCGGCGTCCAGCTCCTCATCATCCTACTCCTCGGAGGCCTCGTCATCTTCCTCTGCCTCAAGCAGCACCAGCGAGGACTACGTCCAATACGATTGAACCACGAAATAACCTAAGCTTATATCCTGCATACTGTATTTCGTAATGTTCTTTTTTTAGTTAGACACGCTTCATTTCAGTTTGATAACTACTTTTTATCCGATTATATGCAATTTAGAAAATGTATTATTTGTGATTTTTATTATTATTTCCCTATACCAAGAATTATGATTTCTAATCCATTCCGATTGAAATGTAATTATAGTGACGAGTATATTTGGAGGCTAGACTTGTGTCGTATTAAAATTATACTACCTAGGCAGATTTCAGTTCGAATGGAATGAAGACTGTTAATTTGAATGCAATATATGTGTCGCAGCCAACTGTTTAAATCAGCCAATTAAGCGGCTAGCCCCTTAATTAAACGCCGGCGCCTAGTTAAAAGCTAAGAATCAGTCAAAAATGTTCAAAAATTATCCTATGTATGCGGAAATTCTACACTGACAGAAGTAGGTTAGAAGACCAAGGGGCGGGAGCTCTGCTCCTGCCCCTTGGTCTTCATGCTTATTTTCTTTTAAACCCTTGTAAATATGTTTATTTCTCCAATTCATTGGGGATTCCTACTCCGCCCAACAAGCGGCTTCAAGCAGCAGTGACGTGAACTACCAGACCGCCAACGGCTACTACGCAGCGGACGCGCAAAGCGCTAACAGCGCTCAAGCGTACAAGAGCGCTAACGGGGACTCGTACTCCGCGCAACAAACGGCTTCCAGCAGCAGCAGTCAGTCGTACAGCGCTGCCGGGACCTACTCCGCGAGCAATGCCGCATCGGCGTCCAGCTCCTCATCATCCTACTCCTCGGAGGCCTCGTCATCTTCCTCTGCCTCAAGCAGCACCAGCGAGGACTACGTCCAATACGATTGAACCACGATCTTGTAACTTAAGCTTATCTGTATCCTGTGTTTCGTAATGTTCTTTTTTTAGTTAAGAGCTTCATTTCAGTTCGAAAACGAGTTTTTAATTACTTTTAACCGATTAAATGCAATTTAGAAAATGTATTATTTGTGATTTTTATTATAATTTCTTCAAATCATCCCAAAGGAGGATGCAAATGTTGGTCCACCCCCTCAATAGCTATGTGTGTTATATAGCTGGATAGGTATTTTTTAGCTGAATAAAAGTTACTATGTCGAACGCCTCGATGACCTAGTGGTTTAAGTACCGGGCCGTGATCTCGAGGTCTTTGGTTCGATTCCCGGGTCGGACAAAACTTGTGTTGATTTTTTTGAACACAGCCCGGGTTTGTGATCGCCAACCCGCATTTGGCAAGCGTGGTGATCAAGCCAAAACCTACAAGAGCGCTAACGGGGACTCGTACTCCGCGCAACAAGCGGCTTCCAGCAGCAGCAGTCAGTCGTACAGCGCTGCCGGGACCTACTCCGCGAGCAATGCCGCATCGGCGTCCAGCTCCTCATCATCCTACTCCTCGGAGGCCTCGTCATCTTCCTCTGCCTCAAGCAGCACCAGCGAGGACTACGTCCAATACGATTGAACCGCGATGACTTAAGCTTATATCCTGTATATCGTAATGTTCTTTTTTTAGTTTAGAAACGCTTCATTTCAGTTCGATAACGACTTTTTATCCGATTAAATGCAATTTAAAAAATATAATGTTGTGGGTTTTTTATTATTATTTCTTCAAATCATCCCAAATTTAAAATTTAACCTAAGTGAGAGGGGTATGTAACAACATAGATTATAATTTATATCGTCATATACCTGCAAGTACATCACATAAACAATAACTCGATTTTTCTTATCCATGTAAGCAACTACAACTAGGCATAAATATTTTTTTTTTTTTGTTTATATGTACAGGCACACCTAACTGGGTTGAAATGAATAATTTTAATAAGGATAAAATAAAAAATTTGAAACTTTATTATCAGAACGTGAAAGGACTTCGAACAAAGACGAATGATTTTTTCAATAATGTATTATTACTGGACTCCGATATAATCATGATAACTGAAACTTGGCTTTGCGATAGCATCTTTGATGCCGAGTTATGCGATGACAGGTTTACAGTCTTCCGCAGGGACAGGGGGTCGTTGGGTGGCGGGGTGATGGTTATGTGTGATACCAAGTTACAAGCGTGTGCCAGGCTCGAATGGCAACATACCAGTTTGGAATCTATATGGATTACTATTCCCGCTTCAGTTCTTAAGGCCACTCATGACCTGCATATTGCGACAGTATACATACCACCCAACGATCTAACTGCTACAAGAGTACAAATATTTCTGGACCAGTTGTCTGAAATCAGAAGTCATCTGAGCAATGACCACTTTATAATAGCGGGGGATTTCAACCTCCCTAACATAAGTTGGTTAAATGGTGAACCAACGATGCTAAGAAAGGGCACTGTTGAACTTCAAAATGCCGCATCAAACCTTATCACTCAGTGTAGTTGCTTTGGTTTCTCTCAGTTCAACAATTATAAAAATAAGTGCAATAATACATTGGACCTCATTTTCTCTGATTCATCTGTAACCATAAAGAAGGCAACGCCTTTAGTAAAGGAGGATCCAATGCACACAACTCTTTCTATCATTGTCTCAGACATTCTAATTCCCCCATTGAAACCACAATCTCGTAAAAAGTTTCAATACAGGCGAGCCGACTTTGATAGTATAAATGAAGAACTTAATAAAAAAGACTGGAATTTTATTTACAATTATGATGATATCGAACACATCATTGCAAAATTTTATTTAATTCTAAATTCATTAATACAAACTTTCGTGCCACAAGTTCGATGCTCAGGTACCTATACTTACCCAACTTGGTACAATAAATCATTAATTAAATTAATAAAAGAAAAAGATAAGGCTCATAGGAACTGGAAGCGCCATTGTAACCCTAATGATTATGCACATTTCAGCTACCTTCGACGGAATATCAAACAGTTACAGGCCGAGTGCTATCACTCATTCGTTAGTTACTCACAGCAAACTATCAAAACTAACCCAAAATTATTTTGGTCTTATGTAAAGTCGAAGAAAAAAGTCGCATCGTCGTATCCTCATCAAATGACCTATGAAAAAATTAAATTTAATGAACCATCAGAAATATGTTCTGCATTCAGTAACTTTTTTGAGAGAAATTTTAGTATTCCAGCAAATCAATACCCGGCTCACGTACCCAATGATTCCACTATATTAGATACTATACATACTATAACTGTAACTGAAGAGTATATATATAAATTGCTTAAAAATCTGGACATAACAAAAGGAGCTGGTTGTGATGACATCCCGCCTATATTTTTCGTTCAATGTGCTAAGTTATTATCAGGTCCTGTGTCACGGATTTTTAATAGGTGTCTTGAAAAAGGATACTTTCCCAGTATTTGGAAAAGGGCACATATAGTGCCAATTTATAAAAAAGGGTTGAGGAGTGCAGTCGAAAATTATCGACCTATATCTATATTAAATGTGTTAAGTAAGGTGTTCGAGAGGGTCGTGCATAACTTTATCTATCCGCTAATATCTCACTCAATACCAATTGAACAACATGGTTTCATGAAGGGTCGTTCAACTGCTACTAATTTGGGGGTATTCGTTGATTATCTTTTAGTAAATATGGATGGTGGGTCACAGGTTGATGTGATCTACACGGACTTTGAGAAGGCTTTCGACCGTGTGGATCATATCATTCTGTTACGCAAGCTTTATGAACTAGGTATCAGGGGCAGTTTGCTTAGATGGATGGAATCGTATTTGCGCAACCGTTCTCAGGCGGTCGTCGTGGGTGGGTTTCGTTCAGATTTTGTTGTGATACCATCTGGTGTACCGCAGGGATCCATTTTGGGACCACTTTTGTACGCTTCTTACTTGTACGACGTAGGTGATTGTTTCCATTATGCTCGGTTCCTCATGTACGCTGACGATACCAAAATTTTTGTGAAGGTTAAAAACGAAGCGTCTTGTGCTGCCCTTCAATCAGATCTTTGCCGACTAGAAGAGTATTACAGCAGGAATCGTATCGGTATTAACATAAATAAATGTTCTTTTATGTCTTTTACTCGTAGGAAGCACCAAATTAATAGTAAATATTTTATTAACAACATCGAAATTGTGAAAAGCACCTCAATAAGGGATTTGGGAGTTCAAATGGATAGTGGGTTGACATTTTTCGATCATGTGGAATCAATTCAAAACAAGGCGTACAGAAGTCTCGGTTTCGTATTGCGGGTCAGCCGCCCCTTCTCGGACATAGCTTGCCTAAAGGTACTTTATTACTGTTTTGTCAGAAGCATTTTGGAGTACTGCAGCGTGATTTGGAATCCTCGGTACATCACTTATGCCCATAGTATCGAGAAAATACAAGAAAAATTTATAAAGCACTTAAATTACCGGTCTCGGCACAACTATGATGAATCATGTCCCAATCACCACCTTGTGACGCTTGAGAATAGGCGAATACTTGCAGACATGTCCTTTTTACATGGGCTATGTAATGGGTATATAGACTGTCCCGAACTTTCTGCAAAGATGTTGCGTTTCTGTGCCCCAAAATTTAGAACCAGACATACAAAGTTATTTGCTGTAAACAGTTCAAAAACAAACTATGCACAGAATAGTTTAGTCAATAGATTACATCGATCGTATAATAATAAATTTAGTAGTACTGATATCTTCCACAGCGATAAGAAAAAATTCAAGAGGGACGTTGTTGGAGTGCTTGAGAGAAATGCATAGAGGGTGACAGTTAACCGGCGCAAACACGCATACACACATGCACACACGCACACACACACAAACACACACACACGCATACACACACACACACACACACACATTCACAGTCAGAGACACATACTCACTTACACACACATTATCAGGTAGAGAGAGATTAACCCACCTTTTTGTTATATAAATTAAGTTCTTTTGCTTTGATTGTCGTTGAATAATTATTAAAGTTAATGAAAATGTAGATTCGTTATTGGCTGTAAGATTGGTATTTATGTTGATGATGTTTTACACTAAGAGCTGTGAATCTTGTAATAAAATAAAAAAAAAAAAAAAAAAAAAAAAAAAAAACTAGCGGCCGCCCGCGACTCCGTCCGCGTGTATTTCGGTTTCCTCACACATAGTGTTATTGAACAATCCCCTGACGCCCCGCGACGCTCACCAATAAATAAACCCTGGCGCCGGGTGATTGTATAAATGAAACACAATGATTTCAATGATTTCAATATAAATATGAGCGCATTTAATTATATACCAGTTGACCCTATATGTATTTGGAAAATCACAACGCCACCGGTGGATAACTCGGCATAGTGACATCTACCGGTGCAAAACAGAACTAAAAAAATCTTTGCTTATTTCAAGATGGCTACCTGCTGTCATGTGATTGAATAATTATGTTAACAATGGATTGTACAAGAGCGCTAACGGGGACTCGTACTCCGCGCAACAAGCGGCTTCCAGCAGCAGCAGTCAGTCGTACAGCGCTGCCGGGACCTACTCCGCGAGCAATGCCGCATCGGCGTCCAGCTCCTCATCATCCTACTCCTCGGAGGCCTCGTCATCTTCCTCTGCCTCAAGCAGCACCAGCGAGGACTACGTCCAATACGATTGAACCGCGAAATAACCTGTATTTCATAATGTTCTTTTTTTAGTTTAGAAATTCTTCATTCCTATTCGAAAACGACTTTTTAACCGATTAAATGCAATTTTGAAAATATAATATTTTGTGTTTTTTATTATTATTTCCCAAAGCCAAGAATTTTATTTCAAATCCATTCCAGATTTGATTGAAATAGAACTACAGTGAGGAATATATTATTGGGGCTAGACTTATTTCGTATTAAATTATACTACCTAAGCAGATTTCAGTTCGAATGGAATGAAGACTGTTAATTTGAATGCAATATAGGTATGTGTCGCAGCCAACTGGTTAAATCAGCCAATTAAGCGTCTAGCCCCTTAATTAAACGCCGGCGCACAATTAAACGCTAAGAATCAGTCAAAAAATTATCCTATGTATGCGGAAATTCTACACTGACAGAAGTGGTCTTCGTGCTTATTTTCTTTTAAACCTTTGGAAATATGATTTTGTTGGGGTAAACGAGTTCTGGTGTGGATACCGCGTTTTAGCAAGAGTCCCAAAAAACGTAGTGTAGGACGCCCTCAGGCCAGGTGGAGTGACGATTTGCGCAAGATGGCTGGCAGGAGCTGGATGCGAGTCGCCGAGGATCGGGCTAATTGGAGAGCCCTAGGAGAGGCCTATGTCCAGCAGTGCACTGCGATAGGCTGATGATGATGATGATGATGATGAAATATGTTTATTTCTCCAATTCATTGGGGACTCGTACTCCGCGCAACAAGCGGCTTCCAGCAGCAGCAGTCAGTCGTACAGCGCTGCCGGGACCTACTCCGCGAGCAATGCCGCATCGGCGTCCAGCTCCTCATCATCCTACTCCTCGGAGGCCTCGTCATCTTCCTCTGCCTCAAGCAGCACCAGCGAGGACTACGTCCAATACGATTGAACCGCGATCTTGTAACTTAAGCTTATCTGTATCCTGTGTTTCGTAATGTTCTGTTTAGTTAGAAACGCTTCATTTCAGTTCAAAAACGACTTTTTAATTTCTTTTTGACCGATTAAATGCAATTTTGAAAATATAATGTTTTTGGGTTTTATTATATTGTTTCCTTAACCCCAGAATTTCAAATCGATTCCAGATCTGATTGAAATATAATATAGGCACCATGCAGAAACTATAGAGGGCGCTAAAATCCCAATTTTTATTCTGTGGTTTGACAGCAGCATTTGACATTGAGCATAAAAGTTTCAAATGAGTCACTAGATGACAGAATAAGGCACCATGTTTTTCCGTGGTTTGACAGTAGTATTACCGACATTGAGAGTAAAAGTTTTGAATATGAGCCATGAGACGGCAGAGTCATCGCTACGCACTCTGTACTCTCAGAACGCTGCCTCAAGCAGCAGTGACGTGAACTACCAGACCGCCAACGGCTACTACGCAGCGGACGCTCAAAGCGCCAACAGCGCTCAAGCGTACAAGAGCGCTAACGGGGACTCGTACTCCGCGCAACAAGCGGCTTCCAGCAGCAGCAGTCAGTCGTACAGCGCTGACGGGACCTACTCCGCGAGCAATGCCGCATCGGCGTCCAGCTCCTCATCATCCTACTCCTCGGAGGCCTCGTCATCTTCCTCTGCCTCAAGCAGCACCAGCGAGGACTACGTCCAATACGATTGAACCGCGATGACTTAAGCTTATATCCCGTATCCTGTAATTGTTCTTTTTTAACCGTCTTCATTTAGTTAAGAAACGCTTCATTTTAAATCGAAATCGACTTTTTAATTACTTCTTAACCGATTAAATGCAATTTTGAAAATATAATATTTTTGGGTTTTTATTATTATTTCCCTTAACCAAGAATTTCGATTTCAAATCAATTCCAGATTTGATTGAAATATAATTATAGTGAGGAGCATAGGTATAATTGAGGCTAGACTTAATTCGTATTAAAATAGTAGGTGGATTTCAGTTTCCGCACACATCTATACTAATATATAATGCTGAAGAGATTGTTTGTTTGTTTGTTTGAACGCCTCGATGGCCAAGTGGTTTAAGGACCGGGCCGTTATCTCGAGGTCCTTGGTTCGATTCCCGGGTCGGGCAAAATTTGAGAACACAGCCCGGGTTTGTGATCGCCAACCCGCATTTGGCAAGCGTGGTGATCAAGCCAAAACCAACAAGAGCGCTAACGGGGACTCGTACTCCGCGCAACAAGCGGCTTCCAGCAGCAGCAGTCAGTCGTACAGCGCTGCCGGGACCTACTCCGCGAGCAATGCCGCATCGGCGTCCAGCTCCTCATCATCCTACTCCTCGGAGGCCTCGTCATCTTCCTCTGCCTCAAGCAGCACCAGCGAGGACTACGTCCAATACGAATGAACCGCGATGACTTAAACTTATATCCCGTATCCTGTAATTGTTCTTTTTTAACCGACTTCATTTAGTTAAGAAAACTTAACTTCTAGTTATAGGAGAGCGGTTTCTCCTGGCACAAGTGTTTTTACACACTTAAAAGGAGAATCCAAACTCGGATATTGTAAAAACAAAATTGTTAAGCAATAAAGATTTTTTCATTTTTCATAAGAAAAGCTTCATTTTAAATCGAAAACGACTTTTTAATTACTTTTTAACCGATTACATGCAATTTTAAAAATATAATGTTTTTGGGTTTTTTATTATTATTTCCTTATACCAAGAATTTTGATTTCAAATCCATTCCAGGTTTAAACAAACAAACAAAATCTTCAGCTTTAGTATATAAACTAGATTATTGTGCTATATAACGAATCATCTATTCGACGTAAGTTTTTTTGATTTATGGAGAGTTTTTGAACGATTTCAACATACGATTTACATACAAATTACTGTTTATTGAATACTGCCTAAATGATATAGGTATGATAGAGTGAAAAGAATCCTCATAACAGTAGTGCAAATTATAACAATAATACAATTACAAATAATTTCATTTGCTATTTTGTGAATTTGTGAAAGTCATCAGACATTAATGTGGTTTAAAATGCAAACACCTCGAATTTACGAAATTTAATAATTGTTTCCCGATTTTATTAACAAAATAAATAATTTTTAACCAGTCCACCGACTGACATGAAGTTTCAGGTTTAAGTTCATAAAAAGCTAGTTATTAATAAAAGACAATGCCGATTTCGGGCGTTAAAAAAACATAAATCTATACGTGTGAAGTACCTATCTGTGGATGGAACTATGGTTGTCTTCAAAATTCCACCGAGTAGGTATTCATCGCACCCCATAGATATAAGAAATTTAACTACTTTTAAACAAGTATAATCGCGATATAACCTTGAAACTACACATTTACAGGAAAACCCGACGATTCGGCTCCTTTTCAGTTATGTAGTTTCAAGATTATACCGTAATTATATTCGTTTAAAAGTAGTTTTATTTCATGAGTAACAGTCGCGTAAACCTAAGAAATCATTACATAATCACTACATAGTATAAAACAAAGTCGCTTTTTCTGTCCCTATGTGTGTTGTATGTCCCTATGAACGCTTAAATCTTTAAAACTACGCAACGGATTTTGATGCGGTTTTTTTTAATAGATAGATTAACTCATGAGGAAGGTTTTTATGTATAATATCATCCATTAAATAGTGGACAAGTACCACGGGCGAAGCCGGGGCGGGCCGCTAGTATGTAGATATGAGGTAAAAATTCCTATAATACTGAGTTCGGCCCTGTAGTTAAACCCGAAATGTGATTAAGTAATTATCACCCTGTGTGGTTTGCGAATGTTTTGACGCGTCACTTCAGATTGTTATTTTGTTGATTAAAATTATTGGGGCGGGGTCGTGATAATATTAATACTAATAATTATAACTGTGAAAGTTTCTTTCTTCCGATGTTTGTCCGTCAATAACGCTGAAAGTACTGAACGGATTTTGATGTCATCCTACTATTATTATAAAGGCGAAAGTTTATATGTGTGGATGTATGGATGTATGGATGTTTGTTACTCTTTCACGTAAAAACTACTGAATGGATTTGAATGAAACTTTACCACAATATAGCTTATACATCAGAATAACACATAGGATATTGGAAATCGAAATCCACGCGGACGGAGTCGCGGGCGGCAGCTAGTTTGATATACAGGCAGGGTATGAGCTGATTTTTTATTCTGATTTAATTCTCCCATGGGATTAAACAACCATCTTGATTACCTACATTATGCCCTCGCCGTACTGGCACCAGCTCTGAAATTGGCACGAAAATTTTAAGCGACTCTCGCTTTTATCGCTGTTGCAGTAATTTAAGGGTGTCGGAGCATTCCTAAGCACTGTTGCTCAATATTTTTAAGTCGATTTTAAGACACCCTTAAGCTTTTAATGAAATAGTATTTAAATTTAAAATTTAAATTTAAATTTAAATTTAAATTTAAATTTAATTTTAAATTTAATTTAAATAATATATAAAGCTAAAGAGTTTGTTTGTATGTTTGTTTGTTTGTTTGTTTGTTTGTTTGAACGCGCTAATCTCAGGAACTACTGGTCCGATTTGAAAAAATCTTTTTGTGTTGGAAAGTCCATTTGACGAGGAAGGCTTTACGCTATTTGGAAATCGAAATCCACGCGGACGGAGTCGCGGGCGGCCGCTAGTAATATTTAAAATGAAACAAATATTGACAAAAACAGTATTTATTCTTTTGAAATTTTGTACAAAATCAGTCCTTTGAAATAAAATAAACCAAAAGAAATTATTTCGCTTAATAAAAGACGTGAGTTTTTTTTTTTGCAGAATTATATTGTTTACTCATATTCGACGAAGCTGGAGCTGGAGCAGTCTTGCGCGCTGGAGTAAGCCTCCCCGTTCACGCCCTTATACGCTTGCGCGCTCTTAGCGTTTTGCGCGCTCGCCTGGTACGTGCCCGACGCCGTCTTTTGATAAACATCGCTGCTATTCGCTTCTGCGCTTTGAGACGCCGCGTTACCACAACTGTCTACTGACGCACTGTTACTACTTGAAGCCTGTTGCCCTGCTGAATATACTCCATTCCCTGTATTGGAGTATTGGTGGCTACTGGCAACCTTCTGGCTAGCTGAAGCCGCTGACCCATCAGCGTTTTTGGATGCTTGGTTACTCTCAGCACTCGCCGCGTCTGAGGCGTAAACATTCCCATTGGCGTCTACTTGATTTATATTACTGCTAGCCGCTTTCTGATTGGCTGAAGCCACACCGTTCGCAGTTGCGGACTGCTGACTGCTCTCCTGAGCTCTTTGTTCGGCACTGTATTGAGAACCGTCGACACCCTTGTAGGCTTGAGTGCTGTCTTTCACTGAAGCATCTTGCGAATACCGGTTGCCATACTTATCTACTTGTTGATTATAACTGCTCTGAGCTGCGGCAGTATTAGACGCTGCGTTGCCGCATTTATCTACTGACGCATTTTTGCTACTTGACGCTGTCTGACCTGCTGAAGCTACCCCATCTTTTGTGTTAGAATACTGGTGACTGCTAGCCGCCTTCTGTTCAGCGGATGCCGCAGACCCATCAGCGTTTTGAGAAGCTTGCTTACTTTCAGCAGTTGCCGCGTCATCTACATATGTGTTTCCATTGGCGTCTACTTGACGAGCATTACTGCTTGCTGCTTTCTGGCTGGCGGAAGCAACTCCGCTGGCAGTTGCTGACTGTTGGTTACTCTCAGATACTTTTTGTTCAGCGTTGTATTGAGACCCATCGACGCCTTTGTAGGCCTGGTTGCTTTTTTGCGACGCAGCATCTGCGGAGTACTGGTTGCCATATTTGTCAACTTGCTGCACGTTGCTGCTCTTGACTTCTGCGCTCTGGGAGGCAGCGTTACCACAGTTGTCTACTGACGCACTGTTGCTGCTTGCTTCTTGCTGTCCCGCGGAGTACACACCATCTTTGGTGTTGGAGTACTGGTGGCTGCTGGCCGCTTTCTGTCCAGCAGATGCTGCTGAACCGTCGGCATTTTTGGAGGCTTGTTTGCTCTCCGAGTTTGCCGCGTCACTGACGTACGTGTTTCCGTTGGCGTCTACTTGACTAACATTGCTACTTTCAGCCTTCTGACTGGCAGACGCAACACCATCGGCAGTGGCAGACTGTTGGTTGCTTTCTTTAGCCTTTTGCTCGGCGCTGTATTTAGATCCATCAACACCCTGGGCCGCTTGGCTACTACTCTTCGCTGATGCGTCTTGGGAATAACGGTTGCCATTCTTGTCAACTTCTTGAGCGTTGCTGCTGCTGGAACTAGCTTGATTCGATGCTCTGTTGCCGTATTTGTCAACCGAAGCAGCTTGGCTGTTTGCCACTTTCTGACTGGCGGAACGCTTGCCGTCTACAGTGTCTGAAGCCTGGTTACTCTCAGCATAGTCCTGGCTGGCGGAAGCGGCGGATCCGTCAGTTCCAGCCGAAGCTTGGTTGCTGCTCTTTTGGACAGCGTCTTCAGAATAACTGTTGCCGCAATTGTCAACTGATTGCGTATTGCTGCTCGCTTCCTTCTGTTCGGCAGAGGCGGTGCCTGCAGCCGTCTGAGACTTTTGACTGCTACTTGCTACCTTATTTTCGGAGGAGTATTTAGAGCCATCGGTCCCGCTGTATTGGACATCGCTTGCAGCATTTGCGGCTTCGCTTTGTGCGGCGTTGCCATACTTGTCAACGCTTCTAACGTCGCTGCTGTTAGCTTCTTGAGTAGCTGATGAGGTCCCAGACGCTGTTTGGGATCGTTGGCCGCTGCTTGAAGACTGTTGTTTGCTTGAAGAGACTCCGTTCGCGTCTCTGACGGCTAAATCGCTACTGGCGGCTTTGGCGTCCTGCTCGTAGACTCCAGTGGAGTCGACAACTCTCTCATCGCTACTGCTGGCTTGAGCACTTCCATCGGTATAAGTGTCTCCCTTCTTAGTCTTTAGAGTACTGCTCTTGGTCTGAGCGTTTCTGGAGACGCTGCCGTCTGCAGTGACGACGTTTTCGCTCGATGAACAATCGGAAGCCGAACCCATCTTGTAGTTCTTGCCAGTAGGCGGTGTGGGTTGGGGTTGAGGCTCTGGTTCCTCTGGGGTGGTACCTAGGATAGAAAAATACGTTATGAACAAGTGTGAAAGAGGGGAGGCAAAAGCAACGTACGATATTTTTAAGATTGCCAGGATAAAATTTCTGATTCCTGTAAATTCGGTAATAATGCAAAAGCAGGACAAAAAATAAGACAAGGAAGTGATAGATAACAGTCATCTTGATATTGAGAAAAATATTTCCGTCAGAGGGCTGGTAAAGGTAAAAATATTTTAGACCTGCAAAAAAAATTTGAAGTTGCAAAAGTGCTTTGACTATTCAAAGTTTTTTTTTTGTTATCTTGTCAATGCTGTAGTACATACATAACTTTAAGCTTTAAGCAAATAACAATTTCGACTTGGTAGTGCGTTTAACTGGATTGCAAGAGGTGCGGGTTCAAATCCTGCCTGAGACCAAATGATTTTTTTTTATTGATCTATTAAAGTTATCATAAAGGTAATGAAAATCCTTATTAGAGTTAATACTTACATAGTGGTAGACTATGAACGGCTGCCACCGCCTGAAAAAAAAATTAACAAAATTAAATAAATTCCTTGGACTAACACCAATTGCCTTGCCACAAACGAAGCTTGAAGCTTGTACTATGGAAGCTAGGGAGCGGATATAATAAAAACTTAAATAATTTTATGAACATCCATGACTCGAGTATAACGATGTTCATCACACAAACCTTTGACCCTAGCAGGATTCGAATCTGCGACTCTTGGTTTGGTTTGGCCAGGGTCTCTAGCTACTAGAGCTATCTACTATAGTAATATATGTTTGTTTGTTTGAACGCGCTAATCACAGGAACTACTGCTTCGAATTGAAAAAAATCGATATTTGCCGAGGAAGACTTAATGCTAAAGTCATCATTGATATGAAAAGGATGACGACCCGCTTGGTGTAATGGTCAAAATGTTGCCTATTACGCAAGAGGTCGCGGGTTCGATCCCCGCACAGGACAAACATTTGTGTGCATGAACATGTCTGTTTGTCCTGGTCTGGGTGTGATATACATATATCTATTTGACGTGCAAAAGAATTTACTAAGTGAATCAAATTGCTGAATAAATTATTTCATTAATTAATTTCATTTCATTTAAGTATATTTGTAATACCACTGTTGATTCTGATGTCTGTAACACAAGTGCTTAAGCTACTTAACGGGGGTCAGATCGTCAGGGGTATGTGATGTTGTGAAATATTTATTTATTAATTTATCTTTATCATTGATGAGGATCAACTATAACTTACCAGGAAGACCACAAGAATGACACAGCACTTCATTATAACTGATTTGATGTCCAACTCAAATCCGAAACGTTATATACTAATGAAAAACAATGCATTAAATTATTAAATAGTGCAACAATAACTTAGTAACAAGCTGAATAAACAGTAAATATTGGTACATAACATTAATCATGGCAAATGGTTTAAATGGTCTGTATTATAATATTATTTTAAAATGGTGTTTTGTTTTAAAATAACTGTTTAAAATTCATGTAATGTTGGATACATACATCAATGAGTTAAAAGAAATATGTATAATGAAATAATAATACTTTCTAAATTGAAATGATGGTTTACTTTAATGAAAAATCCGCTAGATTGCAGTAGGTAGTCGTAGGGTCTTACTGCTATGTCATTGGTGAATTTTGACATGTCAGTCAATATAATGTCAAAATTCAACAATCACACACAAGTTAGACCCAAAGTATTGCCTTCTAGCGGATCTTTCAATCGCAAACACCCTAATTAAAATCTCGACTAATAATAATATCTACCCTCCGGCCGTATTCGGCCATGGCGGCCGATCTTACGATCAGCCAGGTACGCAGGATATATTATAGTGCACAAGTGAGTGCGCAAGCACAGGTGCACTCCCTATTCCTTCACTATCATAATTCGGTGGGACAGCAATCTGACACGACCGTAAGATCAGGCGCAGGACCAACGGCTTAACGTGCCTTCCGAAGCACGAAGGAGGTCGAGATGAAATTTTTCGGTCACCCATCCGATGACTTGGCATCTGCGAACGTTGCCTGACTTTAGCAACCGCATGCCGAGTGCGCTCACCACTGCGCCATTCGAGCTCTCGACTAATATTGTAAATGCGAAAGTAACTCTGTCTTTCTGTCGCTTTTCCGCTTAAACCTCTTAACGATGAAATTCTCTTTGATGAAATTTGGCACAGACAATCTTTAGACCTTGAGAAAGAACATAGCTAGGTCCGCTTGCGACCACGGTTGTTGTAACGCAGCCGAAACGTCAAGCAGTAAGTAGTATACATACACTACATAATTAATATCGCGTTTAGTCCCGTTAAATAATATTAGTGATATAATGCAACGCGAAAGTCTAAAATCTTATAGCTAGCTACCTTTCATTGCGAAAAAAGGGATCTCAAAACCCGGTGGACGAATTCACGAGAGTAAGAAATATGTAAAATGAGTAAGAGGCTAAACCTGCCTTGGCCACATCATATTATATTAAAATCATAAATATCATTATATTAATTATATATCACTACATCACTATACATAGTATAATACAAAGTAGCTTCTTTCTCCGTTTTTTTTCTATTTTTCATGCGGTTTTTTATCAGATAATCTATTTTCTAGGTTTAAAGGTTTTGATTTATAGCATTGTTTTTATTTCATACACTTGCGTCTATAATTCTCATAATTAATAGCCAAGTGTGCATTTAAAGCACTTATAAAAAAGTCATATTGTGTGATAGTGGCAATGACTTTGTTGAAGGCCAAAGGTTTGAAGAAGAGTCAAAGTATTAGCCCACTAGCGGCCCGTCACGCGGTTTCACCCGCGTCCCGGGGGAACTACTTCCCGTACCGGGATAAAATATAGCCTATGTTACTCTGGGTCAATGTAGCTTTCCAACAGTGAAAGAATTTTTCAAATCTGCCAAGTAGTTTCGGAGCCTATTCAATTCATACAAACGAACAAACAAACAAAAAATCAAACCTTTCCTCTTTATAATATTTGTATAGATGTATAGATGTACCTATAGATTAATGTCCCACTGCAGGGAAAATGCCTCCATCATCTGAAATAATGTTTTCGTTACAAAGATGGGTTTTGGCTTACTCACCGCGTTTGCCAAATGCGGGTTGATGATCCTAAGCCCGGGCTGTGTTCGGAGAAATCGACACAATTTGCCCGACCCGGGAATCGAACCCAGGACATCGGGACTAAGGACCGGTACTTAAACCACTAGACCATTGAGGCAACGTTGAAGTGATTTACAAAAGCATATAATATAGGTATCTCACAAGATCACATACATTGATCTGACTCCATGATAAGGTTTGCTTCACATTGTAATCCTCATATTTGAAATCCTAATGAAAACCAATTTTGACAATGCCAAAAATGAGTACTGAAATAATATTTAATCACTTGTGTTTCAGATATCCTTGAGAAGTAAAACCTCCACGGACTGGCCGATGACCGCATGATGCCACATTTAAAAAGAAAACAACGAAGATCGCGGTGCGCGTTCTATTTTCAAATTGCGCGCGTCTTTTCTTTTATCTGTGTAATTTTTCATTATTATTGCCTGATAAATCGCAATCCTGTTTTTTTTTTGTACATTTTTAGGGTTCCGTAGCCAAATGGCAAAAAACGGAACCCTTTTAGATTCGTCATGTCTGTCCGCCAGTCTGTCACAGGTCACAGCCACTTTTTCCGGAACTATAAGTACTATACTGTTGAATGAAACTTAGTGAGAAGATGTACCTATTCTGTGAACCGCAACAAGGTTTTTTGAACATACGAAAATAGAAAAAAAAATGGCGTTTCCATAGTTAGAACTAAAAATCGAAATATTTCTTTTCATTGAACATTTGAGTGTGGGGTATCTATGGATAGTTCTTTAAAAATGATATTGAGGTTTCTAATATTTTTTTTTCTTAAGTGAATACTTTGCATGAGAGACCCTTCTTAAGTGGAAAAAAGTGTTCCCCCCCCCTCTTATTATTATTATTATTATAAAAAAAAAACTAGCAACGAAAATTGGTTTGAACGAAATCTAGTAAGTAGTTTTTTAATACGTCAAAAATATAATATTTACTGAACCCTCAGTGCGCGAGCCCGACTCGCACTTGGCCGATTTTTGTTTATCTAATGACAGCGTTTATGTTTTTATCTATCCGTGATAGAACAATTGGGTATTTGACTGCAGACGAAATAAATTATGACATTCTAAGATTCAAGAAGAAATAACAATTAGGCACAATTTTTTATCTCACAGTTACTATTGAACTTTTAACAAATTATTACAGCTAATTGAAATTAAAAGAGGTACGTTTTTGACATTTAAATAAAGTAGGTGATTTGACCTGTCAGTCAAATACCGTATTGTCTGATCGGTGGAATGTCGAGTGCGCTCTAATGTGCGGTCGGTGTTTGTGAAAAAAAAGTAAAGAAAAAAAAAACAATACGTCACATTTTTTCTTTCTAAACAAAAAAATTGGACGTCGCCGTGCGTGTCTAGTTTTCAACTAATAAATTAATGATTAATCCGCTTGGTTATAATATTTGTGATATTTAAAGTTTAAACATGATAATATTGTGGTCGACGTGGTGGATCGTATTCGCTGCAGGAGCCCGGCCGTTGCAGAGGAAAGGTGAGTCTTACTTGCTTTCTGTTGTGACGGCGATTTGTTTTCTAGCGGATTGATACCGAAACCGTGTTTCCCTTATTTTTCTCTATTATTTCTTCTTATCCTTAACTAGCGGCCAACCGCAACTCCGTTCGCGTAATTTCTGCACACATAGGTATGTATATCTATATAGCCTAAAACCTTCCTCGTCAAATAGACTATCCAAAACAATTTTTTTTATCGGACCTGTAGTTCCTGAGATTAGCGCGTTCAAACAAACAAACACAGCCATTGGCTGAGTTTTAAGTGGGTGAGTTGCCACCTAAGCCGTTTTTTTTGTTTGGTTACCCAATTTTTTTTCAAGTTTTCGTGTGGAAGTCTTAATTTGGTTAACATAATACATTTACTTACCAAGTCTCAATAGTAAAGTGCTTTTAGTTCCAAAAAAAGTGGCTGTGACATACTGGCAGACAGACATACATGACGTATCTATAAGGTTATCGTTTTTTTGCCATTTGGTTATAGAACCCTAAAAAATTTACATTTCTTGGACTAACACACCAATTTCCTAGCCCCAATAAAAAGTAGATTAGAAATACAATTCTTATAATTATATTAACATAACATAAACGCTTTAACACTAAAGATACCTTTTTTTTTACTTAAAAAAGCGATCGAGGTCTAGTGGTAAGAATCCGGGCCCACACCTCTGGATTTCTCGAAAATCTATGTGTGGATTTGTGCCATTGGCTCTGCGGTGAGGGAAAACACCTTGAAGAAATAGTTCCTGACTTTAGTTCAGTTAGATCTGAACGTGTAACCATTATCTAATCTGTCTGGTTCCCCTCTAAGGGTTACGAAGGTCTGATGGCAGTCGCTTCACTGTAATAACCAGACTCACCAAATCCTGGATCATGGTCAAAGCGGACCCCGCACAGAAACGGGATAAACGCTAGGAGGATGACCAATTTTATAAAAACTGCAACCCTAATTCTGTTCGGTTCAAACCCACCCCTGGAATGCATTCCAATCGCAACCCCATTATGCACTTGACAGATAATCTAATAATCGCCATTTTGCGATAATAATGTAATTATCGCGATAAAACTCAGTGGGATGCCGCAAGGGTGTTTTTAGGGGGTAAACATTATCTGCAAATGATGAAATATGGATATGATTAGATTGGATTTAGGTGGAAATAGTTGACATCTAAATTGTACCGATGTGGAGGTCACTGGTTTGATAACCGCACTGAATTTTTGAGTTTTTACCTTTTGAAGTAGAATTTAAAAAAGTGAAATTTCTTCATAAATAAAATTCATTATCTGTTTGTTGGTTAATAGATCAAAAAAGTTGGTGGTAGTTATTCCATCTTGTGATATTGGTGACAATTTATAAGTGCTTATCTGTGGCCTACGTGAATAAAGTACATTAATTAGATTTAATTTGAGACTAGCTTTTTCCCGCGACTTCGTTCGCGTAAGCTATAGCCTATGTATTATTCTGATGTATAAGCTATATTGTGGTAAATTTTCATTCAAATCCATTCAGTAGTTGACCGAGGATGTAATTGGCATAAGCGCTAGGATGATTATGTAGATTATAGAGAGATAGGGAAATAAAACATATTAATGATATCATTATAATTTAGTTAAATCAGTAACAATAACAACCAAATACAATTTTAGCGTAGAAACACACCCACCAGACTGAACGAACGCTATCGAAATTGGGCCACAATACATTTTCTGTAGAAAATTACGCGACGTAATTTCGGTATGGTGTGGCATATTCCATTTAATCTACATTGCAGGCTAAGTCACGCTTAATTTCGGTCGCGTTTTCCTCTTCGAGTGTTTATAAAGGTACTTAAATTAACTTGTTTCGAATTATGATGTTTTATACAGTGTGTGTTAGTGTGTGGCAATAAAACCTTTCATTTTTATTAATAAATCACAAAAATCACTGGACATAAGTATATTCAGAAGTTTCAGACTGTTGAGACGAAGATTTAGAAGCTTCGGATGATGATGAAGAACTCTTTGAAGATGTAGATGACAGAACCTGTCCATTTTTGACAGATTGTGAAACTTGTTCCGTCTGTGAAGACGACGTACTAGACGATGATTTCATTTCACTTACCGACGATTGTTTAATAACTTTAGTCACTTGTGATCCCGAGTATACATTTTGGTTTGAAACAGCAGAATTTTGATATTGTGAAGAATTCGCATCATAAGATTCGGAATTAGTTGAACCAGAATTGTTTGTAGCACAATATTCAGTATTATCTGATTCAGCTATATTTGGATAACCGGTAATTTGTGTAACACTTTTTGATTCTGAACTTGAAGATTTAGCAGAAGATGATGAATCTGATGCTGTTGAGCTAGAAGTTGATGAGAAACCGTTGTCGTTCTTACTAACAACAGTTTTGCTAGAATCGCTATGAGCTTGGTTGGAAGATTCAGAATTTGCTGATTTAGAACTATCGCTCTGTGTAACAACGTATCCACCGTTGTTCGTTGTTGATTGGGAGTTGTTAGAACTTGAATTCGCGTTGGAAGTTGATGAGGCACTGTTGTTGTTCGTTTTGGTGATTGTAGTGGCTGTATTAGAGTCTGCTTGTCCTGTTGCGCATTGGTCGGTAGTACCAGTTGTCGCAACATTGCTGTTGTCGACTTGGCTTGTTGCGTATTGGTTGTTAGAGTTAGTTGACGCAACATTGGTGTTGTCGACTTGACTTGTTGCGTACTGGTTGTTGGAGTTAGCTGTCGCAACATTGGTGTTGTCAACTTGGCTCGTTGCGTATTGGTTGTTGGAGTTAGTTGTCGCAACATTGGTGTTGTCAACTCGACTTGTTGCGTATTGGTTGTTGGAGTTAGATGTCGCAACATTTGTGTTGTCAACTTGGCTCGTTGCGTATTGGTTGTTGGTATCAGTTGACGCAACACTGGTGTTATCAACTTGGCTTGTTGCGTATTGGTTGTTGGAGTTAGTTGACGCAACATTTGTGTTGGCAACTTGGCTGGTTGCGTACTGGTTGTTAGTATCCGTTGTCGCGACATTGGTGTTGGCAACTTGGCTTGTTGAATATTGGTTGTTGGAGTTAGTTGACGCAACGTTCGTGTTAGCAACTTGGCTGGTTGCATATTGGTTGTTAGAGTCAGTTGACGCAACATTTGTGTTGGCAACTTGACTTGTTGCGTATTGGTTGTTAGTACCAGTTGTAACAACATTGCTGTTGTCAACTTGGCTTGTTGCGTATTGGTTGTTGGTATCAGTTGACGCAACATTCGTGTTGGCCACTTGGCTGGTTGCATATTGGTTGTTAGAGTTAGTTGTTGCAACATTGGTGTTGTCAACTTGGCTTGTTGCATACTGGTTGTTGGAGTTAGTTGACGCAACATTGGTGTTGGCAACTTGGTTGACGCTGTTGGTATTCGTTGTCGCAACATTAGTGTTGCTTGCTTGTTCTGTTGCGTATTGTTTATCGATGTTGTTAGCGTAGTTGTTGGTTGTCTGTACATTGTTGTTAGCAACCTGTACTGTGCTATATTGGTTGTTCGTATTAGTAATATAATTATTAGTTGTAGCGACATTTTGTACTGATGTGTAGTCGTTATTATTATTAACAACGTTGTTATTATTATTATTAACAATTACAGTGATCTTAGATTTTCCATTTTGTTTATTTTTGTGGTTTTTGTTATTTGTTTCTTGTTTGTTGTTAGATTTATTGTTTTCTTGGTTTTTATTCGCTTCGTTGGCTTTATTCTTTCCACCATTGCCTTTACTTTTAATAATTTCAACTTGTGCGTCAGTTGTAGCATATTCTTGAGTGATTTTTTCTATTTCCTCCCTTTCTTTTTCTTCACGACTCTTCTTATTGTTGTTTTTCTGTTTTCCCCCATTTTTGTCGTCATTATTTTTGTTATTATTGTTACCACCGTTGTTAGATTTGTTATTCCCCTTATTTTCTTGTTTTTGTTCGTTGTTTTTATTCTTCCCTTGGTTTTCGTTTCCTTCTTGTTTCTTGCCATTACCATTTCCCGATGATTTTTTGTTACATTCTTCGCTCGTTTTTACAACCTGTTCTCTATTTTCATTCTTGTTACCGTTGCAGCCACCTGAATTCTTTTTTTCATGTTCTCTTACCTCTTTGTCTTTTTTATCATTCTTGTTACCGTTGCAGCCACCAGAATTCTTCTTTTCATTTTCTCTTACCTCTTTTTCTTTATTTTCTTTCTCGTTACCATTGCAACCACCTGAATTTTTCTTTTCATTCTCTCTTACCTCTTTTTCTTTATTATCTTTCTTGTTACCGTTGCAGCCACCAGAATTCTTCTTTTCATTTTCTCTTATCTCTTTTTCTTTACTTTCATTCTTGTTACCATTGCAGCCACCAGAATTTTTCTTTTCATTCTCTCTTACCTCTTTTTCTTTATTTTCTTTCTTATTATCATTGCAGCTTTGTTTGTTTTCATTGTTTTTATTCTTCTGTTGATTTTCTCTTGCCTCTTTCTTATTATCTTCATTCTTACCATTGCAGCTTCCTGAAGATTTTTTGATTCTCTCTTCTTCCTCGCGTTTCTTTTGGCAACCACCATCTTTCTTCTGTGTTTCTTCTCTATGTACTTCTACCTTCTTGGAAGAGTCATCTTTATGGCATGGTAAAGAGTTGTTAGGATCTGTGGATTATGGAGAAGTATGTGAATTAGTAAAATAAAAAATTAGCCTCAAAAAATTGATTTATTATTTAAATCCTTAGATACGCATTAAAAACACCTACTTTTGAACGAAGCCTCCTATATCATGTGAAAAACAAAATGCCCCAGCTTTCAGGTGGTGATCAAAATGTATGACTGGAAGTGGAAGTAACTCCAATAACGTCATATAGTTTATATATTAACTAATTTTTACCCGTGGCTTTGCCGCGTTATCAAGATTCCTGTTTTATCTCTAGAGCTCAGTTGAGGAGGGTATGGGGTGTCAAAGGCAGGCAACGCATCTGCGACCCCTGTGCGGTTGTCGATTTCCATGGGCAGCGGTGATCACTTACCATCAGGTGACCAGCTTATTCGTTTGCCTCTAAAAAAACTTTCCCTGTCAGCCAGGGTCTAAACTGAAAGAGATTCACTAGTAGTAGTAGTTAAGTTGTGCAAGATACGTTCGCAAGGCTTTGGCTTATCCCGTGGGAACATTAAATCGGGATAAAAAGTATCTTATCACCTAAGTCAGCCTATACCCAGCCTGTATACAGAATCCATTCGGTAGCTTCAGCGTGATTGACGGACTAACATCCAAACAAACAAACTTTTGAATTTATAATATTAATAAGATAAGATTAAATTACCTGGAGCCGGCGCTGCCGTCGCCAATGCAAAAACCTGAAAACATAAATTTTACGATTTACCTAATAGAATGTAATCTAGTGGTACGGACCGCGCCTCACATACGTGAGGTCTGTGTTTCGAATCCGGGCCCACACCTCTGGATTTTTCGAAATCTATGTGTGGATTTGTGACATTAGCTCGGCGGTAAGGGAAAACAGCGTGAGGAAACCTGCTCATTAAGATAGTTTTTGACTTGGACTAGATCTGAATGTGTAACCATGATCCAATCTGTCTGGTTCCCCTCTATGGGTTACGAAGGTCTGATGGCAGTCGCTTTACTGTAATAACCAGACTTGCCAAATTCTGGATCATGGTCAAAGCGGACCCCGCACAAAAACTAGACTAGTCTTACTAGAACCCCGTAATATATTTCACAAGTTCACAACATCACCTACATTGATCTGACTCCGTGTTAAGAAGCTTAAGCACTTGTGTTACAGACATCAGAATCAATAGTGATATTACAAATATACTTAATAAGATTCATTATAATACCCAGACCAGAACAAACAGACTTGTTCATGCACACAAATGTTAGTCCAGTGCGGGGATCGAACCCGCGACCTCTTGTTCTGATTGTCATTTGCACTCATAAAATATGATAAGCGTGATGACTACAATTAATCTGACTACAGTATTAAAACAAAGATAAATCATAAATCTCCAACTTTTTCGAAAATATCTCGGAGTTTTGATCACCAAACGATATTTGGCAAGCGTGATGAATACTTACCACGATAGCAAGTAACGCCAGCACCTTCATTTTCACACTGTACTTGATAACAACTCTTGATTGCCTTAATACCAGTCACTCCTTCATTGTTGGTAAAAAGCTGTCTAAATAAAAGAGGAGATGGGGGTTCACTGGTCCAGTCAGCGTCAGATAGATAGTGACACTCAGGGTGCTTAAATATATAGACGCAAGCAACTTGTGATAATATCGGTACAAAGCACAGAAATCCTACTACTATTATAAAGGCGAAAGTTTGTAAGTATGGATGTATGGATGTATGGATGTTTGTTACTCTTTCACGTAAAAACTACTGAATGGATTTGAATGAAACTTTACCATAATATAGCTTATACATCAGAATTACACATAGGATATTGGAAATCGAAATCCACGCGGACGGAGTCGCGGGCAGCCGCTAGTCTTCAATATCTGTGGTACAAACATAGTTTGTATTGTCCATTGAGGTATTAATACAACTATAGAGTGGACATCGCAAACAAAAATTTTCTCAAAATACCATAACGTTACCCCATACCTCAATGGTATTGTAAGCATTACCTACATTCGTTTAAAAGTCGGCACATTTAAATTGTCATAAAGACCATATTTTTGACCACTTCATTAGACTCGATACAAATGTCGCGATGACTCATAACATATTTATGGCGATTTGAGGACCCTGAGGACTGAACCGATCTATAGATCATATACGGCGGTGTGAATGTGTCGACTTTTCGGAGGTAGAACATAGTGAAACTTCCACTCGATTGAGCCACTCGTTTGGAACCTCCACCTTCCAGAAGACCACAGTGAAGTAGCACTTCGTAACTGATGCGCTATGTTTCGCTGGTGAGTAAGGTCGCCAGAGCTCAGTTGGGTAGGGTATGGGGTTTTAAAGGCAGGCAACGCATCTGCAACCCTTGTGCGGTTGTTGATGTCCATGAGCAGCGGTGATCACTTACCATCAGGTGCCTTGCTTTTTCGTTTGCCTCTCTCTGACATAAAAAAATAGACCAGACATTGTAAGCCCAATCTCCTCCACCTTTTGTTAATTGATGAAATGATGAAAAAATACATCTTCTTATTTGAATTAAATTTTACCGTATCGATATTTAAATCATTATCATGATAAATGTGTTGTTATTTTTTATGATAAAATGTGGGGTAAATCTCTAAGTATTTTTTTTTATGGCAATGACATAAGAAATTAAAAGATCACTTATTTAGGTCGACATAATAACCAGACTTGCCAAATCCTGGATCATGGTCAAAGCGGACCCCGCACAAAAACGGAATAAACGCTAGGAAGAAGAATACGATTTAGGTTCGACATAAATAAATACCTTAGATTAGAATTATTTTATTTATTTATTTATTTTTCTTGCACCATACATGGTATTAAGCTAAAACTAGCACACCGATTGCCTAGCCCCAAACTAAGTTTGAACTAAACGCCTCGATGGTCTAGTGGTTTAAGTACCGGGCCTTGGTCTCGAGGTCCTGGGTTCGACTCCCGGGTCGGGCAAACTTTGTGTTGATTTTTCTGAACACAGCCCGGGGTTGTGATCACCAATCCGCATTTCGCAAGCGTGGTGATTAAGCCAAAACCCATCTTTGTAACGAAAACATGATTTCAAATGATGGAGGCCTTTGCTCTGCAGTGGGACATTAATAGGCTGAAACCTTATTAATTTTACTTTAAATTAAGTTGGATGCTTAAACTTTGGATGCTATGCAATGGAAAGACATCCTTATACTCGTATAATAAAGCTGAAGAGTTTGTATGTTTGTTTGTTAATTTGTTTCTTTGAACGCGCTAATTTCGGGAACTACTGGTTGATGACATTAAAATATCATAAAAAAAACATAAAATACCATAATTTTTTATTAAAGAATAACTCTTTATCACGTCTTTACCAATGCAGTACGTCAAGCTATTAATTTGCTCAATTGTATGTACACAAATGGCTTTCCTGCGACACATGTAGAAAAATAATGAGATGAACAATGTAATAACAAATTTATATCATATGCATTTTACACGGGTAGTTAATAAATTAATAAACATACATACAAGGTATTTTTGTGAAGAAACAGCAAGTTTTGGAGTCTATAATAGGTTAATTATTAATTAATCAATCAATGTCTCTGGGGTGGTGGCGCTATGTGCCGGGTCATTTCATTCCCTCTAAAATGGTTGAGTGAGATGATGGCTGACACATACGTCATACTTGTGAACAGGTGCCGCCTTTGGGGACTGGTCGACTGGGACTCAATCTGTTCATATTCTTTCTCCTAGCGTTTGTCCCGTTTCTGCGCGGGGTCCGCTTTGACCATGATCTAGGTTTTGGCAAGTCTGGTTATTACAGTGAAGCGCTTGCCATCAGACCTTCGTAACCCTTAGAGGGGAACCAGACAGATTGGATCAAGATTCAGATCTAACTGAACTTAAGTCAGAAACTAACTGAATGTTAAGGTTTCCTCACGGTGTTTTCCCTCACCGCCGAGCTAATGGCACAAATACACACATAGATTTCCGAAAAATCACGAGGTATGGGCCCGGATTCGAACCACTGACCTCACATACCTATGTGAGGCAAGGTCCTTACCATTAGACCACCATCGCTCCTTTTAATTATCTAATAAAATAGTATTTAATGACTACTTAATGAATTAAAGAATTAAGTGTCCGACTAGCTGACTTAGGTGATATCGATACCTTAAATCTCAAATGGCGTAACCACCAAAACACAACTTTTCAGGAGAGCAAAAAAACAAAAAAAAAAAAATTTGTTTAAATCATAACTTTATATATTTTAATACTATAAAAATGTTTTATACATCAAATTTCTTAGAATTTTGAGATGAAGGCTTCAGTTAGAACTATTTGCACCTAAATCTTATATTTTAAAAAATAGAAGTCGGTTACGACTTCTGAAAATATGACAAAAAGGCGTTTACACCCTATAAAAAACACGATTTTTTTGAGATTAAGGTCGTATCTCCAATTAAATTCATAAAAAAATACAAAATAAGGGGTATTTTCTACTTCTTTTATTGAATTAGGTACATTAAACGGGTAAGAGGATTTTAGGAAACAAAATAAAATCTAAAAAAAGCCAAGGCCGAGATAATAAGAAGGCCTAATTCGATTAAGCAGTGTAGTTGTAGAAAAACGACCCTTATTCTTAGCAACTCTACTTATATTAATATAATATTTACGTAATAATCAACTTTAAAATTCAATTAAAGTCCTAATGGAGTTAGAAAAGATTACAAAAATTGTATTAATTTAAGAATTAATGAATCAAGTAGCTACGCCACGACCATTGCGATGGGCTCTTACCTCCCATCGCAATGGCCGACATACTTTTAATCAGCAAGAAAGACACCACGACCTTATAATATCATCTTATCAGCTCACTCTGATTTCCTAAATTATTATTAAAATTGTGCACAGACGGCATTATCCCAAAAACATATCATGAAGAATATCACCCGCGATTACCAACAGCAGAAGATGTGCCAGATGTATTACCAGGCACTGATATAGAGAACGGTAACTCCGTCAGACACAGAAAAATACTGTTTTTTTTATGTTTGATTGTTTTCGATAGTTTCAATTTAATTTTTTTGACTGATTATTTTAAATTAAGGCTTTCTAAAATCTCTTACTTTTTGAACGTAGCTACTTGATTCATTGATTCTTAAATTAATACAATTTTTGTAATCTTTTCTAACTCCATTAGGACTTTCTTTAATTGAATTTTAAAGTTGATTATTACGTAAATATTATATTAATATAAGTAGAAATCATTGTTGCTAAGAATAAGGGTCGTTTTTCTACCACTACACTTCTTAATCGAATTAGGCCTTCTTATTCTCTCGGCCTTGGCTTTTTTAAGATTTTATTTTGTTTCCTAAAATCCTCTTACTCGTTTAATGTACCAAATTCAATAAAATATGTAAAAAATACCCCTTATTTTGTATTTTTTTTATGAATTTATGGGAGATACGACCTTAATCTCAAAAAAATCGTGTTTTTTATAGGGTGTAAACGCCTTTCAATAATAAAAATTGTGTGTGGTGTAAACGCCGAAACCGAAAAATGATGTCCCTTACCCCCGTGTGTTTTTACTTTTTTTTTCACTTTACAATAATTTCTAAGGGCGTAACCACCAAATAAAGTTGGCTATGTGTGATATATTAATGTATTAAAATATCTCGTTACGCCCTGACGTTGTTCATGCATTAAATTTATAGCTGCTTACGACCTCTTTACCTTATAAAAAGTGTTCAAATCTATAAAAAACATCGGGTCGTAATGACCATTTTTTTGCGAATTTCAGGATTTTAAATATACAGATCGATAGAGAAAAAAAAACTGAATAAAACTGCATTCAAAAGTCATTTTGACCAATTTGGCGCTTACGCCATTTGAGATTTAAGGTATCGATATGATACATGGTAAATAAGGAATGATGACTGATGGGATAAAACAGGAATCTTGATAACGCGGGCAAAGACTCGGGTTTTCCTCATAAAGTTGCAACAATACTTCAACATTGGCAGGTAAAGAAAGAGACTAAACAAATCGGACATAGATTGATTAACAACCGTTCACAATAAGCAGATATCTGAAGAAACTCGATTCAAAACATCAAACGCATCGTTTGTGCTATAAAACAAATTAGGTGAACTTTATGTGCCGGGGAGGGTGACCATAAGAAACATGTTGGATGGGATAAATCCGGGAATCTGAGGTTATTTTTAGAACTGTAGGATCAGGATTTGTTTGTAAGTATATAAAGTGTCCAAATATTTTTGGTCATATTTTATTTTACTAGTTTTACCCGCTGCTTTGAGCGCGTTATCAAGATACTTGTCCTATCCCATGAGAGCATTTATTTGGGATAAAATCACATAAGTCTGCCCGAACCCTGCCTCATCAAAATCCGTTCAGAGTAGTTTGACGTAAAACAACATACAAATAAACAACCTTTCACATTAATAACATAAATATATAGTATTGATGTCGTGGCCATATCGTTGAAATGCACATTTTATAAAATGGCCAAGTCTTTACTTACTACTTAACTTTGACCACATTTACATTTCGGAATAATAATTATTGCATCCATTCAATAATGTAAAGGGGAAAGTTTTAAAAGGTTTACAAAAAAATTACCTTAACCTACATCATTCAAGTTTTCCGTCCCAAAGAAACGTGGACGATTTCACGTTCTGATCAAACTGATTTGTACATTTCATGAAATGTTCCTTTCAACGATATGGCCACGACATATGTAGATATTATATTAAGTGTGATTAAGTGCGGCTGAGCATAATAACATGTTCATACACTTACGTATCAATTTCACAATAATTTATTTCTAACCTTTCTTCATGGTCCCCCTAGTGCGCACGCGCACCGCCACATGGCCCAGGAAGCGTCTGGTCTCTGTACGTACACAACCTGCGTCGGAAATAGCCGGCACTTGGCCGGGAACATTGTTATATATATACGAAGGTGAAAGATTCCGAACATTCAAGCGAGGATTTAGGAAAGAGGAAGATTTAAGAGAGGTAAAGTTTAGTGAAACTTCCACTCGAATGACGACCTGCTTGGTGTAATGATCAAGAATGTGGACTTTGGAATTTTGGACTTCCATCCATCGCGTTCCATTATAAATCTAATATTATTTAACGGGACTAAAGTAATAATAATAATAATACCCTCCGGCCGTATTCGGCCATGGCGGCCGATCTTACGATCAGCCAGGTACGCAGGATATATTATAGTGCACAAGTGTGTGCGCAAGCACAGGTGCACTCTCTATTCCTTCACTCTCATAATTCGGTGGGACAGCAATCTGATACGACCGTAGAGAGATCAGGCGCAGGACCAACGGCTTAACGTGCCTTCCGAAGCACGGAGGAGCTCGAGATGACATTTTTCGGTCACCCATCCGATGACTGGAATCTGCGAACGTTGCTTAACTTTAGCAACCGCAGGCCGGGTGCGCTAACCACTGCGCCATCGAGCTCCTTAAAGTAGTAAACATACATATACTACAAAATCAATATCGTTATAGTGGTTAAGAAGTAGACTAATAGACCAGGCGATTAAAAAGAGCAACTATCGAGTTTCTTGCCGCTTTTTCTCGGTAGATGACTGCATTCCGAAGTCGGTGGTCGAGTCATTCTATTGTTATTGACGATTTATAAGTGTCATGCAGTGGCCTACATGAATAATACAATAATGAATAAAGTACAATTTGATTGATTTTGATTTTGAGGGGGTCGCGGTTTCGATCCCACACTGGACAAATATTTTTGTGCATGAACATGTCTGTTTGTCCTGTTCTGGATGATATATGTATATATTTAAGTAGGTATAAACGGGCTCTTATTTTAATGCCACTTGTGAAGTATGGCGAAGGCAAATCTATCGATTTAATGTGTTAAGTACGTTAAGTATAGGAATTTGTAATACCAATGGTGATTCTGATATCTGGCTACTTAACAAGGAGTCCACGTACCTTTGTGATGTTGTGAAAATAGAGAGTAATGGGAAGTGGCTTAGTTGTATCATGATTGTGATTTTCATAAAATAAAACTGCGTGACATTTTTAATACATTTCTTAATTCGTTTATTTACAAAATAATACTCTTTGGTTTATGCTCACTTAGAACTAAAGATTTATTTTTACTCCTTAATTAATTTAGTTAGAATAATTAATACGAATTGCACATAAAGATAATAATTATGACGATATTGATCATGTTTGTTGAAACAAATATTCCTCTAAAAAAATCAAAGGTTGCGTGTTCTATCATTGCAAAATATAAACATGTTACTTTTGATTGAATACACATAAAGTTTTTATATTTTACATTATATTCTTGCATTACATAGAGTCCTATTTCATGCCATGTATTATCTAGATATCTTTGAAGACCGTTAATGTCGGTAGGGCACAAAAGGCCTATATATCTGACCTAGTTATTATAGTTCGAAGTTAACATAGTCGGGGCCCTAGAAATCTCGCCTAAAACGCTGGTAGAGTTAAAACCGGTACTATTATGACCAGACTGGTCAAATCAGTATTATAGTCGAAGCGTACCCTGGTGTCCACAGTAGAAATTGACGGTATAGACGCAAGGATTAAGATGCAGAAGATCTTTGAAGATTGATAACATCAGGAGACATATTAAAACCTTCATGTATTATATATATAATAATATGTATATAACTTGCACCTAGTCTGCAAAAACGATACAACGAGTGTGACGTCACTATAGAATTGGCATTTTATTTCCATAGTTTTGTGAGCGCATAGCATATCTGTTGTTTTTTTTATATCATTGTAATTAACTGTATTTGCATAATCCAAAACTTTCTCTATTCACTTTTAAAATGATGATGATGCTCTAAGTCTGCAGATTCTGTTCACTCTTTAGCTCCAAAGCCCAGACGTGCTGAGGCCATCCAGTACGTCCTTTGCCTCTCTTCTCAGCTGCGGAGTTCTGTAACAAAGAAAAGTAGAGCTTAGTGGAACTTCCACTCGAATGAGCCGCTCGTCTGGGGAAGTACCTCAAACTTACAGAAGACCACAGTGAAGTAGTACTTCGTAACTGTTGAGCTTTGTTTCTGCTGGTGAGTAAGGTCGCCAGAGCTCAGTTGCGGATGGTATGGGGTTAAAAGCAGACAACGCATCTGCGGACCCCATAGATCTTCGCAATGGCCTAGTGATTAAATTTACGGGCTGGGGTCTTGAGGTCCTGGGTTCGATTCCTGGGTAGGGCAAAAGTTGTATCGATGTTTCTGAACACAGCCCGTGTTTGTGATCACCAAACCGAATTTGGCAAGCGTGGTGATTAAGCCAATACCCATCTTTGTAACGAAAACATGATTTCAAATGATGGAAGCCTTGGCCCTGCAGTGGGACATTAATAGGCTAATACTTTTACCAACCATAGATCTCCCTATCAGCTAAAAGATAAAAACGCGCCAAAACAAATCTTACGGGAGCCATGTTTTTTCTCCACTTTTTTTCCGCCGCCATCGACTTGGGACCGAGTCAATTGGCCACACGTGTAACGGTGCTAATCAATGACGTTTGTTTTACGAAAAAAAAGATGTAAAACGCTTCTTTTGAACTTTTTTACTAACTGTAGTTTTGGAGATCCCTTTAGTTTATATAATAGTTCAAATAATGACATCGTAGTTGGTTGACTTCCTTTTATTATTTAGTAGTATTTCGTTGAATTGTGCAATGTTATGTAATATAACAAAGCTGAAGAGTATGTTTAACGCGCTAATCTCAGGAATTACTAGTTCTTATTTAAGTCTTCTTTTTGTTTTGAATAGAATAGTCCATGAAGGCTTTAAGCTTAAGTATAAAACTATGTGTGCGGAAACCGAATTACACGCGGACGGACTCGCGGGCTGCCGCTAGTAACAAAATTAAATTAAAATTACTTAAAATAAAAATATGTGATTCCACTGCAAAAATATTAAAAATAAAAACATTTTTTATTTTCGCTACAACTGAACTTTTTTCTTTTTCAACAAAGCCAAAAGTATTCTTCTTGTTCTTAGCTTTCAGAACTTTTTGGATACGGATCCCTTAAAACAACATAACCCCGACTCACCCTTGGCCCCATCTGTAACTGTTTAGGGATAGTTAACATGTTTTTTGTGCGTCGTTCATTGCTCGTGTAAATATCCGTATAATTTCTAGCACGCTCCTTCATGTAATATGATATTAGAACAATGATATGGATTATTTAACTTGAATTGGGGTGTATGTAGCGCTTTTGGTGTTATATTGATTTTTTTTCCACCCCCGTGGTGTAGTGGTTAGATATCATACCTCGGAGGTCGCGAATTCGAATCCCGCGGGGAACACTTTTACATTGTGTAACGAAATTAAACGAAATTAACTTGACATGGTACCTATGTTACGCTTTTGGTGTTATATTGATTCTTTTTTATCTGCCACCTTAATGAAGTGGTAAGCGAGGAGCTAGATGGCACAGTGGTTAGCGCACTCGGCCTGCGGTTGCTAAAGTTAGTCAACGTTCGCAGATGCGAGTCATCGGATGGGTGTCCGAATTTTTATAATCTGCAGCTTTTCCGTGCTTTGGAAGGCACGTTAAGCCGTCGGTCCTGCGCCTGATCTACGGTCGTGTCAGATTGCTGTCCCACCGAATTATGGGAGTGAGGGAATAGGGAGTGCACCTGTGCTTGCGCATGCACTTGTGCACTAATACCTGGCTGGTCCATATTTAGAATGTCCAGAGATATTTATTTATTTATAATTAAGTTATTAGAGCGCTGGGTTCAAACCTGAGTTCGAGAGTTCGAATACCGCGGGGTACACTTTCTCTTTAAGTTAGTTTTCCCACTTTGGTTAGGACATTGCAGGAATCACTTGATTGTCCGATAAGAATAAACGTTCCGTGCTTCGAAAGGCATGTTAAGCCGCGGTTCCGACTATGATCCAAATTTCCTGGTTTCTCTTGTAAAGGTCATGGAGGTCAGACGACAGTCGCTCCATTGTAATAACCAGGCTGGTCAATTCAAGATCATAGTCGCAGCGTACCCTGGGCTCCAAGGCAATTGACGAGGATGCAACCGGGATAAGCGCTAGGACAAATGGTGTTTCCCGATTGATTCAAAGCCTTGACCTCCACGGTTTTGATCCCACCGCTCTAACCACTACACCACTGAGTCAGTTAGTTTGCAGTCTCGATGTTTATAATTTCCCCTCTCTATTAAAGTCGACAAGTTAACGAAAGGACACGTAAACAAACTCAACCAAACTTCCGTGCAAAAACAAGTAAACTATCAAGCTATGTAAACAAAATAGAAATGTCTATTTTCGTTTTCACAGGTACGTTTTTTAGGTGAAGTTCCTATGAAATATTTGTAGCTAATTTAGAAAATTTATTAAATATTATGGCTTATACATATATGCGGCCGCCTGAGTGTGCCTTTAGCTCGTTATTAATGAAGTAAAGTAATTATAATTGTTGTTGCATTTTATCTCAAATTAAAACTTCTTCTATTACCAAGCACTATGTGGTGATGTAAAAACGTTGGCAGACCTTTTAAATAAATAAAGTGACCTACCTACTGTCCCAGTGCAGGGTAAAAGGCCTCCATCATTTGAAATCACGTTTTCGTTACAAAGATGGATTTTGGGGTTTTGGCTTAATCACCACGCTTGGAATATGCGTATCGGTGATTACAAAACCGGACTGTGATCGAAAAAACCGACACAATTTAGCCCGGCCCGACAATCAAACCCAGGCGTTGAGACTACGGCCCGGTATTGAAACCAGAGACCATCGAGGGTCTATAAAAGAAAAAAAACTTGGAGAATTATTTTTAAAGATGTTATTTTCAATCCTGCTTTTAGTACCTATATATAACAGTAAACTTCTTAACCATTGCGCCAAAAGACCTAAATTAATTATTTCATTTCATTTAATTTCCTATGAAATTAAATGAAATGAAATAATTAATTCAGCAATTGGATCAAATTATTTCTATTGGAACCTAAAAATGATATGGTTTAAAAACTCAAGAAGTAGGTATTGAAGTTAGAGGATAATAAAATAAGTCGTTTAGCTTTCGTACCGGGAATATCTACTCTTACAAATTTTCCAGACTCTTCCTTCCTTCATTTATTAGCAGAGGCGTGTATGGTGTAAGTGACAAACTCATGTCTCAATTACATTGAAACGGTATTATAGATTAAATTCAAATTCAATTATTCAAAATGGCATTGTTCCAAATTGGAGTAAAAATTGTTTGTTATAATTAACTTCTGATTTAACTTTTGCCTAATCAAATGAAAGCACATTTTTACATGGTCCCACATGAAACAATATATCGCGCTTATTTAAAATATCTGTAACCTTCAAATGACACTCATAAACTATTTACTTCTGGCAAAAAACGTTTTCAAAAATTACAGTTTTCACTCCGTGATAAGGAGCTTCAACTATTGAAAGCATTTCCAGGGATAAAATGCATTACATATAAATATAAATATCAACACTGAATAGCAATACACGGATGAAACATATCCTTGACTAGCGGCGGCCCGCGACTCTGACCACGAGGATTTCGGTTTCTCGACAAATGGACAATCCAAAACAAAAATACTTTTTAAATTCGAATCTGTACCTATCCTAAAATTAGCGTTACAAACAAACAAACTCTTCAGTTTTGATAGATTAGTATAGATAAAATTTACACCTTTAATTCAACTTTAACAAAACCGGCGCGGCGCTCCTTCCTTGCACCACCCCAGCAATCTCCTAATCTAATACAGAGCGCGCCACATGGCCCGGGTCTGGCAATTTTATCGCGCCCGATATAGCAAATTGCATTATAAACACACAGAAACATACACTAATGTAGATAATCATGAGGTACGTTTAGTTTGATGATTTTATCGGAAGCGAGAGAGAGCTTAGTAGAAACCACTCTAATGAGCCGATCGTCTGGGGAAGTACCTCCACCTTACAGAAGACCACAGTGAAGTAGCACTGCGTAACTGTTGTGCTATGTTTCTGCTGGTGAGTAAGGTCGCCAGAGCTCAGTTGGGGAGGGTATGGGGTTTTAAAGGCAGGCAACGCATCTGCCCTTGTGCGGTTGTTGATATCCATGGGTAGCGGTGATCACCTACCATCAGGAGACCCTTTTGTTCGTTTGTATCCCTATAACGTAAAAAAGTACGATGTCGATGTTCATCACAAAAACATTTTACCCTAGCGGGATTCGAATCCGCGACCCTCGATTTTAAATACAGGGTCTCCGACCACTAGCAACGGGCCCGTCAAAATCTATTTCAATCATAATCTTTTTGAAACAGTAAGTTCTCCGGGTGAAAGTCCTCTCAAGTCGGCTGGTAGAGATTCCACCGCACTTGAGGGCAAGTGTAATATTTAATCTCTCTGTTTCACGAGGGAAAGCTTGTTATCTACTCATACTTACGGGCGCCGTCTCGGATTGCAGTATTATCAGAACACATGTTTTCAAGTGTGATTTCACTCATTATTCTATTTTCGTATCGGTTATGGACTTGTATGGTCGATGGATTGAATGTACGGGATATATTAATAACTAGCGGCCGCCCGCGACTCCGTCCGCGTGGATTTCGATTTCCAATATCCTATGTGTTATTCTGATGTATTAGCTATATTGTGGTAAAGTTTCATTCAAATCCATTCAGTAGTTTTTACGTGAAAGACACAAATATCCATACATCCATACTTACAAACTTTCGCCTTTATAATAGTAGTAGGATAAGATATTTAGACATTGTTAGGTCTCTCTACTTCTCTCTTCTGGCTTCAGACATTTTTCCGTGGGATAGAAAAAGTTCTAGCCTGTCTCATTCAAGTTGGGCTGAGTTTACAGCTAAACTGCCATATAATATATCGTTTGTAATTTTTACAAAAAATATAAATCGTTTGACCGATGGACGAGAAAAAAAAATACGCAACTTGCCATATGTATGAAGCGAATTAGGTTAAAGTCTGTCTCACTAGTTCGGACTGAGTTTACAGCGATACTTCTTTATCAAATATCGTTCGTAATGCCCTAATGAATATGTAATATCATTTTTATTTGATGAACACGAGAAAAATAATGACGCCTAAAGAATGTAGGGGAACTCCCTGTAAAAATCGGCAATGTCTTTTCTGGTCTTTTCCATCACTCGTTAGAAATTATGTCGAAAAAGAAGCTGAGGTCATAAACATAATTCTACATTTCTTCAATCTACGTACTTTTCAGGATTTTATACGTCTCGGATTTTTAATTTCAAAATCACCTTTGAAACTAAACTCTTATGACATATTTTCGCTTGTCTCAAAAAGTGCTTGTAATAAAATATCAAAGTGTCGTTCTTTCTTATGTTAAAATAACGGAATTAAAGAAAATAAAAATATTATTGTATTCTAAGATTTTAGACTTTCGTTGCATTATATATTATAACATTAATATTACTTAACGGGACTAAACAGTCCGCTTGCGACCACGGTTGTTTTAACGCAGCCGAAACGTCAAGCAGTAAGTAGTATACATATACTACATAATTAATATCGCGTTTAGTCCCGTTCAAAATATTAATCATTCTTGACAGACATTGACAGACCCGTTGGTCGAGTGGTTAGAGATCCTGGCTACAAAACCAAATGGGGCAAATGTTTGTGTGATGAACATCGGCATTTGTACTCGAGTCATGGATGTTCATAAATGCATTTAAGTACGTCTATCCGTTCCCTAGCATCCATAGTACAAGCTTCGAGCTTAGTTTGGGGCTAGGCAGTTGGTGTGTTAGTCCAAACAATTTATTATTTATTTATTTAATACTAGCGGCCCGCCCCGGCTTCGTCCGTGGTACTTGTCCACTATTTAATGGATGATATTATACATAAAAACCTTCCTCATGAGTTACTCTATCTATTAAAAAAAACCGCAACAAAATCCGTTGCGTAGTTTTAAAGATTTAAGCGTTCATAGGGACATACAACAGACAACATGACAGAAAAAGCGACTTTGTTTTATACTATGTAGTGAAGTAAGTATGTATTACCTGTGCATTTGCTTCAACGTTTCTTCTCCTCGGAGGTGCGTGATGCAGTTCAGCTCTAAAACCTCCTGCTGGTTCTCCATCAGTCTCCAGGACTTTCAGTAGGTAGGATATGTACGATGTGGCCAGACGGAGGGTTTTTATCTGGAACAAAGAGGAGCTTTTGAGACAAAGGAATCCAATGCCTGGATCATAGACGGAAAGAAAATGTGAGCTACTTTTTTTTTTAAAACACTATGAATGTTCCTTTTTTACTTTTTTCTAAGGGCACAATTGGCCGATGCCGTTAGGTGTGTAAAGATATTTAGAGTTTAGTATCGACCGGAACGTTGGCCCCTAAGGTCCAAGGAGCAAGGGCTTTAACATAGTTTTAACATAGATCCTCTTCTATTAATATTACTTAAACACAGCCACAGTTACAGCTCTTAACCAAAATTATTAATTTATTCATGAATAGTAAAGGGATAAATTATATTGTTTCGTCAATATTATTTTGGGGTACCGCAAAGCAGAATTTTGGGTGCATTATTGCTCCCGATACTATTTAAGGGTACTACAGGGTAGTCTTTTAGGTTCTTTACTATTAATAATATTGTCCTCAAAGTTAAATTGGAGTACCGCAAGGCAGTTTTTAGGTCCACTTCTATTACTATTACCTAAACACAGCCACAGTTATAGGTCAGAATTATTTATTTATTCGTCAAAAGTAAAGGGATACACACCTTAGACAGTTTAGTATCGGGCGGAACGTTGGGGATGCGGCCCCTGAGGTCCGAGAAGGCCACGTTGATGCTCTGGTTGCGGCGTTTCTCTTTGTTCGTCGTCTGTTGACGACAGAAATGGACCGGTTAATATTTCAAGGGTAGGTAACGCATTCTAAATCTTAATATATAGAAGTAAGTGGCATTTTTCGTTGTGACTGTTTAACTCAAGAACTCATATATCCAAACCAAAATTTCAGAGTTTGTTCGGACTATTTAGTAGATGGTTTATGTGAAGTTTGCACAAAATCGGTAAAGTGGTCCTACATTTACCACACATAGCGAAGCACGTTCCGGACCGATAGTAGTATTTCAAATTGTGAAAGGAATTTACATTTTCATGCTCAACATTCAACTTTTCTGGAAAAGGACAGAGATGAGTGGCTTAGAAATAATAAAATACCCTGACGAAAATTTCAAAAGCTAGTTGGTCCAGTGGGCAGACCCGCTGGCTACAAAACCAAGGTAGACAGGTGCGAATCCAGCTGGGGGCATATGTTTGTTTGATGAACATCGGCATTTGTACTCGAGTCATGAATGTTTATAAAAGTATTTTTTATCTAGCATCCATAGTACAAGCTTTGAGCTTAGTTTGGGGCTAGGTAATTGGTTTGTTAGTCCAAGTAGTTTCTAAATTTATATTTAGCATAGGCTAAGAGCTGTGACTGTGTTCTGGCAATCAAATTCTATGTTATTTTATTCCCTTACTTCCATTTTATACAGTAACATAAAAAATCTTCCTAAATCTGTTTAGATAATAAAACTGTTTAATTTCTTCCGGCGCAATAGCAAATAATAAAAGATGCATGATGGCAAATAGCCAAATAGGTTGGCACTTCGGTGGCCTAGTGGTTTAAGTATCGGGCCGTGGTCACGAGGCCCTGGGTTCGATTCCCGGGTCGCGTAAAATCAGTGTTTGTGATCACCAATCCGCATTTTGCAGGCGTGGTGATTGACCCAATATTAATCTTTGTAACGAAAATTTTCAAATGATTTGCCCTGCAGTCGCACAATAACAGGCTGATAAAAAAAAAATCTTTATTTATATCGGCTAATAAAAGCGATGATTGCCTTGTGGTACGGACCGTGCCTCATATACGTGAGGTCCGCGGTTCGAATACGGGCCCACACCTCAGGATTTTTCGAAAATCTATGTGTGGAGCAAATGATACAAGCCATTAACTCGGTGGTGAGGAAAAACACCGTGAGGAAACCAGCACATTCAGTATTTTCTGACTTTATCAATGTGTATCCATAATCCAAACTGTCAGGGCCCCCTCTAAGGGTCTGATGGCAGTCGCTTCACTGTAATAACCAGGTAGGCTAGCCAAGATGCCACTTCGGCGATTATTCGCTCACGCTTTCATCGCGACTTATATTGCCATCCCGCATCATATCTATCTGAGCGGGACGGATATAAGTTTCAACGTGACCGATAGCCTACCAGACTCGGCAAATCCTGGATCATGGTCAAAGCGGACCCCGCACAGAACGGGATAAACGCTAGGAGGATGATTAAAATGGGCTAATGGAAATTACTTTAGAAAGCTTCGTATCTGGCACATTATGTGGCATTGTGTGGCTGATCCGATAAGGTGTTGTAGATACCTTTTAAAAGGGTCCTGCCTCACTCGTTTTTGAGTTCCTATTTCAAAGTCTTCTTCTTTGAATCGTATTCCTCATTACTGAGGGTCGTGATCATTGTATGAAATGAAACACACAACAACTCTCTTGGCAATTTTAATGGAGTGGTTTGCCATTGCTTTCTCTATTTCACACACTTTCTCGTAGTGTGCAGGTTACCTCACGATGTTTTTCTTCACCGTACAGCTGGTATGAAATTACACACATAGATTTTTTGAAAAACCAGAGGTGCGTGCCTGACCGGATTTGAACCGCCGACCTCAGGCATGTGAAGCGACGCTCTTACTACTAGGCTACCGAGCTAAACAGATATTTCAAAGTAGACGAGGGCGAATCTAACGATTTAAATATATGGAATTTACCTTAGAAAGCTTCGTATCCGGAGGCACGTTAGGTATACACTCCCTCAGATCAGAGAAAGCCGTATTGATACTTTGCGTGCGTCTTCGTTCTTTCTTGTTGGCGGTGGTGCGACGTTTCACCACTCTGACGAAAGATGGCGCTGGTCGGTCGTACCGGAGAGGGAGAGGTTGCATATCGCAGTCGAGGGCTGGAAAGAGACGGCTATATTAGCGACTAGCGGCTCGTCACGCGGTTTCACCCGCGTCCTGAGGGAAGTAATTCCCTTTATTAAATATTATTAGCCGATACTATCCCACTGCAGGGCAAAGGCCTCCCTACTCTCCTTCCACTTCCCGTACCGGGATAAAATATAGCCTATGTTACTCATTGTGAATGTAACTTTCGAATGGTGAAAGAATTATTCAAATAGGACCCGTAGTCTTTGAGTTTTTTCGTTACATACAATGACATACAAAAATTACGAATCTTTCCTCTTTCTAATATTATATAATTTCTTTTTTCAAATATCCCCCCCTTCCCCCCACATTTCCGGGATCAAAAGTACCCTATGTTCACCAGGGATACTGTAGCTAGCCAACAGTGAAAGAATTATTCAAATCGGTCCAATAGTTTTTGAGTTTGGGGTGAACCACTATTAAAATTGCCTAGAGAGCTGTTGTTTTTCATTTCATACAATGATCACGATGCTTAGTAATGAGAAATACGACTCAAGGAGGAGATGATGATTAGTGCCGAAACTAGGGCGGTGCCAACGGTGCCCAGGCACAGGGCGCAGCCCCTGGAGGGGCGCAGAAATGACCAGACTGGTAGATACTAGGGGCGCAGTTTTCAAAGCTCGTACCGGGCGCATAAAAGGCTAGTTACGGCACTGATGATGATAAGAAAGAGTTCTCTCACCAGGTCCATTTTGTGCGTATGAGTGGTGCATGGGATGATGGTAGGGTTCATAAGGTTCGTTCCCGGTCATCTGCATGTCTTCATAGCCTGAAACAAAATAAATATACTTCTTTGGATCCACACACCAATTGCCTAGCCCCAAACTAAGCTCGCAGCTTGTACTATGGAAGCAAGGGAACAGATAGACAAACTGAATACTTTGATAAACACGCATGAATCGATTACAAATGCCGATGTTCATCATACAAACATTTGCCCCTAGCGTGATTCGAACCCGCGTCCCTCGGTTTTGTAGCCAGGGTCTCTGACCACTAGATAGACAGGCCCATATAGGAATCGAAATAGGAACTTAATAGTCTCCAAAATGGTGTTTGAAATAACTGTCTGAAAAGAATGATGTTTCCGTGTTTAAATAAATGCAAAGGTATTTCAGCAAGATTTTGTGGCACTTTGTTAAACATTTTTATGCGGAAGTCTTTCCAGTTTATTGAAGTCTGTTTGATATTCATTACAAATACAAACGTTATAAATAAAGGCTAAGCTATTTGATACTCACTGTAGTTTCTGCTAATATAGTGAGTGTTGTCGTGATACACATCCTGGGCATCGAACTCGTGTCCCTCTCCGTTGGACGCCGGCCAGTACACGCCCCCGTCTATTGGGCTACCTGTGGAATTGCATTTATGTTAATAAAATTGTACTATGGAAGCTAGGGAACAGACAGAAATACTTAAATACTTTTATAAACATCCATGACTCGAATGCAAATGCCCATGTTCATCACACAAACATTTGCCCCTAGCAGTGGCGGCCTTAGGAATGGTTTTTTACCATATTTTAAATCCTTATTTTTTTACTACCCTTCCGCCGCGCGTAATTTCTTTTTTCAAATATAACCCGTCCCCCACATTGCCGGGATCAAAAGAAGGTAAGTACCCTATGTTCACCGGGGATAGTGTAGCTAGCCAACAGTGAAAAAAATATTCAAATCGGTCCAGTAGTTTTTGAGTTTATTTCCGGAGCTTCGTAATGGGTAAGGCCGCCGCTGGCTGGCCCCTAGCGGGATTCGAACCCGCTACCCTCGGTTTTGTAGCCAGGGTGTTTGATCACTAGACCAACGGGCCCGTCAAATAAATTAGTACCTATAGATAACTAGCCCGGTACATGCTTCGCTACGTGTGGTTAAATAAAGAACCACTCGAACGATTTTGTGCAAACTGCACATAACCCATCTACTAAATAGTCTGAACAGACCCTGAATTTTATTTGGATAGGTGAGCCCGTTCAACAGTTATAACTTTTAAAGTAACGAAGAAAAAATGCCACTTATTTTTACATATTAAAGATTCGCACGGGTGCACACGGTTTCACCCGCGTCCCGAGGGAACTTCTTCCCGTATCGGGATCAATATTACCCTATGTTCACCGGGGATAGTGTAGCTAGCCAACTGTGAAAGAATTATTAAAATCGGTCCAGTAGTTTTTGAGTTTATTCGTTACATACAAAAATACAAATCTTTCCTCTTTATAATATTAGTGTAGATGTAGAAGTGTAACATTAGTGTAGATTAGAGTTTCTTTTCGGCAGAAAACAGCCTTCCGAATCGGTGGTCGAGTCATTACCTGCTACTGTAATTTTTTATGACGATTTATAAGTGCTTATATTAAGCCCAATTGAATAAAGAATATTTTGATTTGATTTGATAGTGTAGATGTAGATATAGAAAGATTTAAGTATTTATAGCAAGGAATATCTTAAGTATAAACAGGTAGATAATTTACAAATATAACTTAACTAGCGGCCGCCCGCGACTTCGTCCGCGTGGATGTCGGTTTTCATTATACGAATGTTTTTTCCCGCTAACTCCCGTTCCCGTGGGAATTTTTCAATATCCTTTTGCAACTAAGCATCAAGTTTACTAAGGGACCTGCATGCCAAATTTCAAGCGTCTAACTCAAGTAGTTTAGATTTTCCATACAAACTTCCACCCCCTTATTTCGGGGAAGTGGGGGGTTGGAATGGGTCAAAAAGTAGCCTATGTTCTGTCTCAGGGTCTAAAGATTGTCTGTACCAAATTTCATCAAAATCGGTTGCGAGGTTTAAGCGTGAAAGCGTAACAGACAGACAGACAGACACAGAGTTACTTTCGCATTTATAATATTACTAGCGGCCGCCCGCGACTTCGTCCGCGTGGATTTCGATTTTCATGATAGGAATGTTTTTTCCCTCTAACTCCCGTTCCCGTGGGAATTTAGCAATATCCTTTTGCAACTAAGTATCAAGTTTACTAAGGGACCTGCATGCCAAATTTCAAGCGTCTAACTTAAGTAGTTTAGATTTTCCATATATTATATATTTACAATTAATAACACATCACAATGTTTACGTATCATAAATATATTTTCTACAATAATGAAAACTGTTGCCATGGTAATCATATTTATATTTTCTACAATAACGAAAATGGTTGCTATGGTGATATTTGAATTGACATTTGAATATATTTTCTACAATAACGAAAATGGTTGCTATGGTGATATTTGAATTGACATTTGAATATATGACACTATACAAACTTCCACCCCCCATTTTAGGGAAGTGGGGGGTTGGAATGGGTCAAAAAGTAGCCTATGTTCTGTCTCAGGGTCTAAAGATTGTCTGTACCAAATTTCATCAAAATCGGTTGCGAGGTTTAAGCGGGAAAGCGTAACAGACAGACAGACAGACAGACAGACAGACAGACAGACAGACAGACAGAGTTACTTTCGCATTTATAATATTAGTTGGGATATTATATATTAAATATATTATATATACTTAATATAGTTGGGATTTGTGTATACGCTTGTCAAAGTAGAAATAAGAGTTCTGTTAGCTGTAATTTAGCACTAAGACCTGAAATTGTACCTTATTTCATACACAAAAAAAATGTACTTTACTTAACTTTATAAACTTACCTAAATGCGTTGGTGGACAGTAGAAGGCTGGTTCATAGCGGTCGAATCCCTCATCAGAAGGAGACATGCTTCCATAGCTCGACATATCTGGCAGAAACAACGATCTTATGTATCAAACTGTAACGGTGCCCGTCCCTTCCAGCCTTCATGGATGTTCAGGCCTCCATGATGGCTGGAAATATCTTACATGCGCGCCCACTGGCCGCTAATTCACTTCCTTTCAAAATTCAAAATTCAAAATTTGTCTATTATGTTCTATTTTCGCATTTTTTTTAATTAGTGATTCAGACCTAGACCTACTGCGGAGCTAGACGGAGCTCTATAAATATTAATATTCTGTAATGCAATAGTCGTTAAAAGTCGTGAAGTGTCGTTGTGAAATAAAACCAGTCAATCCAGATCACACACCCATGCTAATTTAAACTGCCTGCTACGATTACCTACGACGGGAGACGCATTGAGAGCCCTGAGGGATCCCTGAGATCGCACCCCGTCGCAAAACTATAGAAACACATCAGGTTGAAAATACGCGATCAAAGTTCGGCACCAATGCATTTTCTATACAATATCACGCGACGTAATTTCGGTATTGTGTGTCTTCTCATCTTTCATTAATTAATACAGGTACATTGCAAACGTAGTCACGCCAAACTTCGGTCACGTTTTTTCTGCCAAGTGTGTTTTCTTTACTACTTTTAATATTTTATAAAATTGTTCTACCTAAATGTGAAAGTTTGTTTGTTTGGATGTTTGTACATACATATATCCATAATGCTAAAACTGCTGAACAGACTTTAATGGAATTTGGTATACAGGCAGTGTATATGCTGACTTAGGTGAAAGGATATCCCGATCACATGCTCACATGGGATGAAACAGAAAACTTTGTAAACAAGCCGATTGGGCTCAAATTTTGCTAACGTAAAGTAACTACGACGTAGGCATTCTCTAAGTAATTTCATAAATTCCGACCCGAAGGGGACAAAATAGGGAATGAAATTTGTTATTATGAATCTTTTTCAATTTTAATAAACCTTTAGTTAGGTTCAGAATATGCATGTATAAAGTATAAATATGACGAAGTCGTCCCAAAAGAAAGGATTTTTATAAATTCTACTACTAGGCCGCTAGTACACAATAAAACGGAAGTTTTCCCAAAATATTAACCTTTAAACAGAGTTTTATAGTTGTAAACATTTACCCAGCTGTGCCGTATCGTCAACGTGCCTAGCACATGTGATACAAAATAATGTCGACGAAAACTCTGTATTTTAATCATAAAGAGCTCGATGGATTGGTATGAGCGCTCGGTCTGCGATTGCAAAGTTAAGCAACTTTCGCAGAGGCCAGTCATAGGATGGGTGACCGAAAATTTCATCTCGAGCTTCTCCGTGCTTCGGAAGGCACATTAAGCCATTGGTCCTGCGCCTGATCTCTCTACGGTCGCGTCAGATTGCTGTCACCGAACTATGAGAGCGAGGGAATAGGGAGTGCACCTGTGCTTGCGCACTCACTTGTACACTATAATACTTATATCCTGCGGCTGATCGTAACATCGCCCGCCATTAAAAACATACAAGAGATTGTGCTAGTTACCTACTACAATGACATTGAATATGCATAGACTAAGAATTTTAAAACGTTGGTTCTATTTTAATAGACCTATTTTTTTGGTTCTTTTGTCCTTTTAATAGACCGAATCTACCAAGAACTTAATTGGATTTGAAGATAGAAAAAATAACCGCGACTTCGTTCGCTTGGATTTTGGTTTATCCAGTGGGAGCATTTAAACGGGATAAGAAGTATCCTTTTACCTAGTTTCAGCGTGATTGACGGACAAACATACAAACAAACAAACTTTCTCATTAAGATTAATAAGATTTAGTCAAAATATGTTCAGACATTGATAGGCAGTCTAACACTAATTCAGTAATAAATACTTAGTGTGTCTTCCCCGAGATTGAAATAATTTTGATTGAAATAAATTAAACATCATTTTTAATGAGAAAACGATTAATTTTAGTTTCTTATAACAAAAAAATAATAACACTCACCTATATGTTTCCTTGAACACAATTATTATCTACACATCACTACTTTTGTTTAATCACAAAAAAGGTTTCACTTCACTTAGCAAGATAAGAAAAGTTTTGAAATTAATTTTCACAAGGGAACAGGCCCAATTAAAATAAAAACTTATTTCAATAAATCCTATCTCAACACTTCCTATAAACTTTTATTGTCAATAGACACACTTTTTATTTTAAATTTTGTTGAGAAAAAATATTTCATCACCACACAACTTTACAAAACGTCGTTTTTTATTTGACATAAAAATCATTTAAGTTTTATAAAAACACCTTTGTTTAACTATAAATAAATTAAATAGTCGTAAAATTATCTGTCATTTTGACATCTCAAACGCGCGCGCTCCGAGAAAAATATTCTTCAAACTAAACCACAGATGTTGAAATAATTCGATCCCTAAATCTGTTTGAGGGAGGAGTCTGGATAAAGGGAGTGGTCACTTGATTCGGGATAAAAGGACTTATGACTAACTCATAATGCCATTTTCAACTTTATGTAACTGTGTTTTAGAGTAATTATCGTTCGAATCAGAGAGGAATGATATTTTTGCCCTTACTACAAATGAATGAAGATGTTCAGTAGGTAATCAATTAGGTACACACATACCTAACTCATCATGAAATATTTTAGAACAGTCCATATACTTTGTGTTCAAATTCAGGACAACCTACCTACTACTTTCTTATTTAAGTCTTCGTTTAACTACATAGTTAAAGTTATCTTCATTAATTATGAGAATTTTATGACCATATTAATGCAAGTTTGAATCAAGTCCATTGAGGTATTACTACTACGTATAGAGTGGACATCAAGAACAAAATCTATGCGTCAACTGGCAGGGGAAGGGGGCGGATAATTTAGTGATATTTTTGTCTTTTTATCTATAAAATGACACGCCACAAGCTATATTTATCGCCCTGGAATGATTATTACATGTTTTTAAAACTTAAGACATTTTTTCGATTGCAAAACAGTACAGTAGACGGCAACTGTTGTCCAAATGTCCATGCAATAATAGGCTACTTATAATAAAGCTGAAGGGTTTGTTTGTTTGAACGTGCTAATCTCAGGAACTCCTGGATCGAAATGAAAAAAGCCTTTATTCGTTGGATATTCCATTTGTTGAGGAAGGCTTTAAGTTTTACTTAGTATAACACCATGTGTGCGGAAACCAAAATCCACGCTGGGAATTAATATTTCATGAAAGAATTCTAGCTTTTTTTAAACTGCTTTATAGATAATGATGAAATGTAATTAAAATTAATATTTTTTTGAGATTCATCCACCTTTACCAGTATTTATGACGTATAACAAGACCTGTCTTCTTCACAATCATGATTCATACAAACCCGCCTTCGACTCCGCCCATTATTTCTATTGGTCTGTGCCTCTCGAATGAGAGACAGCTAGCCCGTACAGGACTAAGAGCAGTGAAGCAACTCTGATATCAATATAAATTAGATTACATTCATTGATCGAATTTTGTGTGAGATAGGTGGGTACTTTTGAGGTATTACTACTACGTATAGAGTGGACATCGCGAATAAAAGTTATAGGTACGTCAACTTGGAGGGAAGGGGGCGGCCCGGGAATTGAACCCAGGACCTCGAGATCTCAGCCCGGTATTTAAACCACTAGACCATCGAAGCGGTCTCGGTAGCTTAACTGTAATTAATTGTGAATCAAATCAAATATCATTTATTGTTTTAAATTAATTATGAAGGCATGGGCGTACCCAGGGTAGGGCAGGACATACATTCATCAGTCATTCAGACATCATAGTCGGGACCAACGGCTTAACGTGCCCTCCGAAGCACAGAATCATCATTCTTATCGGACAATCAGGTGATTCAAGTCTGCAATTTCCCAACCAAACTGGGAGAAAACCAACACAAAGTGAAAGTGTTCCCTGCGGGATTTGAACCCACGACAGGACCACAGAGGCAGTTATCAAAATTTGACAGAGGCAGTTATCAAAATTTGTTTTATGTTTCATCTTATTTGTCGTAATGCTGACCAATAATTCTTATGGAAAGCTTGCTGCCTTAATTGCATTAAAAAACGTGTGTACTAAAGAGGACTTAACGGCATTCTCTACCAGTCAACTTTGAGACTTGAAAGTGATAAAGTAGGTAGGTCTCGTAAGAAAAATCATGTGGTTAGAATCTCGATGGCGCAGTGGACTGCGCGCTCGGCCTGCGATTGCCAAGTTAAGCAACTCTCGCAATGGCCAATCATCGGATGGGTGACCGAAAAATTTCATCTCATACTCCTCCGTGCTTCAGAAGGCACATTAAGCCGTTGGTCCTGCTCCTGATCTCTCTACGGTCGTATCAGACTGCTGTCCCACCTAATTATGAGAGGGAAGGAATAGGGAGTGCACCTGTGCTTACGCACTCACTTGTGCACTATAAAATATCCTGCGTGCCTGGCTGATCGTAAGATCGGCCGCCATGGCCGAAAAAGTTACGTAAGGGTATTTTTAAAATAAAAGTATACCATCCATTACATAATAATTTATTTAAGAAATTACAAATACATTTCAGTTACATTCATAAATCACAAATGTTTATACAAGTTTACGCGTATTCTAATATTGTACAATAGAAGCCTGCTATTCAAATATTAAAATGCTTGCCTATGTCACACAATTTGGAGTGCGTCAATATGTATAGGCACCGTGCGTAGCGATGATTCTGCCATCTCGTGACTCATATTCAAAACTTTTACTCTCAATGTCGGTAATTCTACTGTCAAACCACGGAAAAACACGGTGCCTTATTCTGCCATCTAGTGACTCATATTCGAAACTTTTACGCTAAATGTTAAATTTTACTGTCAAACCACAGAAAAAAATCGGGATTTTTTTCGGGTCGGGGACGTTTGGTATACAGGCAGGGTATGGACTGACTTAGGTAATAGAATACTTTTTATACCGATTAAATTCTCCCATGGAATTAAACAGGAATCTTGATAAAGCGGGCAAAGCCGCGGGTAAAAAATTAGTAAAGAATATTTTGAGTTTGAAATATGATTTAAAGATAATTTTCCTGTAATTCGTATTTTCAACTTTCCAACTACATGGAATCGGTCACCGATTATCATACAGCAAAATACTATAGCTTAAATATCTTACTTATGTTATAGAACTATAATCACATACTTAATCAATTAATTCAAATTCAAATTCAACTTTTTCAGACTTGAATTTGTATTACTTAGTCATTTAATTGCAAACATTAAATCAAAAATAAAAGTCACGCAACTATATTTTATTTGTTTAATTGCATAATCCTAGTGATGTTACAGATATTCTTTAATGAAGCCGTATCCGCGTATCGAAAATTTAATCGATTCGGCACATCACTACATCATACATAAGTCGAAAAAAAAATACACTTATTTGGTGTTATGGTTGATCGGACTTCTTATAAAAATTGATACTTTTAGAGTAGAAATCGTCATTAAATATTTCCTAATAACCTAAAAATTTAGAGAATTGTCTTTGTTTTTACATCTGTATTACAATGGAATAAAGTTCAATATTCATTGGTCACTATATCAAGGCCGTATAGTGCTGGCATTCATAGAAATTAATCAATAGATACGCCCCGACAACAGAAAACTGTGGTCTTACTTTGATTCACGTGACGTAAGTTCGTTACTAAGGTTACTACACACTGTTATGTACGTTGGTTACTAAGGCTACTAGGAGACGTAATGTACGTTTATTAATTTATTTTATTTTGCACAAATCCACAGCCCTTAAAAATGGGTTGTTTGTTTGGTTACTAAGTTTACTATGCGACATTCCTTACGTTGGTTACTAAAGATACAGCGCTACGTGACGTACATCTATTATTGGACGTAATGTACGTTAGTTATTAAGGTTACTTAGCGTCTTGACGTCTGTTAGTTACTCAGGTTACTACGCGACGTGAAAAACGTTGGTTACAAAGGTTACTAAGCGATGTGACGCGACCATCGCAGTAGAAGTATAGCACCGGGCATATCTTTAAATTTAAATCTATGATTAGACGTCTGGGTGTTGAGAATCTTGCAGCATTTCTATGACCATGGATAGTTTAAGGAATCACCAATCAGCTGATTGTTTCATTGTCGAGTTGTGCGGAATGTTGTCCTGGAATTAAATATAATTATTAAAGAAGTGAAAGTGAAGTAGCACTTCGTAACTGTTGTGCTATGTTCTGCTGGTGAGTAAGGTCGCTAGAGCTCAGTTGGGGAGGGTATGGGGTCTTCGGGGGGACTCCATTAAAGCTAAGATGTGCTGTGGAGCGGAGAGGTGTCGTATGCAGCCAATAGGATTATAGCCTGATCAGGCTATAATCACGTGATCACCTTGATTAATTACTTGAAACCTATTGGCTACTTACGACACAGCACACATCTTAGCTTTCTCACCCTTAAAGGCAGGCAACGAATAGACATCTATCTTTTCATTGACATTTATTTATGAATGGGGGCGTTTGGCAGAAAAAAGCGTTTGCAAGCGTTTGCTAGCGCTAAAAAACAAACTGTACAGTTTTCGGCCAGGACGTGTTTGCTAACTGTCAGTTTACTGTGTTACCGCTTAACAATCGCCATTTTGCGCTAATAATCGCCATTTTGTTTACAAACGCTTCCTAGCGCTTTTTTCTGCCAAACGCCCCCATTGTACACAATACTTATATTTAAAAAAAGGCAAACTGTTGAGTTTCTTCCGGCACTTCTTTTCAGCAGGCCATTCACGTCGAAGTGCTAGTAGGGTATAAAAAGATTTGATGTGCAAAAGAATTCCAGTGTAAATCAAGTTACAAAATAAACGCTTTGACTTTGAATTTGACTTTGAACGCATCTGCGACCCCTGTGCGGTTGTTGATGAACATATCTGATAGGTTACTGAGGTCACATCGGGCGGCGGTCCCTTAGGCGATGCGGTAGTTGCTGATGCTGATGATGATGAAGATGATGATGAACCCACCTGTCACCTATCTCATGCTATGTTGCGCGCGCAGGTGCCTGAGTGCGCAGCGGGCGGCGGTCCCCTTGGCGATGCGGTAGTTGCTGATGATGATGATGATGATGAAAATGACAATGACAATGATGATGATGATGATAATGACAATGATGATGATGATGACAATGATGATGATAATAATTATGATGCTGTTAATGATGACGATAATGATTATGATGATGATGATGACACTGACCCTATCTCATGCTATGTTGCGCGCGTAGATGCCGCAGTGCGCAGCGGGCGGCGGTCCCCTTGGCGATGCGGTAGTTGCGGCCGACGCCCTTGAACGCGCCGCGACCGAACACTTCGACGCAGACGCGTTTGGCAAGCGTGGCGATTGTGCAAGAACCCATATTGATGATGATTATGCTAACAACGATAATGATGCTGCTGATGGTGATGGTGATGGTGATGATGGTGATGATGATGATGACAATGACGATTATGATGATAATTATGATGATTTTAATGGAGATGATATTAGTGATGATAATTCCGATGATGATGACAATGACAATGATGATGATGATGATAAGGACAATGATGATAGTGATGTCAATGACGATGATGATGATGATGACAACGATGATGATAATGATGTTAATAATGATGACGATGCTGCTGAAGATGATGATGATGATGATGAACATACCCTATCTCATGCTATGTTGCGCGCGCAGGTGCCTGAGTGCGCAGCGGGCGGCGGTCCCCTTGGCGATGCGGTAGTTGCTGATGATGATGATGATGATGAAAATGACAATGACAATGATGATGATGATGATAATGACAATGATGATGATGATGACAATGATGATGATAATAATTATGATGCTGTTAATGATGACGATAATGATTATGATGATGATGATGACACTGACCCTATCTCATGCTATGTTGCGCGCGTAGATGCCGCAGTGCGCAGCGGGCGGCGGTCCCCTTGGCGATGCGGTAGTTGCGGCCGACGCCCTTGAACGCGCCGCGACCGAACACTTCGACGCAGACGCGTTTGGCAAGCGTGGCGATTGTGCAAGAACCCATATTGATGATGATTATGCTAACAACGATAATGATGCTGCTGATGGTGATGGTGATGGTGATGATGGTGATGATGATGATGACAATGACGATTATGATGATAATTATGATGATTTTAATGGAGATGATATTAGTGATGATAATTCCGATGATGATGACAATGACAATGATGATGATGATGATAAGGACAATGATGATAGTGATGTCAATGACGATGATGATGATGATGACAACGATGATGATAATGATGTTAATAATGATGACGATGCTGCTGAAGATGATGATGATGATGATGAACATACCCTATCTCATGCTATGTTGCGCGCGCAGGTGCCTGAGTGCGCAGCGGGCGGCGGTCCCCTTGGCGATGCGGTAGTTGCTGATGATGATGATGATGATGAAAATGACAATGACAATGATGATGATGATGATAATGACAATGATGATGATGATGACAATGATGATGATAATAATTATGATGCTGTTAATGATGACGATAATGATTATGATGATGATGATGACACTGACCCTATCTCATGCTATGTTGCGCGCGTAGATGCCGCAGTGCGCAGCGGGCGGCGGTCCCCTTGGCGATGCGGTAGTTGCGGCCGACGCCCTTGAACGCGCCGCGACCGAACACTTCGACGCAGACGCGTTTGGCAAGCGTGGCGATTGTGCAAGAACCCATATTGATGATGATTATGCTAACAACGATAATGATGCTGCTGATGGTGATGGTGATGGTGATGATGGTGATGATGATGATGACAATGACGATTATGATGATAATTATGATGATTTTAATGGAGATGATATTAGTGATGATAATTCCGATGATGATGACAATGACAATGATGATGATGATGATAAGGACAATGATGATAGTGATGTCAATGACGATGATGATGATGATGACAACGATGATGATAATGATGTTAATAATGATGACGATGCTGCTGAAGATGATGATGATGATGATGAACATACACTATCTCATGCTATGTTGCGCGCGCAGGTGCCTGAGTGCGCAGCGGGCGGCGGTCCCCTTGGCGATGCGGTAGTTGCGGCCGACGCCCTTGAACGCGCCGCGACCGAACACTTCCACGCACACGCGGACACGACGGCCGTCCGCTAGGCGTTCTGGTTTGCTGCAGAAGGAGAATAGATTAATTAGATATACGATGTTATAGCTCAGGGCTTCTTATTTATTTATTTATTTAAACTTTATTGCACGATATAAAATTGTACAAAAGGCGGACTTAATGCCTCATGGCATTCTCTACCAGTCAACCTTAGGGTCAAACAGAGAGTGAATAGTAGGTAGGTTGTGCTATTAAAATTTAGTAAATATACCTTCTTAACCTGGGGTTCGTATTATGTATATATGTGTCGGGGGTCCGCAGAAAACAGTTATTTTCTTTATAACTCTGTCTGTCCATCTTTTAAAACGACATTTGACAGCTCACGTCCATGAACTTTCGTATAGGCACCGTGCAGAAACTATAGAGTGCGCTAAAATTCCGATTTTTTTTCTGTGGTTTGACAGTAAAATTTGACATTTAGCTTAAAAGTTTCGAATATGAGTCACTAGATGGCAGAATAATTAGGTTAGTTAATTCATAGCATCAATTTCTATCCATTATTATTTGTAGAACATCATTGTGTGAGAGGGAGGTAACCAACCATAAGGAACAAATTCTTTTTTCGAAAATTGAACGAAATCAATAGGCACCGTGCGTAGCGATGACTCTGCCATCTCGTGATTTATATTCAAAGTTTTAAATCTCAATGTCGGTAATTCTGCTGTCAAACCACGGAAAAACACGGTGCCTTATTCTGCCATCTAGTGACCTATATTCGAAACTTTCACGCTAAATGTAAAATTTTACTTTCAAACCACAGGAAAAAAAATCGGGATTTAAGCGCCCTCTATAGTTTCTGCACGGTGCCTATACGAAAGTTCATGGACGTGAGCTGTCAAATGTCGTTTTATAAGATGGTCAGAGACAGAGCAATAAGTAAATTCCTGTGCAATATTGAAATTATAAACAAAGAAAAATTCATCCGATCTCAGTTGGCTCAGGCGGGATTCGAACCCAGCGCCTCTTGCAATCCGGGCAAGCGCTCTGACCACTAAGCTACCGAGACACTTAGTCGATCTGATGAATTTCTCCTTGTTATTTGCTTAACGCCTAAAGCAGCGTTATCTCTTTCAATGTTGTAGTAGCTACTACAACACTCGTTTGAAACTCTATTTGCAGGCGTTTTCAAACGAAAGAAAGAGATTATACTTGTAACTTTTTGTATATTTAATTTTAAGCATTTTTTACATGCTAAGTATTACAATAGTTTTGTCTATAAATTTGAAAATTATAAACAAAGAAAAATTAATCCGATCTCAGTTGGCTCAGGCGGGTTAATTTCCTGTGCAATAATTTTCAACAACTGCCATCATATGAAACATCCCACTCACCCAAACTTAGCAGTATCAGGCTCGGCCTCCAGCAACTCCCTGACCGGGGACTTCGGCGCCTCCGTGGTGTAGTGGTTAGAGCGCTGCGCTCAAAAACTACGAACTCGGAGGTCGTGGGTTCGAATCCCGCGGGGAACACTTTCACTTTGTGTTGGTCTTCCCAGTTTGGTTAGGACATTGCAGGCTTGAATCACCCGATTGTCCGATAAGAATCATGATTCCGTGCTTCGGAAGGCACGTTTAGCTGTCGGTCCCGACTATGATCCAACTGGTCTGGTTTCCCTTGTGGTTACGGAGGTCAGACGGCAGTCGCTCCATTGTAATAACTAGGCAAGTCAATTCAGGATCATAGTCGCAGCGTACCCTGGGCTCCGAGGCAATGGCCGAGGATGCAACCGGGAGAGGCGCTAGGATGATGATGATGATGAAGTTAATAACATCCACTCACCCAAACTTAGCAGTATCAGGCTCGGCCTCCAGTAGTTCCCTGACCGGGGACTTCGGCGCGGCCGCACTGAACGCTTCTAACTCCGCACCCATCAGGTTCACGTAGGACTTCCACACGGCTCCTAGAGACATGCCTGAGGGACGAAGATAACATGAATGATTTGACCACAGAGAAATGTGTCCTTACTTATAATATATAATCATTTATAAAATACTAGCGACCCGCCCCGACTTCGTACGGGTGCAACTAAGTTAATTAGTGTTTCTCAACTATATTATACATGTATTATACATAAAAACCTTCCTCATGAGTTACTCTATCTATTAAAAAAAACCGCATCAAAATCCGTTGCGTAGTTTTAAAGATTTAAGCGTTCATAGGGACATACAACACACATAGGGACAGAAAAAGCGACTTTGTTTTATACTATGTAGTGATAATATAGAATCGAATCTCGTCGAATATTTTTAGGCTTTCGTTGCTCGTGTTTTACTTTTTTTTTATTTATTCCATTTTTCCACGATCATAAACTCATTCTTAAAATTTAACACTAGTAAAGAAAAGAACCCTAAAATATCCGCGTGAATAGTAACGGATACGGATACCAATGCAGATTTTCACTTCCTAGCGGATATCCGCAGATGCGGATACGGATACGGATATCCGGAACATAACTATTAAAATGCTGTTTGTTTGAACGCGCTAATTTGAGGAACTCCTGGTTCGAATTGGAAAATTATTTTTTTGTTCACTCGGTTTGCGGAAACCAAAAACCACGCGGACGAAGTCGCGGGCAGCCGCTTGTTGGTTATATTTTTCTTACAAATTCACAAAAAAAAATCATAAAGAAATAGACGTTCTTAGTTTATCTCTATTTAGCAGTTTAAGTTAGAATTAAATTACTCATTAGTCTTTATTGACTAGATTGTAATAAAATTAATATGCCCACTGTACAGTGAAATATAAAACAAAAATAAAAATAAGAAATATAAATCGCCAAGCATTATACATAATAGCACCATCCATCATAGGCCATACCTGAATCCAAGAATATAGCTCCTGCGACCGACTCGAACAGGTCCCCCAGAGCTTTGGGCACCTCCACATCTTCGGCCTGCTCCATCTCGTCCTCTTGGATCAGGTAGTGCTGGAAACATAAAGTCAAAGTCAAAGTCAAAGTCAAAGTGGTTTATTTTGCAATTTGATTTACATAGAAATTCTTTTGCACTAACATAGAAATTCTTTTGCACGTACGTCTATCTTTAGGGCAATTTACATGGGCGTACCCAGGTTCTGGGCCAGAGGGGGCAAATCAGGTTTCGATAAGCCAGGCGGGGGTGGAAAACATAATTTTAGAAGGGGGGGGGAGGCAAATCTGATTTTAATAAGCGAAGAATAAAGAATTAAAAAATCGGCCAAGTGCTAGTCGGACTCGCGCACTGAGGGTTCCGCACAAATTTTATTTTTGACGTTTTAAAAAAAACTACATACTTTCTTGATGTTGTTCAAACCAATTTTCGTTGGTAGTTTTTATGGTTACACACATTATATATTTATTTTAAAACTTTACCATCCTCTTATTTTAGAAGTTAGAGGGGGGAACACACATTTTTCTACTTTGGAAGGGTCTCTCGGCAAAGTATTCGCTTTAGAAAAAAAATATTTTACACATCAATATCATTTTTAATCGGTTGGCGGAGCTAAGCTTTTTGGTAATAAAGTTTTTTATATTTTTATTATTATACATAATAATTACCCTGAGATCATCGAATAAGAGAGATCATACCTCTTCGCTGATGGAATGTCCATTCTCCTCTTGAATCTTCACGTAGCGAGTCAGCACTTCGTTCAGGCCAGGAGACATGTGCCGGAAATATCTGTTAACATAATAACATTCATTAGACTTAAACATACTTAATAAGCTGATCAAATTAGCTATGTTTGAATTAAATGAATAGAATGCAATCAAGATTGACATTATATATAAATAAATAAATAAATATTTCACATCACATACCTTGATCTGACCCCTTGTTAAGTAGCTTAAGCACTTGTGTGTTACAGACATCAGTATCAACAGTGGTATTAAAAATTACCGGGACAAACAGACATGTTCATGCACACAAGTGTTTGTCCTGTGCGGGGATCGAAACCGCGACCTCTTGCGTAATAGGCAACATCTTCACCATTACACTAAGCGGGTCGTCAACATTGTGGGAGTATCATTAAATGATTATTTATCTAATAATATTGATTAGAAACATAGAATGATTATCTCTATTTCCATCTCATCTTTCTCCCCTCACAATTCCTCTCTCTTCCCTCTCTCGCTCGTCTCTCCCACCCCCCTCACTCTCTTCGCTACTAAATATCTAGTCTCTCTCTTCTCTATATCACACCTACCCCCTCTACCCCTCTCTCCCTCTCTCTCTCTACTCACTTGTGGAACCCGTGCTTGGCGGCGAGCGTGGCAAAGACCTCTCTATCTCTCTCTCTCTGTTTATATATATCATTCTCTCTCTCCCTCCATCTCTCCCCCCCCCTCTATCTCTCTCCTCCCTCCAACTCTCTCCCTCCCCCTCTACTCACTTGTGGAACCCGTGCTTGGCGGCGAGCGTGGCAAATATGGTGTTGTTGACGAGCGCAGAGCGGAGGTCCGTCAGCGCGCCCGGCGAGTGACGACGCGCGTCTTCGTATAGGTGACGGGTGATCAGGTAGTCTGAGAAATCAATACATAGTATAAAACAAAGTCGCTTTCGCTGTATGTCCGTATGTATGCTTAGATCTTTAAAACTACGCAACGAATTTTGACGCGGTTTTTTTTAATAGATAGAGTGATTCTTAAGGAAGGTTTGTATGTATAATACGTAAGTAAGTACCACGGGCGAAGCCGGGGCGGGCAGCTAGTAAATAATAAATCAAAAAATAAATCCTTTGGACTAACACACCAATGAAGGTGTTGTCGATGGCAATACGTAGGTGTGAGGCCTTACTGCTATGTCATTGGTGAATTTTGACATATCTGTCAATGTCATGTCAAAATTCACCCATCACTTACCAGTTAGACCCTACGCCTACCTACTGCCATCTAGCGGATTTTTGCGAAAACCCTCATTACTTAGCCCTAAATTAAGTTCTAAGCTTGACTATGGATGCCAAGGTAAGGATAGACATGCTTTAATAAAGTAAACATCCATGACTCGAGTGCAAAATGCTGATGTTAATCACACAAATATTTGCCCAAGCGGGATTCGAACCCGCGGCCCTTGGTTTTGTAGTCAGCATCTATGACCACTAGACCAACAGGCCTGCCCAATCAAATTATTGTTATTACTGTGAATTACTGCCTCCGTTGTGTAGTCGTAAGAGCACTGAGCTCAAAAACCGCGTAGGTCGTTGGTTCGAATCCTGCGGGGAACACCGGGAACAGGAACTCAAGCCGCTGTGGTAGCAATCAGTTACACGATTCCGCTGCTGATGATGATGATGATGATCTCACCCAGTATCGCGTCTCCGAGGAACTCTAGTCGCTGGTAGCAGTCGGTGAGGCGGTTCTGCTGGTGAGAAGCGTGCGTCAAGGCTTGTAGGAGTAACGCTCGGTCGCTGATGATAATGACGATAATGATGATGATGATGATGATCTCACCCAGTATCACGTGTCCCAGGAACTCGAGCCGCTGATAGTAGTCGGTGAGACAATGCCGCTGGTAATGGTGTTGGTGATAATGGTGATGGTGATAATGGTGTTGGTGGTGATGATGATGATGATGATGATGATGATGATGATGATGATGATGATGATGATGATGATGATAATGATGATGATGATGATGATAATGATCTCACCCAGTATCGCGTCTCCGAGGAACTCGAGCCGTTGGTAGCAGTCAGTGAGGCGGTTCTGCTGGTGAGAAGCGTGCGTCAAGGCTTGGAGGAGTAACGCCCGGTCGCGGAACCTGTATTGCAGGGTCCTTTCTAAAGCGTCGTAGCCTGAAAGAGAAGATACAACAATAATAATTCAAACTAATATTATAAAAGTGAAAATTTGTTTGGATTTTTGTCCGCCAAACAAGCCGAAACTATTAAAACCGATTGCTTAAAAAGGGCAGTTACCCGCTAACCCACCATTCTAACCCACTGGTGGGTGGAGGGGTAACTCGAAAATTTTAGTAGTTCCCACCCACCCACCGCGTCAAGGCTGGAATTCTTTATCGATGTATTTTGTCGATAATGATAAACAATATGTACGATTAAATGAATTGTTTATTAAATTAAATTTTAATATTATAAACAGGAAACCAACGTGGACGAACAAAAGGGGTTCTTAACATATAAACTTTTCACATAATATTAAAGCTGAGAGTTTGATTGTTTGGTTGTTTGTTTGTTTGTTTGTCTTAAGGAGCTAATATTAAGAACTACTGGTTTCAATTGAAAACATATTTTGTGTTGGATAGCTATCCGTCGAGGAAAGCTTTATGCTTTAGTATAACACTATGTGTGCGGCAATCGAAATACACGCGGACGATTTCATTACAGAATAGTTCATTCTGATTTCGAATTCCCTGTAACCCTTTGCATTTGATTTTCTGTTTTCTTGTGCAGTTCCAAATTGACGATTTGTTAGCATATTTTTTTGTCTCGCATACTGATGCCCTTTATATAATAAAATATTGCGGCGTATAAATTTTATTTCCGTGCTCATGTTTAATGTGCAAAATACGAAATAATAATAATTATATTTGTTATCACATGCAGCGATATTTGAAGGATAGATGACATAGAATTTTATCGTAGGTACTTTTGTTTTATGACAGTGGCAAATGAGATATTTTGTGAGAAGGTTATATACATATTTTGTGAGAAGGTTATATACACATGTTAAGAAACTCCTTTTGTTATAATATTAAAATTTGATTTAATAAACAATTCATTTAATCGTACATATTGTTTTTCATTATCGACAAAACACATCGATAAAGAATTCCAGCCTTGACGCGGTGGGTGGGTGGGAACTACTAATATTTTCGAGTTACCCCTCCACCCACCAGTGGGTTAGAATGGTGGGTTAGCGGGTAACTGCCCCTTAAAAATTTTGCAGACGTTAAGTTAGAAGTCCGGATTATATAACACTAGCGGCCGCCCGCGACTCCGTCAGCGTGGATTTCGTTTTCCAATATCCTATGTGTTATTCTGATGTATAAGCTATATTGTGGTAAAGTTTCATTCAAATCCATTCAGTAGTTTTTACGTGAAAGAGTAACAAACATCCATACATCCATACTAACAAACTTTCGCCTTTATAATAGTAGTAGGATAAGATATTTAGACATTGTTAGGTCTCTCTTCTTCTCTCTTCTGGCTTCAGACATTTTTCCGTGGAATAGAAAAAGTCCTAGCCTGTCTCATTCAAGTTGGGCTGAGTTTACAGCTAAACTGCCATATAATATATCGTTTGTAATTATTACAAAAAATATAAATCGTTTGACTGATGGACGAGAGAAAAAAATACGCAACTTGCCATATGTATGAAGCGAATTAGGTTCAAGTCTGTCTCACTCAGTTCGGACTGAGTTTACAGCGATACTTCTTTATCAAATATCGTTTGTAATGCCCTCATGAATATTATATTATAATATATGAACGAAAAAAAGACGCCAGCTCTCCTACAAAAGTAGGCAATGTCTTTTCCAATACTCTTAGAAGAAGCAGAAGTGATAAAAATTATTCTACAATTCTTCAAAGGACGTACTTTCCAGAATTTATACACTTCTCGGCTTTTCTATTTAAAAATTACCCTAATTCGGACACGAACCAGAGGTTATAAACAAAGGGGGACGCCGGCTGGCCATAGAAGTTTAGGCCCACAGTGCACACATATGAAAGTACTATGGAAATATAGAGTAAATAGTCATAAGTTAACTGGCGAAAGAAAGGGTTTAAAAAAAGTCAGTGTTTTTGGGTAAATGCATATTTATTATTTTCCATCAGTAATACAATCTACAATTTCCACCATACTAGCTGTTGAAGGTTGTAAAAAGTATTTGTTTACTTGCTACGGCTGAACCCGGATCTTCGGAGTCAGTATTCATGATGAAGTTGTTTAGTTAAACGCATGAAATAAAACCGATCACTTTGTTGATGCAAGAAAAACACAATTACTTTTTGATATTTTGAACTTTGACAGTTGAATTGGCAGTTGATTTAGTATTTCCATTGCGTAAAAAAGTATCGATATTCGATTTTAGATCTATTCGATTCTAATATAGTTTTATAAAATAATGCAGCCTAAAAAATACGTTTGATTGATTCATGAAAATATTTTACAAAGATTATAAAATATTTAAAAGATAAATAGGATAATGACACTGAAATATATTTATTTTTTTATTTTAGGCATGCTACCCCTCTTGTCACGATCGTACGGGATCGTACGGGTATCTTAAAAATTGCAACCAATTATTCACCTCATTTCTGTAGATAAATTGTATGTGGTATTTTTATTTCCATTTTAGCTAAGGTCCACAAACGTAATAATATTCGATATTCTCTTATAATCGATTATCTGAAATTATATTTCTGTAGTGGCAACTCTTAACACACACGAGCCCGCCGCGGGTCGGCTCGATACACACGAATTTGAGCTTTACTTCAATGCCGATAGGGCGTAGATAGATTTGTTTACACACATATCTGTCAAAAGGACGCAATTCCGGTGGGGTTAATAAATAGTTGAATTTCTTTTAATTTTTATTATATTAACCCCAACTTTTAGCGATATACGAATAGCGCGAATAATTAAGAACGAATATTTTAGCTATTTTTATAAAATGGAACATCGTGTGCACTTCTGGGCCTTATTCCGGCATCCCTCTTAACCTTGATAACTGTTTACTAACTAGTACGTGACTTTACTAACAACCGACTGAATATTCGTAGGTACGCAAATCATAATAAATCTTTACTCATAATGGACAGTGAACTCAACGTAGTATGCAATACTTTGCCAATCAGATGCTTCCATCCAGCACCCAAAGACCTCTACCCGGTCATCACTCACAGCTACATCTCAATGTGCCACACTCAAGGGTCCTCCATTCGGCACCCCTCGTCCAGCGAACCAACAGCGATCGTTTACATCTTCGAGCTAAACGCATGCCACTCACAAGCGTGGCCGCACAGCAACGGGAAATTTGACCCGGTGTTTACGCTTACGACAACGAATGCAACGAAGGTGTAAACAATCTGAGCGACTTGCATTACTCAAATATTGTCAAAGTGTGTAATAATTTCTTCAGCCATCGCGCTGACACGCTCATCTTATTTTCACCAATCAAATTTACCGATAACGAAAGGTTTAATCTAGGCTACAGTGGAATGTAACCTCTAAGGATATCTTAATTGTTACTATTTTAAATCAAATCGTAACCCATAAGTACACACTATACATCTGAACACATATCGCGATTCAATATGATAGAACGTACACGTCGAGACACATACCTAAGACCTCCGCCACTATGTTCTCTTTGTGCTTTTTATACTACGAGCAAAACGCCTCCTTCAAGCGTTATGCTATCAGTGCCTCCATCGAGCACTTTAGCAACACTAAACTAGTATCACCGAACTTAATCACGCAATGTGTCAATAACTTCAGATACATGATCATTACTTTGATCAACCAACTCGTCTACGACTAACTAAGCTTCAGGCATAATTCTCAGTCTATCATGGACTGCTTGTATGTTCTTTGGAATTGAACCCTTTAACAAGAAATGATTATTACCATCGACCAACTCAATACCCTTAAATGGCCTCTTATATTTGGGGTATAACTTCGTTTTCGTACTGAATCAGCATAGACAGAATAAAACGTAGACCTTACGTTTGACAAGCCGCTTCTTCGCTAGAAGAACAAAGCTATTGCATTGAGAACAACTAGACTATCAATGACTGCCGGCTCATCGAATTTTAAACTTGCCCGTATTGACTCGCGTTTTAGGTATACCACTAATGAATCGCTAAAGTTCTGAAAGTCTAGATTTGCCTCAAAACTACAGTTCCAAATCAAATTAATTTAAACCGTGTTGTTGCACCTCTGCTGCTCTGCTTCTTCAGTTCTTTTATTGGTGCAAACTTAAATGAGTTTGACATAATTAAAACGGGAATAAACTAATAGTCGAGTGCCGTAAGGATTATACCTCGGTTCCAGGGCCAGTCAATAAATCTTAATTTAAACCTTGAAAATATGTTTTTAATAGTATAAAGAAAAATGTTAAAATAAAAAATTTTCGCGCTCTCAATTTTTTTTTAATTTTTTAAACATTTATTAATTTTTTGGTGTTTTTTGTTAGCTCTAAGGCTAATTATTTGCATATATCCACGTTCAGGACGTACAGGGGCCTTTTTTAAATGAAGATATTTATTAAAATATAATTAGCGGCCGCCCGCGACTTCGTCCGCGTGGATATCGGTTTTCATTATACGAATGTTTTTTTCCCGCTTACTCCTATTCCCGTGGGAATTTTGCAATATCCTTTTGCAACTAAGCATCAAATTTACTAAGGGACCTGCATGCCAATTTTCAAGCGTCTAACTTAAGCAGTTTAGATTTTCCATACAAACTTCCACCCCCCCATTTCAGGGAAGTGGGGTGTTGGAATGGGTCAAAAAGTAGCCTATGTTACTTTACATCCCTTCAACTATCTCCACTTAAAAAATCACGTCAATTTTTCGCTCCGTTTTGCCGTATTTATTAAGATAATCTAATAAATTAACATTGAAATTACTCTGCACATATAATTTATTACAAATAAAATTAATTCTTTCACGGCTAGTTATATTTTAATAAATATCTTCATTTAAACAAGGCCCCTGTGCGTCCTGAACATGGATATATGCAAATAATTTGCCTTAGAGCTAACAAAAACTCCAAAAAATCAATAACTGTTTAAAACAATAAAAAAAAATTGAGAGCGCGAAAATTTTTTTTTTATCACTTTTCTTTATACTATTCAAAACATATTTTCAAGATTTAAATTAAGATTCATTGACTGGCCCTGGGTTCCGAGGTTTGACCATTTTTATGCCTTACGGCACTCTACTTTAAACATAAATTACATTTAATGACATGTAATTTCGCTTGTCTCAAAAAGTTCTTCTAATAAAATACCAAAGTTTCGTTCTTTGTAATGCTAAAAAAACAACAATGCCAAAATAATAGAAATAATTATTTAATTCTTGTAATCACCTGTGCATTCGCTTCAACGTTTCTTCTCCTCGGAGGTGCGTGATGTAGTTCAGCTCTAAAACCTCCCGCTGGTTCTCCATCAGTCTCCAGGACTTTCAGTAGGTACGATATATACGATGTAGCCAGACGCAAGGTTTTTATCTGGAACAAATAGGAGCTTTTGAGTCAAAGGAATTGAATGCCTGGATCATAGGCTGAAAGAAAATGTTAGTTATTTTATTTTAAACAGAATCGATGAATATGTTTTCTATTTTTTTCTATGGGCGCAATTTGCAGAAGTGGTTAGTTGTGAAGATATACATAAATGTTTAGTATCGGCCGGAACGTTGGAAAGGCGGCCCCTAAGGTCTAAGGAGGCTTTGCTAAAGATCATAAAAGTTATTGTTCCGTCATCAACACATTTTAGTCCACTGCTGGGTTCCCACCCCTAGACGGTGGGCTATGTCCATATTTTATAGAGTACAACAGGGCATTCTTTTGGATACATCTATGCTATAATAAATTAAAGCCGAAGAGTTTGTTTGTTTGTATGTTTGTTTGTTTGTTTAAACGCGCTTATCTCAGGAAGTACTGGGGCCCTGCCAAGATGCCACTTTGTCGAATTCGCCATACGTTTTCGTCGCGACTTATATTGCCCTCCCGCACACGTACTATTGATATGAGCGGGAGGGAGATATAAGTCGCTACGAAAGCGTCTGGCGAATTCGTTAAAGTGGCATCTTGGCTAGCCTACCTGGTTCGAATTGAACAATTCTTTTTGCGTTTGATAGTCCATTAGTCGAAGAAGGCTGTAAGCTATAACGTGACACTATGTGTGCAAAAACTGAATTCCACGCGGACAGAGTCGCGGGTAGCCGCTAGTATTTTATAATTGTTTCCGTAATATACATACATAGTTATGGGGTACGGCAAGGCAGAATTTCGGGTGCATAATTATTGATTCCGACACTACTTAATTTACTTTTCTATTAATAAAATTGTCCTGAATGTTATATAAGAGTACCACAAGGCAGCTTTTAGGTCCATTTCTATTACATTACCTAAACACAGCCACAGTCGCAGGTCTTAACAAGGAACTATTAATTTATTCATCAATAGTAAAGGCATACATATTGTTTCGTCTTTATTATTTTGGGGTACCGCAAGGCAGAATATTGGGTGCATAATTGCTCCCGATACTTCTTTTTGGTACCAGGTACAGGGCAGACTTATATAGGAGTACCGCAAGGTAGTTTTCAGGTCCTTTTTATTGCTTTTACCTAAACACAGCCACAGTTAAAGCTCTTTGCCAGAATTTGTAATTTATGCAGCAACAGTAAAGGGGCACATTTTATTGTTTCCTCAATATTGTTTTGGGGTACCCCAAGGCACTTTTTTGGGTGCATAATTGCTCCCGATACTAATTTAGGGTACCACAGGGTAGTCTTTTATGTTCTTTACTATTAATAATATTGTCCTCAAAGTTAAATTGGAGTACCGCAAGGCATTTTTTAGGTCCACTTCTATTACTATTACCTAAACACAGCCACATTTATAGGTCAGAATTACTTATTTATTCGTCAAAAGTAAAGGGATACACACCTTAGACAGTTTAGTATCGGGCGGAACGTTGGGGATGCGACCCCTGAGGTCCGAGAAGGCCACGTTGATGCTCTGGTTGCGGCGTTTCTCTTTGTTCGTCGTCTGTTGACGACAGAAATGGACCGGTTAATATTTAAGAGATGGGTACAACGAATTCTAAATCTTAATACATAAAAGTAAGTGGCATTTTTCGTTGTCACTGTAACTTTTAACAGGCTCATCTTACCAAATTTTCAGAGTTTGTACAGACTATTTAGTAGATGGTTTATGTGAAGTTTGCACAAAATCGGTAAAGTGGTTCTTCATTTACCACACGTAGCGAAGCACTAACAATCAACTTTATTGGAAAAGGACAGAGATGAGTGCCTTATGACGAAAATTTCAAAGGCTATTGACTGACTGATGGGCTCGTTGGTCTAGTGGTCAGAGACCCTGGCCACAAAACTATAGGTAGCGGGTTCGAATCCCGCTAGGAGCAAATGTTTATGTGATGAACATTTGCATTTGCATTTAAGTATATTTATCTGTTTCCTAGTATCCATAGTTCAAGTTCGAGCTTATTTTGGGGATAGGCAATTGGTGTGTTTGTCCAAGGATTTTTTTTATTTATATTTAGCAAGAGCTGTGACTGTGTTCTGGTAATCAAATTCTATGTTACTTTATTTCCTTACTCATTTTATAAAGTAACATCGACATAAAAAATCTACCTAAATTACTACTGTTCAGATGATAAAACTGTTTAACTGCCTCGGAGCAAATAATAAAAATATGCAATAAAAAGACGCATGTCAAATAGCCGAATAGGTAGGCACTTCGGTGGCCTAGTGGTTTAAGTACCGGGCCGTGGTCTCCAGATCCTGGGTTCGATTCCCGGGTTGGGAAAGTTCAGTGTCGGTTTTTCAGGACACAGCCCGGGTTAGTGATCACAAATTGTACCACCAAGCGTATTGGCGAGCGCCAATCCGCATTTGGCAAGCGTGGTGATTAAGACAAATCCCATCTTTGTAACGAAAATATGATTACAAATGATGGAGTTCTTTGCCTTGCGTGTACATTAATAATCTGATGACAAAATATATTTATTCATATTGAAAACAACTAATAAGAGCGACGGTGGCCTAGTGTTACGGGCCGCGCCTCATATAAGTGAGGTCCGTGGTTCGAATCCGGACCCACACCTTTGGATTTTCATTGCCATTAACTCGATGGTGAGAGAAAACACCGTGAGGAAACCTGCACATTCAGTGATTTCTGACTTTAGTTTAGTAAGATCAGAACGTGTAACCATGATCCAATCTGTCTGGTTCCCTTCTTAGGGTTAAGAAGGTCTGACGGCAGTCGCTTCACTGTAACAACCAGACTCGCCAAATCCTGGATCATGGTCAACCCCGCACAGAAACGGGATAAACGCTAGGAAGATGATTGAAATCGGCTTATTTTAGTTTACCTTAGAAAGCTTAGTATCCGGCGGCACATTATGTGGCTGAACCGATAAGGTGTTGTAGATACCTTTTAAATTTAGGGTCCTGTCTCACTCGTTTTCGAGTTCCTATTTCAAAGTACCTAGACGAGGTCAAATCTAGCGATTTATTCTATGGAAATTATATAACTTTAAACTTTCGCGTTGCATTATAATTAGTTAACATAACAACAGGACTGAACGCGATATAATTTTTATAAGTACCTTGAGTACTTACTGCTTAATGTTTCGGCTGCGATGCTGCAGCCGTGGTCACTATCGAACTGGCGGTGCGCGGCGTTGTCTACTTGAACGGGCTTGAAACGTCAAGCGTTATATACTCAGGTATTTATAATTTATAAAAATAATATCGCGTTTAGTCCCGTTTTAATGTTTACTTTAAAAATTACCTTAGAAAGCTTGGTATCCGGGGGCACGTTAGGTATACACTCCCTCAGATCAGAGAAGGCAGTATTGATACTCTGTGTACGTCGTCGTTCCTTCTTGTTGGCGGTGGTGCGACGTTTCACCACTCTGACAAAAGATGGCGCTGGTCGGTCGTACCGGAGAGGGAGAGGTTGCATGTCGCAGTCGAGGGCTGGAAAGAGACGGCTATATTAGCGACTAGAAGCCCGTCACGCGGTTTCACCCGCTTCCTGAGGGAACTACTTCCCGTACCGGGATAAATGCCTTAAATAAATGCCTTAGACTGACACACCAATTGCCTTGCCCCAAACTAAGCTCGAAGCTTGTACTATGGATGCTAGGGAACGGATAGACATACTTAAATACTTTTTATAAACATCCATGACTCGAGTACAAATGCCGATGTTCATCACACAAACATTTGCCCCTAGCGGGATTCGAACCCGCGACCCTTGGTTTCGTAGCCAGGGTCTCTGACCACTCGACCAACGGGCCCGTCAAAATATAGCCTATGTTACCCAGGGTAAATGTAGCTTTCCAATGATGAAATAATTTTGTAAATCGGTCCAGTAGTTTTTAGATTATTCGTTACACACAAAAATAAAAATCTTTCCTCTTTATAATATTAGTGTAGATGTAGAAGTGTAGATATAATAATAATAATAATACCCCCCGTAATATCTTACGATCAGCCAGGTACGCAGGATATATTATAGTGCACAAGTGAGTGCGCAAGCACAGGTGCACTCCCTATTCACGACCGTAGAGAGATCAGGCGCAGGACCAACGGCTTAACGTGCCTTCCGAAGCACGGAGGAGCTCGAGATGAATTTTTTCGGTCACCCATCCGATGACCCATCTGCGAACGTTGCGTAACTTTAACAACCGAAGGCCGAGTGCGCTATCCACTGCGCCATCGAGCAAGTGTAGATATACTGGCCTTCCGTCGCGGTTTCACATTTTTTTGAAATATCCCCTATTCCCCCCACATTTCCGGGATCAAAAGTACCCTATGTTCACCAGGGATAGTGAAGCTAGCCAACAGTGAAAGAATTATTCAAATCGGTCCAATAGTTTTCGAGTTTGGGGTGAACCACTATTAAAATTGCAAAGAGAGTTGGTGTGTGTTTCATTTCATACTATGATCACGACCCTCAGTAATGAGGAATACGACTCAAGGAGGAGATAAATAAATAAATAAATATTTCACAACATCACATACATTGATCTGACCCCGTGTTAAGTAGCTTAAGCACTTGTGTTACAGACATCAGAATCAACAGTGGTAGTGGTATTACAAATTATATACTAAATAGATACATATAACACCCAGACCAGGACAAACAGACATGTTCATGCACACAAATGTTTGTCCTGTGCGGGGATCGAACCCGCGACCTCTTGCGTAATAGGCAACATCTTGACCATTACACCAAGCGGGTCGTCAAAATATGATGATGATGATAAGAAAGAGTTCTCTCACCAGGTCCATTTTGTGCGTACGAGTGGTGCATAGGATGATGGTAGGGTTCATAAGGTTCGTTCCCTGTCATCTGCATGTCTTCATAGCCTGAAACAAAATAAATATACTTCTTTGGATCCACACACCAATTGCCTAGCCCCAAACTAAGCTCGAAGCTTGTACTATGGAAGCAAGGGAACAGAATATAGACAAACTTAAATACTTTGTTAAACATCCATGACTCGAGAACGAATGCCGATGTTCATCACACAAACATTTGCCCCTAGCGGGATTCGAACCCGCGTCCCTCGGTTTTGTAGCCAGGGTCTCTGACCACTAGACAGACAGGCCCATATAGGAATCGAAATAGGAACTTAATAGTCTCCAAAATGGTGTTTGAAATAACTGTCTGATAAGAATGATGATTCCGTGTTTAATAAATGAAAAGGAACAACAAGATTTTGTGGTAGGTACTTTGTTAAACATTTTTTTGCTTATGCCTACGAAAGTCTTTCCAGATTTTTGAAGTCTGTTTGATATTCATTACAAATACAAAAGTTATAAATAAGGGCTATTTGATACTCACTGTAGTTTCTGCTAATATAGTGAGTGTTGTCGTGATACACATCCTGGGCATCGAACTCATGTCCCTCTCCGTTGGACGCTGGCCAGTACACGCCACCGTCTATTGGGCTACCTGTGGAATTACATTCATGTTAATAAAATAATAACGAAAACATGATTTCAAATTATGGAGGCCTTTGCCCTGCAGTGGGACATTAATAGACTGATACTATACTTTCATAAAATTGTACTATGGAAGCTAGGGAACGTATAGACATACTTAAATATGTACATTTGTAAACATCCATGACTCGAGTACAAATGCAGATGTTCTTCACACAAACATTTGCCCCTAGCGGGATTCGAACCCGCTACCATCGGTTTCGTAGCCAGGGTCTTTGAGCACTAGACCAACGCGCCGGTCAAATAACTATACCTATAGATAGCTAGCGGCTCGGTACGTGCTTCGCTACTTGTGGTAAATGAAGAACCACTCGATTTTGTGCAAAACTTCGCATAAACCATCTACTAAATTGTCCGAACAAACGTACCGAGGGAACTTCTTCCGTACCGGGATCAAAAGTACCCTATGTTCACCGGGGATAGTGTAGCTAGCCAACAGTGAAAGAATTATTCAAATCGCTCCATTAGTTTTTGTGTTTATTCCTTACATACAAAAATACAAATATTTCCTCTTTATCAACCGACTTCAATAAAAGGAGGAGGTTCTCAATTCGACCCGTATGTTTTTTTTAAATATTAGTGTAGATGTAAAAGTTTAGATTACTTACTGTAAATATAGATGTAGATGTAGATATAGAGATAGAAAGATTTAAATAGATGGTATTTATAAACTTACCTAAATGCGTTGGTGGGCAGTAAAAGGCAGGCTCGTAGCGGTCGAATCCCTCATCAGAAGGAGACATGCTTCCATAGCTCGACATATCTAGCAGAAACAACGATCTTAAGTATAAAACTGTAACGGTGCCCGTCCCTTCCAGCCTTCATGGATGTTCAGGCCTCCATGATGGCTGGAAATATCTAACCTGCGCGCCCACTGGCCGCTAATTAACTTCCTTTCAAAATTCAAAATTCAAAATTTGTCTATTATGTTCTATTTTCGCATTTTTTAAATTAGTGATTCAGACCTAGACCTACTGCGGAGCTAGACGGAGCTCTATAAATATTAATATTCTGTAATAGTGCAATAGTTCTTAAAAGTCGTGAAGTGTCGCTGTGAAATAAAACCAGTCAATCCAGATCACACACCCATGCTAATTTAAACTGCCAACTACGATTACCTACGACGGGAGACGCATTGAGAGCCCTGAGAGAACCCTGAGATCGCACCCCGACGCAAAACTATAGAAACACATCAGGTTGAAAATACGCGACCAAAGTTCGGCACCAATGCATTTTCTATATCTTTTGACGACCCGCTTGGTGTAATGGTCAAGATGTTGCCTATTTTACGCAAGAGGTCGCGGGTTCGATCCCCGCACAGGACAAACATTTGTGTGCATGAACATGTCTGTTTGTCCTGATCTGGGTGTTATATGTATCTATTTAAGTATATTTGTAATACCACTGTTGATTCTGATGTCTGTAACACAAGTGCTTAAGCTACTTAACACGGGGTCAGATCAATGTATGTGATGTTGTGAAATATTTATTTATTTATTTATTTATTTATACATACAATATCACACGACGTAATTTCGGTATTGTATGTCTTCTGATCTTTCATTTAAAATAGGTACATTGCAAACGTAGTCACGCCAAAGTTCGGTTACATTTTTCCTGCTAAGTATGTTTCTTTACTAATATTATAAAATTATAAATGTGAAAGTTTGTTTATTTGGATGACGTCTGTCTATCAATAATGCTGATACCTACTGCTGAACAGATTTGAATGGAATTTTGTATACAGGCAAGGTGTATGCTGACTAAGTTGAAAGGATATCCCGATTAAATGCTCACATGGGATAAACAGGAATCTCGATAACGTGGACAGAGCCACGGGTAAAAACTAGTACACAATAAAACGGAAGTTTTCCCAAAATATTCACCTTTAGACAGAGTTTTATAGTTGTAAACATTTACCCAGCTGTGCCGTATCGTCAACGTGCCTAGCACATGTGATACAAAATAATGTCGACGAAAACTCGGTATTTTAATCATAAGGAGCTCGATGGATTGGTTAGCGCGCTCGGTCTGCGGTTGCAAAGTTAAGCAACTTTAGCAGAGGCCAGTTATGGGATGGGTGACCGGAAAAAAACATCTGAGCTCCTCCGTGCTTCGGATTGGTCCTGCGCCTGATCTTTCTGCGATCGTGTCAGTCTGCTGTCCCACCGAATTATGAGAGTGAGGGAATAGGGAGTGCACCTGTGCTTGCGCTCTCACTTGTGCACTATAATATCCTGCGGCTGATCGTAACATGCATCGCCCGCCACTAAAAAACATACAAGAGCTGAAGTATTGATTTAAGGGGAGGATTGTGCTAGTTACCTACTTCAATGACATTGAATATCTATAAAATTAAAATTTTAATTGACCCAATCTACTAACAACTTAATTGGATTTGAAGATAGAAGAAATATAGTCATCGTACCTATATAATACTAGCGGACTTATCCAGTGGGAGCATTGTGATTAACGGACAAACATCCAAACAAACAAACTTTCTCATTAAGATTAATAAGATTTAGTCAAAATATGTATAGATATTGATAGGCAGTCTAACACTAAATCAGTAATAGCGTGTCTGACCCGAGATTGAACCCAAGACTCCGAGCAATAAAATCTTATCAGAAAGCGTAATAATACCAACCTACGACAATAATATTGCTAAGGGAATCTTATAAGAAAATACTATATCTACCATTATTTTTTTAGAAAAATGATTAATTTTCGTTTCTAATAACAAAAAAATTATTACACTCACCTTTAAAAAAATGTTTTTGAACACAATTATTATCTACACATCACTTATTTTGTTCAATCACAAAGGTTTCACTTCACTTTGCAAGTTAAGAAAAGTTTTGAAATTAATTTTCACAAGGGAACAGGCCCAATGAAAATAAAAACTTTCTTGAATAAATCGTATTTCAACACTTCCTATAAACTTTTAATTTTACTTGTCACTAGACACACTTTTTATTTTAAATTTTGTTGAGGAAAAATATTTCATCACCACAAAACTTTAAAAAACGTCTTTTTTTATTTGACATAAAAATCATTTAACTTTTATAAAAACACCTTTGTTTAACTTAAAATTAAATTAAAAAGTCGTAAAATGACCTGTCATTTTTGACATTTCAAACGCGCGCGCTCCGAGAAAAATATTCTTCAAACTAAACCACAGATGTTGAAATAATTCGATCCCTAAATCAGTTTGAGGGAGGAGTCTGGATAAAGGGAGTGGTTACGTGATTCGGGATGAAAGGACTTATGACTAGCTGATTATGTAATTTTGGACTTTATGTCACTGTGTTTTAGAGTAATTTTCGTTCGAATCAGAAAGGAATGATTTTTGCCCGTACTACAAATGAATGAAGATGTTCAGTAGGTAATCAATTAGGTACACATACCTAACTCCTCATCAAATATTTTAGAACAATCCATATATTTTGGGTTCAAATTCAGGGCAACCTATCTCCTACTTATTTAAGTCTTCGTTTAACTACATAGTTAAAGTTATGTTCTTTAATTATGACATTTTAAGACCACATTAATACATAGAAGTTGAGTCATAAACGCCCATTGAAGTAGGTATTATTTCTACGTATAGAATGGACATCAAGAACAAAATCTATGCGTCAACTGGCAGGGAAGGGGGCGGATAATTTAGTGTTTTTTTGTGTTCCTATCTATGAAATGACACGCCACAGCTATAGTATATTTATCGTCCTGGAATGATTTGTATACATGTTTTTAAAATATAAAACTGAATTTTTTCGATTGCAAAACAGTACAATAGACGGCAACTGTGGTCCATTTGTCCATGCACTTATATAAAATCTGAATAGTTTGTTTGTTTGAACGCGCTAATAACAGGAAATACTGGTCCAAATTGAAAAAATAAATTTTTCGTTGGATAGTTCATTTGTTAAGGAAGGCTTTAAGTAATTAGTAGTATAACAAAAGTGTGCGGAAACCAAAATCCACGCTAGTAGATAATTAATATTTCATGAAAGTATTCTAGTTTTTTTAAAACTGCTGTTGATGATATTGATAAAATGTGATCAAAATAAAAATATATTGGAGATTCATCCACCTTCATCAGTCTTTATGACGTATAACAAGACCTTTCTCCTTCACAATCATGATTCATACAAACCCGCCTTTGACTCCGCCCATTATTTCTATTGGCCTGTGCCTCTCGAATGGGAGACAGCTAGCCCGTACAGTACTAAGAGCAGTGAAGCAACTCTGATATCAATTTGAAATAGATTAATGGAGAGGGGGACATTAACAGACTTTTCACATTGAGCCACTTTACCCTTTTTAGGGTTCCGTAGTCTACTAGGACTACTAGTTTCGTCATGTCTGTCTGTCTGTCCTGGCTCGTTCTCCGCCGTTTCTGCGCTGATTGCCTCGAACATTGGTGGAGAAATGTATAGTGATTATTCAAGAATTGGTTTTTAAAATAATCGAAAAATAATTATTTTTTACCCCCCCCCCCCCCCCACAAAGAAAAGTAAATTCGAAAAAAGAAATTCGACTGACGCCATCGTATGGGGTATCGTTGAAAAGGTATTTTTTAATACAACAAAAATTGCCTTGAAACCATGTGGATCCAAGCCCCCGGTCTCGAGATATATTAATACAAAGTTAAAATTAGAGCGTCCCCCCCCCTTAACTTTTGAAATACTATTACAATTATTCTGAAAAAAATGTCCTGTATACCTCCAAGTAAGTACTTTCAACAATACTATAGCGAACTCTGTACCATACATAGTTATTTTTATACAACTCGACCAACTTATGACGTACAGTTGCCCTTACTAAATGATGTCTTAAGCGGTCGGCCCATCTTTTGGCTACGGAACCCTTTCATGGGCGGGTCCGACACGCTCTTTGCCGGATTTTTCTTTCAACTTCGTATTTTTGTATTGAAACAAACTCAGCAAAGGAAAAATTAGGCGGAAAACGTATTTGAAATTGAAGATGAAGAAATGACGTAGCATAATAGCGTAGGTACTGAAGAACTTCACCTGAGCGAAAGTTCGGCAGTTATTCGGCGGCAATTAACACATTAATATTGGTTCGTTCTTTTTTTAACCAGCAATGGACATACCTAACTAATGAATGAATAATAAACATTTACATATCATATTAGTAATCATTGGTGATATTGTCCGCAGAGGCCAATCATCGGATTGGTGACAAAAAAAATTCAACTCGAGCTCCTTCGTGCTCCGGAAGGCACGATAATACGTTGATCCTGCGCCTGATCTCTCTACGGTCGTGTCAGATTGATATGAGAGTGAGGGAATAGGGAGTGCACCTGTGCTTGCGCACTCCTGCGTACCTGGCTGATTGTAAGACCGCCTCGTTCGAAAACGGCTGGAAAGGTATTATTATTCAAATAAAACTATAACATCCATTACATAATAATTTATTTAAGAAATTACAAATACATTCCAGTTACATTCACAAATCACAAATGTTTATACAGGTTACGCGTATTCTAATATTATACAATAGAAGCCCGCTATTCAATATTAAAATGCTTGCCTACATATGTCATACAATTTGGAGTTCCATCTCTCTCTGTCATCTCGTGACTCATATTCAAAACTTTTACTCTCAATGTCGGTAATTCTTCTGTCAAACCACGGAAAAATACGGTGCCTTATTCTGCCATCTAGTGATTCATATTCGAAACTTTTACGCTAAATGTTAAATTTTACTGTCAAACCACAGAAAAAAGTCAGGATTTTTTTCGGAATTAGAAATTGACGTTTGGTATACAGCCAGGGTATGGACTGACTTAGGTAATAGAATACTTTTTATACCGATTAAATTCTCCCATGGGATACACAATAAACAGGAATCTTGATAAAGCGGGCAAAGCCGCGGGTAAAAAATTAGTAAAGAATATTTTGAGTTTGAAATATGATTTAAAGAGAATTTTCCTGTAATTCGTATTTTCAACTTTCCAACTACATACATGAAATCGGTCACCGACTATCATACAACAAAATTGTATACCTTTAATATCTTAATTACATACGTTATAGAACTATAATCACATACTTTATCATTAAATTCAAATTCAAATTCAACTTTTTCAAATTTGAATTTGTATTAGTCATTTAATTGCAAACATTAAATCAAAAATAAAAGTCACGTAATTATATTTTATTTGTTTACTTGCATAATCCTAGTGATGTTACAGATATTCTTATACGTAGCCGTATCCGCGTATCGAAAATTTAAGCGATTCGGCACATCACTACATCATACACAATTCGAAAAAAAAAAATACTCTTATTTGGTGTTATGGTTGATCGAACTTCTTATAAAAATTTATACTTTTAGAGTAGAAATCGTCATTTATACTCCAGTCAAAATAGACAAAATTAAGACTCAAGTTTGCATTAATTCCCAACAAGCTGGATTTTTGTGCAGGCCTTGAATACGTCATTAGAAATGATATGTCAAAAGTCCCCATCGATCCCGCTTGTGCGTTGTTTTTCATTCGTGGTCAAAGGGCCCAAATTAGCGTTTTTTGTTTATATCTCTGAAACTAACAGAGCTATCGAAAAATGGTTCAGGTAAAGTTTGTAGATCGAAAAATTGTCTACCTAAAAGATCTCTACACTTTTCTTCTACAAGGCAGCGCTGTTGAGATATCGTGACTATAAGCCGCGGGAAAGTCGTTTTTTCGAGTAGCCCACATTATGCAATTACAATCAATTGTGTTGAGTAGTTTATCTGGAGCAGGTGGCTGTTAAGTATGGATTGGCTCTAAACTATTTTTTACCAATTTCCAGCCCCAATTTTCAGGATTTAGATCATTGAAGTCAAAAAAGACAAAATGCTGTATCAAGCTTGCATTCATTCCCAACAAGCGGGACTTTTGTGCAGGCCTTGAATACGTCATTACAAATGATATGTCAAAAGTCCCCATCGATCCCACTTGTGCGTTGTTTTTTATCTGTACTGAAAATCTTCGGATCCTATTTCTAACCTTTCTGGTAGTCAAACCTCAATGGTCACCATAGAGACTTTTATTCCTTACATGAAATATGATCGATTAGCGTGAAAAAAAAATTTGGAATTTTCAGTACAAAATGCTCAAATAGGCAAAATATTTTTTTCATGCCAATCGATCCTATTACATGTTACGATTAAAAAACTTTAAAGGACCATTTGAGGTTTGAGTACTAGAAATGTCGGAAATCGCAAAAAACTTTTCCCATACATTTTGTACTGAAAATTCCAAAATTCTTATTTCGCACCAATCGATCCTATTTCATGTAAGGAGTAAAAGTCTATATGGGGACCATTGTGGTTTGACTACCAGAAAGGTTAGAAATAGGATCCGAAGATTTTCAGTACAGATAAAAAACAACGCACAAGCGGGATCGATGGGGACTTTTGACATATCATTTGTAATGACGTATTCAAGGCCTGCACAAAAGTCCCGCTTGTTGGGAATGAATGCAAGCTTGATACAGCATTTTGTCTTTTTTGACTTCAATGATCTAAATCCTGAAAATTGGGGCTGGAAATTGGTAAAAAATAGTTTAGAGCCAATCCATACTTAACTGCCACCTGCTCCAGATAAACTACTCAACACAATTTATTGTAATTGCATAATGTGGGCTACTCGAAAAAACGACTTTCCCGCGGCTTATAGTCACGATATCTCGACAGCGCTGCCTTGTAGAAGAAAAGTGTAGAGATCTTTTAGGTAGACAATTTTACGATCTACAAACTTTACCTGAACCATTTTTCGATAGCTCTGTTAGTTTCAGAGATATAAACAAAAAACGCTAATTTGGGCCCTTTGACCACGAATAAAAAACAACGCACAAGCGGGATCGATGGGGACTTTTGACATATCATTTCTAATGACGTATTCAAGGCCTGCACAAAAATCCAGCTCGTTGGGAATTAATGCAAACTGGAATGTCTATTTTGACTGGAGTATTAATATTTCCTAGATAACCTTAAAATTTAGAGAAGTGTCTTTGTTTTTACATCTTTATTACAATGGAATAAAGTTCAATATTCATTGGCCACTATACCAAGGCACTATAATAGTGCTGGCCTAAATAGATTTAAACGAATAGATACGCTCTGACATCGGAAAACTGTGGCATTACTTTGACTGACGTAAAGTACGTTGGTTACTAAGGCTACTAGGAGACGTAATATACGTTAATTAATTTATTTTATTTTGCACAAATCCACAGTCCTTAAAAATGGGTTGGTTGTTTGTTACTAAGGTTACTATTCGACATTCCTTACGTTGGTTACTAAGGTTACAGCGCTACGTGACGTACATCCACTATTGGACGTGATGTACGTTAGTTACTAAGGTTACTAAGCGTCTTGACGTCTGTTAGTTACTCAGGTAACTAAACGACGTGAAAGCCGTTGGTTACTAAGGTTTCTACACGACGAAACGTCTATGGCTACTAAGGTTACAACGCGACGTTAAAATCGTGGGTTACTAAGGTTACTAAGCTATGTGACGCGACCTGCGCAGTAGAAGTATAACGCCGGGCATATCTTTCAATTCAAATCTATGATTAAAAGTCTGGGTGTTGAGAATCTTGCAGCATTTCTATGATCATGGATAGTCTAAGGAATCACCAATCAGCTGATGATTTCATTGTCGAGTTGTGCGGAATGTTGTCCTGGAATTAAATATAATTATTAAAGAAGTGAAAGTGAAGTAGCACTTCGTAACTGTTGTGCTATGTTCTGCTGGTGAGTAAGGTCGCTAGAGCTCAGTTGGGGAGGGTATGGGGTCTTCGGGGGGACTCCATTAAAGCTAAGATGTGCTGTGGAGCGGAGAGGTGTCGTATGCAGCCAATAGGATTATAGCCTGATCAGGCTATAATCACGTGATCACCTTGATTAATTACTTGAAACCTATTGGCTACTTACGACACAGCACACATCTTAGCTTTCTCACCCTTAAAGGCAGGCAACGAATAGACATCTATCTTTTCATTGACATTTATTTATGAATGGGGGCGTTTGGCAGAAAAAAGCGTTTGCAAGCGTTTGCTAGCGCTAAAAAACAAACTGTACAGTTTTCGGCCAGGACGTGTTTGCTAACTGTCAGTTTACTGTGTTACCGCTTAACAATCGCCATTTTGCGCTAATAATCGCCATTTTGTTTACAAACGCTTCCTAGCGCTTTTTTCTGCCAAACGCCCCCATTGTACACAATACTTATATTTAAAAAAAGGCAAACTGTTGAGTTTCTTCCGGCACTTCTTTTCAGCAGGCCATTCACGTCGAAGTGCTAGTAGGGTATAAAAAGATTTGATGTGCAAAAGAATTCCAGTGTAAATCAAGTTACAAAATAAACGCTTTGACTTTGAATTTGACTTTGAACGCATCTGCGACCCCTGTGCGGTTGTTGATGAACATATCTGATAGGTTACTGAGGTCACATCGGGCGGCGGTCCCTTAGGCGATGCGGTAGTTGCTGATGCTGATGATGATGAAGATGATGATGAACCCACCTGTCACCTATCTCATGCTATGTTGCGCGCGCAGGTGCCTGAGTGCGCAGCGGGCGGCGGTCCCCTTGGCGATGCGGTAGTTGCTGATGATGATGATGATGATGAAAATGACAATGACAATGATGATGATGATGATAATGACAATGATGATGATGATGACAATGATGATGATAATAATTATGATGCTGTTAATGATGACGATAATGATTATGATGATGATGATGACACTGACCCTATCTCATGCTATGTTGCGCGCGTAGATGCCGCAGTGCGCAGCGGGCGGCGGTCCCCTTGGCGATGCGGTAGTTGCGGCCGACGCCCTTGAACGCGCCGCGACCGAACACTTCGACGCAGACGCGTTTGGCAAGCGTGGCGATTGTGCAAGAACCCATATTGATGATGATTATGCTAACAACGATAATGATGCTGCTGATGGTGATGGTGATGGTGATGATGGTGATGATGATGATGACAATGACGATTATGATGATAATTATGATGATTTTAATGGAGATGATATTAGTGATGATAATTCCGATGATGATGACAATGACAATGATGATGATGATGATAAGGACAATGATGATAGTGATGTCAATGACGATGATGATGATGATGACAACGATGATGATAATGATGTTAATAATGATGACGATGCTGCTGAAGATGATGATGATGATGATGAACATACCCTATCTCATGCTATGTTGCGCGCGCAGGTGCCTGAGTGCGCAGCGGGCGGCGGTCCCCTTGGCGATGCGGTAGTTGCTGATGATGATGATGATGATGAAAATGACAATGACAATGATGATGATGATGATAATGACAATGATGATGATGATGACAATGATGATGATAATAATTATGATGCTGTTAATGATGACGATAATGATTATGATGATGATGATGACACTGACCCTATCTCATGCTATGTTGCGCGCGTAGATGCCGCAGTGCGCAGCGGGCGGCGGTCCCCTTGGCGATGCGGTAGTTGCGGCCGACGCCCTTGAACGCGCCGCGACCGAACACTTCGACGCAGACGCGTTTGGCAAGCGTGGCGATTGTGCAAGAACCCATATTGATGATGATTATGCTAACAACGATAATGATGCTGCTGATGGTGATGGTGATGGTGATGATGGTGATGATGATGATGACAATGACGATTATGATGATAATTATGATGATTTTAATGGAGATGATATTAGTGATGATAATTCCGATGATGATGACAATGACAATGATGATGATGATGATAAGGACAATGATGATAGTGATGTCAATGACGATGATGATGATGATGACAACGATGATGATAATGATGTTAATAATGATGACGATGCTGCTGAAGATGATGATGATGATGATGAACATACCCTATCTCATGCTATGTTGCGCGCGCAGGTGCCTGAGTGCGCAGCGGGCGGCGGTCCCCTTGGCGATGCGGTAGTTGCTGATGATGATGATGATGATGAAAATGACAATGACAATGATGATGATGATGATAATGACAATGATGATGATGATGACAATGATGATGATAATAATTATGATGCTGTTAATGATGACGATAATGATTATGATGATGATGATGACACTGACCCTATCTCATGCTATGTTGCGCGCGTAGATGCCGCAGTGCGCAGCGGGCGGCGGTCCCCTTGGCGATGCGGTAGTTGCGGCCGACGCCCTTGAACGCGCCGCGACCGAACACTTCGACGCAGACGCGTTTGGCAAGCGTGGCGATTGTGCAAGAACCCATATTGATGATGATTATGCTAACAACGATAATGATGCTGCTGATGGTGATGGTGATGGTGATGATGGTGATGATGATGATGACAATGACGATTATGATGATAATTATGATGATTTTAATGGAGATGATATTAGTGATGATAATTCCGATGATGATGACAATGACAATGATGATGATGATGATAAGGACAATGATGATAGTGATGTCAATGACGATGATGATGATGATGACAACGATGATGATAATGATGTTAATAATGATGACGATGCTGCTGAAGATGATGATGATGATGATGAACATACACTATCTCATGCTATGTTGCGCGCGCAGGTGCCTGAGTGCGCAGCGGGCGGCGGTCCCCTTGGCGATGCGGTAGTTGCGGCCGACGCCCTTGAACGCGCCGCGACCGAACACTTCCACGCACACGCGGACACGACGGCCGTCCGCTAGGCGTTCTGGTTTGCTGCAGAAGGAGAATAGATTAATTAGATATACGATGTTATAGCTCAGGGCTTCTTATTTATTTATTTATTTAAACTTTATTGCACGATATAAAATTGTACAAAAGGCGGACTTAATGCCTCATGGCATTCTCTACCAGTCAACCTTAGGGTCAAACAGAGAGTGAATAGTAGGTAGGTTGTGCTATTAAAATTTAGTAAATATACCTTCTTAACCTGGGGTTCGTATTATGTATATATGTGTCGGGGGTCCGCAGAAAACAGTTATTTTCTTTATAACTCTGTCTGTCCATCTTTTAAAACGACATTTGACAGCTCACGTCCATGAACTTTCGTATAGGCACCGTGCAGAAACTATAGAGTGCGCTAAAATTCCGATTTTTTTTCTGTGGTTTGACAGTAAAATTTGACATTTAGCTTAAAAGTTTCGAATATGAGTCACTAGATGGCAGAATAATTAGGTTAGTTAATTCATAGCATCAATTTCTATCCATTATTATTTGTAGAACATCATTGTGTGAGAGGGAGGTAACCAACCATAAGGAACAAATTCTTTTTTCGAAAATTGAACGAAATCAATAGGCACCGTGCGTAGCGATGACTCTGCCATCTCGTGATTTATATTCAAAGTTTTAAATCTCAATGTCGGTAATTCTGCTGTCAAACCACGGAAAAACACGGTGCCTTATTCTGCCATCTAGTGACCTATATTCGAAACTTTCACGCTAAATGTAAAATTTTACTTTCAAACCACAGGAAAAAAAATCGGGATTTAAGCGCCCTCTATAGTTTCTGCACGGTGCCTATACGAAAGTTCATGGACGTGAGCTGTCAAATGTCGTTTTATAAGATGGTCAGAGACAGAGCAATAAGTAAATTCCTGTGCAATATTGAAATTATAAACAAAGAAAAATTCATCCGATCTCAGTTGGCTCAGGCGGGATTCGAACCCAGCGCCTCTTGCAATCCGGGCAAGCGCTCTGACCACTAAGCTACCGAGACACTTAGTCGATCTGATGAATTTCTCCTTGTTATTTGCTTAACGCCTAAAGCAGCGTTATCTCTTTCAATGTTGTAGTAGCTACTACAACACTCGTTTGAAACTCTATTTGCAGGCGTTTTCAAACGAAAGAAAGAGATTATACTTGTAACTTTTTGTATATTTAATTTTAAGCATTTTTTACATGCTAAGTATTACAATAGTTTTGTCTATAAATTTGAAAATTATAAACAAAGAAAAATTAATCCGATCTCAGTTGGCTCAGGCGGGTTAATTTCCTGTGCAATAATTTTCAACAACTGCCATCATATGAAACATCCCACTCACCCAAACTTAGCAGTATCAGGCTCGGCCTCCAGCAACTCCCTGACCGGGGACTTCGGCGCCTCCGTGGTGTAGTGGTTAGAGCGCTGCGCTCAAAAACTACGAACTCGGAGGTCGTGGGTTCGAATCCCGCGGGGAACACTTTCACTTTGTGTTGGTCTTCCCAGTTTGGTTAGGACATTGCAGGCTTGAATCACCCGATTGTCCGATAAGAATCATGATTCCGTGCTTCGGAAGGCACGTTTAGCTGTCGGTCCCGACTATGATCCAACTGGTCTGGTTTCCCTTGTGGTTACGGAGGTCAGACGGCAGTCGCTCCATTGTAATAACTAGGCAAGTCAATTCAGGATCATAGTCGCAGCGTACCCTGGGCTCCGAGGCAATGGCCGAGGATGCAACCGGGAGAGGCGCTAGGATGATGATGATGATGAAGTTAATAACATCCACTCACCCAAACTTAGCAGTATCAGGCTCGGCCTCCAGTAGTTCCCTGACCGGGGACTTCGGCGCGGCCGCACTGAACGCTTCTAACTCCGCACCCATCAGGTTCACGTAGGACTTCCACACGGCTCCTAGAGACATGCCTGAGGGACGAAGATAACATGAATGATTTGACCACAGAGAAATGTGTCCTTACTTATAATATATAATCATTTATAAAATACTAGCGACCCGCCCCGACTTCGTACGGGTGCAACTAAGTTAATTAGTGTTTCTCAACTATATTATACATGTATTATACATAAAAACCTTCCTCATGAGTTACTCTATCTATTAAAAAAAACCGCATCAAAATCCGTTGCGTAGTTTTAAAGATTTAAGCGTTCATAGGGACATACAACACACATAGGGACAGAAAAAGCGACTTTGTTTTATACTATGTAGTGATAATATAGAATCGAATCTCGTCGAATATTTTTAGGCTTTCGTTGCTCGTGTTTTACTTTTTTTTTATTTATTCCATTTTTCCACGATCATAAACTCATTCTTAAAATTTAACACTAGTAAAGAAAAGAACCCTAAAATATCCGCGTGAATAGTAACGGATACGGATACCAATGCAGATTTTCACTTCCTAGCGGATATCCGCAGATGCGGATACGGATACGGATATCCGGAACATAACTATTAAAATGCTGTTTGTTTGAACGCGCTAATTTGAGGAACTCCTGGTTCGAATTGGAAAATTATTTTTTTGTTCACTCGGTTTGCGGAAACCAAAAACCACGCGGACGAAGTCGCGGGCAGCCGCTTGTTGGTTATATTTTTCTTACAAATTCACAAAAAAAAATCATAAAGAAATAGACGTTCTTAGTTTATCTCTATTTAGCAGTTTAAGTTAGAATTAAATTACTCATTAGTCTTTATTGACTAGATTGTAATAAAATTAATATGCCCACTGTACAGTGAAATATAAAACAAAAATAAAAATAAGAAATATAAATCGCCAAGCATTATACATAATAGCACCATCCATCATAGGCCATACCTGAATCCAAGAATATAGCTCCTGCGACCGACTCGAACAGGTCCCCCAGAGCTTTGGGCACCTCCACATCTTCGGCCTGCTCCATCTCGTCCTCTTGGATCAGGTAGTGCTGGAAACATAAAGTCAAAGTCAAAGTCAAAGTCAAAGTGGTTTATTTTGCAATTTGATTTACATAGAAATTCTTTTGCACTAACATAGAAATTCTTTTGCACGTACGTCTATCTTTAGGGCAATTTACATGGGCGTACCCAGGTTCTGGGCCAGAGGGGGCAAATCAGGTTTCGATAAGCCAGGCGGGGGTGGAAAACATAATTTTAGAAGGGGGGGGGAGGCAAATCTGATTTTAATAAGCGAAGAATAAAGAATTAAAAAATCGGCCAAGTGCTAGTCGGACTCGCGCACTGAGGGTTCCGCACAAATTTTATTTTTGACGTTTTAAAAAAAACTACATACTTTCTTGATGTTGTTCAAACCAATTTTCGTTGGTAGTTTTTATGGTTACACACATTATATATTTATTTTAAAACTTTACCATCCTCTTATTTTAGAAGTTAGAGGGGGGAACACACATTTTTCTACTTTGGAAGGGTCTCTCGGCAAAGTATTCGCTTTAGAAAAAAAATATTTTACACATCAATATCATTTTTAATCGGTTGGCGGAGCTAAGCTTTTTGGTAATAAAGTTTTTTATATTTTTATTATTATACATAATAATTACCCTGAGATCATCGAATAAGAGAGATCATACCTCTTCGCTGATGGAATGTCCATTCTCCTCTTGAATCTTCACGTAGCGAGTCAGCACTTCGTTCAGGCCAGGAGACATGTGCCGGAAATATCTGTTAACATAATAACATTCATTAGACTTAAACATACTTAATAAGCTGATCAAATTAGCTATGTTTGAATTAAATGAATAGAATGCAATCAAGATTGACATTATATATAAATAAATAAATAAATATTTCACATCACATACCTTGATCTGACCCCTTGTTAAGTAGCTTAAGCACTTGTGTGTTACAGACATCAGTATCAACAGTGGTATTAAAAATTACCGGGACAAACAGACATGTTCATGCACACAAGTGTTTGTCCTGTGCGGGGATCGAAACCGCGACCTCTTGCGTAATAGGCAACATCTTCACCATTACACTAAGCGGGTCGTCAACATTGTGGGAGTATCATTAAATGATTATTTATCTAATAATATTGATTAGAAACATAGAATGATTATCTCTATTTCCATCTCATCTTTCTCCCCTCACAATTCCTCTCTCTTCCCTCTCTCGCTCGTCTCTCCCACCCCCCTCACTCTCTTCGCTACTAAATATCTAGTCTCTCTCTTCTCTATATCACACCTACCCCCTCTACCCCTCTCTCCCTCTCTCTCTCTACTCACTTGTGGAACCCGTGCTTGGCGGCGAGCGTGGCAAAGACCTCTCTATCTCTCTCTCTCTGTTTATATATATCATTCTCTCTCTCCCTCCATCTCTCCCCCCCCCTCTATCTCTCTCCTCCCTCCAACTCTCTCCCTCCCCCTCTACTCACTTGTGGAACCCGTGCTTGGCGGCGAGCGTGGCAAATATGGTGTTGTTGACGAGCGCAGAGCGGAGGTCCGTCAGCGCGCCCGGCGAGTGACGACGCGCGTCTTCGTATAGGTGACGGGTGATCAGGTAGTCTGAGAAATCAATACATAGTATAAAACAAAGTCGCTTTCGCTGTATGTCCGTATGTATGCTTAGATCTTTAAAACTACGCAACGAATTTTGACGCGGTTTTTTTTAATAGATAGAGTGATTCTTAAGGAAGGTTTGTATGTATAATACGTAAGTAAGTACCACGGGCGAAGCCGGGGCGGGCAGCTAGTAAATAATAAATCAAAAAATAAATCCTTTGGACTAACACACCAATGAAGGTGTTGTCGATGGCAATACGTAGGTGTGAGGCCTTACTGCTATGTCATTGGTGAATTTTGACATATCTGTCAATGTCATGTCAAAATTCACCCATCACTTACCAGTTAGACCCTACGCCTACCTACTGCCATCTAGCGGATTTTTGCGAAAACCCTCATTACTTAGCCCTAAATTAAGTTCTAAGCTTGACTATGGATGCCAAGGTAAGGATAGACATGCTTTAATAAAGTAAACATCCATGACTCGAGTGCAAAATGCTGATGTTAATCACACAAATATTTGCCCAAGCGGGATTCGAACCCGCGGCCCTTGGTTTTGTAGTCAGCATCTATGACCACTAGACCAACAGGCCTGCCCAATCAAATTATTGTTATTACTGTGAATTACTGCCTCCGTTGTGTAGTCGTAAGAGCACTGAGCTCAAAAACCGCGTAGGTCGTTGGTTCGAATCCTGCGGGGAACACCGGGAACAGGAACTCAAGCCGCTGTGGTAGCAATCAGTTACACGATTCCGCTGCTGATGATGATGATGATGATCTCACCCAGTATCGCGTCTCCGAGGAACTCTAGTCGCTGGTAGCAGTCGGTGAGGCGGTTCTGCTGGTGAGAAGCGTGCGTCAAGGCTTGTAGGAGTAACGCTCGGTCGCTGATGATAATGACGATAATGATGATGATGATGATGATCTCACCCAGTATCACGTGTCCCAGGAACTCGAGCCGCTGATAGTAGTCGGTGAGACAATGCCGCTGGTAATGGTGTTGGTGATAATGGTGATGGTGATAATGGTGTTGGTGGTGATGATGATGATGATGATGATGATGATGATGATGATGATGATGATGATGATGATGATGATAATGATGATGATGATGATGATAATGATCTCACCCAGTATCGCGTCTCCGAGGAACTCGAGCCGTTGGTAGCAGTCAGTGAGGCGGTTCTGCTGGTGAGAAGCGTGCGTCAAGGCTTGGAGGAGTAACGCCCGGTCGCGGAACCTGTATTGCAGGGTCCTTTCTAAAGCGTCGTAGCCTGAAAGAGAAGATACAACAATAATAATTCAAACTAATATTATAAAAGTGAAAATTTGTTTGGATTTTTGTCCGCCAAACAAGCCGAAACTATTAAAACCGATTGCTTAAAAAGGGCAGTTACCCGCTAACCCACCATTCTAACTTTTCACGACCCTTGAGCGATATTCGCGTCGCGAAATGTGCGCCGGTCAGGACTCGGTCGTGCAGCGGTCGGTGAACACTAGTGCTTCCACGTACAGTCACTAGTTGCGGGCCTCGTTACGTTCGCGAGCGCGCAGCGCGGTGCGCGGGTACGGGGCGCGGGCGCGAGCACAGAGCGCGGGATCAAGCGCGGATCGCGGGCCGCGGGGCACGGGGCGCGGCGGTACGGCGACGCGGGCGCGGGGCGCGGGCCGCGGGACACGGGGCGCGGCGGTACGGCGACGCGGGCGCGGGGCGCGGGCCGCGGGACACAGGCGTCGCGGCGGTACGGCGGCGCAGGGCGCGGGGCGCGGGACGTAGGCGTCGCGGCGGCACGGCGGCGCGAGGCGCTGGACGCGTCGACCCGGTGACTCGATGGCGCGGGGCACGGCGACTCTGCGGCGCTGGGCGCGGGGCACGGTGACTCGGTGACTCGGCGGCGCGGGATACGGGCGCAGGGCGTAGGGCGCGTAGTGGTACACGGCCCTATGTGGTTACGCGGCCTATGTGGTTACTCGGCCTTATGTGGTTACGGGTGGTCGGAGTGAAACGCCACTGTCGGTACAACTGGGTACACTTTCCCGCCTAGCCGCGTCAAGCCCGCCGATATTCAGCCTTCTGGGTAGGCTTCTTGTGGTTTTCTTGTGGTTTCCTTTAGGGCTTCTTAGTACTGGATCCTCCGGTGAACTACGATTTGGCCCCTGACCAGGCTCGCTTAAGTGCGATTTGGCTGGTCTCAGCTAGCGATAGCTGAGACGAGCACAACTTTTCCAACCTGGTCAGGGTAAAACAGTCTAACTTTGTGATAAGGACAAAACATATGGGCGCGACTTGACGATGCTAGTTGGTACGATCTACCCTTCTTTATTTTAATATTTCTATGCATACAAATTTCTTAGTTATTATCCTAAATAAGGCAAAACAAACATTTATTTGCTTAATCTATACACTTCTTTAACATTTTCTTACGATCAAATGCTACATTTACTTATCCTCTAAATAAAAGAAGCCCCGAAAATAGTCATTTATTTGCTACATAATATTACAAACGTCACCCACCACTTGCATGCACTCCCATTACTAATACATAATTTATTTATTTTAAACAATATGTTACAAAGTATATTTGAATATTCTAACTATTAAGCCGCGTTTTGTTGGCCGTCCTGTACATTCTCCCGCCGTGCGTCGGCTGTTGTGGCGACGCATCTCCTGCTGCTGGAAGGGCGGCCGACTCCGTGGGCAGGATCACCAGCTTCTTCGTGGGGCGGCGCAGGACTCCCCCTTGTGTCTGCACGTCGACTGCGCGGACCACTCCGTCTGCTCCCGGGTAGACCGCTATGACTCGTCCCAGCGGCCACGTGTTGCGTGGCTGGTTGTTGTCGGCAATGATGACGATGTGGCCGACCCTCAAGCCTTCTCCTCGTCCGTGGGGCTCCCGCCGGTTTTGGAGTTCCGGCAGGTATTCTTTGAGCCACCGGCCCCAGAACATGTCGGCGAGGCGCTGTGAGGCGCGCCAGTGGGTCCGCCCGAGGAGGTCTCTGTCTGAGGAGACCCCCATCGGCGGCTCGTGGGCTGGACCAAGCAGGATGAAGTGGTTTGGCGTCAGCGGATCGGGATCCTCTGGGTCGACGCTGACGTGTGTGAGCGGACGGCTGTTGACCGTCAGCTCCGCTTCGGCGAGAAGGGTGGCGAGTATCTCGTCGCTCACCGCTCGCCCCGACGTGACCGCCGCGAGTGCGGTCTTCACAGAGCGCACCATGCGCTCCCAGGCCCCTCCCATGAAGGGCGCGCTCGGCGGGATGTATTTCCAGACGATCTTCTTTCTTGACGCTTCAAACTCGGTGGCCTCGTCGATCGCTTGCCGGAGCTCTTTATCGGCTCCCTGCAAGTTGGTGCCGTTGTCGCTCCATATCTCCTTGGGGCAGCCTCTGCGCGCAATCATTCTGCGCAGAGCCATGACTGCCGAATCGGTGGTGAGGCTGGCGGCCAGCTCCAGGTGGACCGCTCTCGTCGTGAGGCAGGTGAAGAGAGCCACGTACCGTTTGACCGTGGCCCTCCCCATCGTGGCTTGCAGCGGACCGAAGTAGTCGACGCCTGCATAGGTGAAGGCTCGCTGATGGTGAGCGAGCCGACTCGGCGGATGGTTCCCCGTAGCTGGTTCTGGAGGCGCGGCTTTGCGCACTCGACAGGGCAGACATCCCCGTACAATTTGCCTCGCGACTGGACGCACGCCGATTATGTGGAAACGTTGTCGGCAGTGGTTAATGGTTGCTTCCACCCCTTGGTGGTGGTGTCTACGGTGGGCATCTTCTATGAAGAGACGAGAGATGTGGTGTCTCCCGTCCAGCACGGCAGGCCTCTTTGTCTCTTCTGCGACGTCTTCCAACTTGCTTATGCGAGACCTTATTACGATGAGCCCGGCTTGTATGTCTATAGCCAAAGCTCTGAGTTTGCTTTGGTTATTCACGCGGCGCCCGTGTCGTAGATCCTCTAGTTCTTCTGCGAAAGCGTCTTCCTGAACGGCGCGGACTAAAAGTTTTTCGGCTTCTATGAGTTGCTCGGCTGGCAACTTGATAAAATTGAGAGTCTTCTTTCCTCTCGATTCTTTTTCTTCTTTGAGAGTTTTACTAACCTCTCTTCTTCTTTTTCCAGTGTAATCCGGGTCTTCCAATTTATTTCTCTTCGTGCGGGCGTAATTAACCCGTTGTGTTTTCCTTTTAATTATGTTTATGAATTGAACTACTCGCGCCGTCGTTCGCAGCAGTCGTTCCCAACGCGAGAAGCGGGTGAAGTCGGGGACAGCTTCTAATATACTCTCCCGCCGGTGACGGGCCCTTATAGTCATCACCGATTCTTCGCCTGTGTGTATCTCTTCCTCCTTATTGATCTCTCCTGGCCATTCCTCTTCTGGTCCCTTCAGGAAGGCGGGACCTCGGAACCATCTATGTTCTGAGTTAAATGTGCATGGCACGTCTCTGGTGGCGTCGTCTGCGACGTTCAAACTGGTAGGCACCCATCTCCATTCTGCCACTCTGGTGTGCTCCTCGATCTCGGCGAGTCTGTGCGCGACGAACGGCTTGTAGGCGCGTGCTCCTCTTCGCAGCCAGGTGAGCACGGTCTTGGAGTCCGTCCAGAACACCCTCTGATCTGGCTTCTCGTCGTGTTCTTCTATTACTGCGTTCGCCATTCGGACGCCTATCAGCGCCGCCTGCAGCTCGAGCCTCGGGATCGATGTCAGTTTCAGCGGGGCCACTCTCGCCTTGGCAAGAACCAGCGAGATGGCTATCTTCCCCATCGCGTCCTCGGTGCGCCAGTACAGCGCAGCAGCGTAGGCAGCCTCGCTCGCGTCCACGAAGATGTGGAGCTCTCTCCTGCGCGCCCCGCTGAAACCTGGAACACAACGTGGGATCGTTAAGTCTTTGAGTGAGAGTAGATGTCCCAGCCAGGTCCGCCATTGGTCTGCGAGGTCCTCGTCGAGCTGGTCGTCCCAGCCCGTTCCTCTCCGCCAGGTCTCCTGCAGTATCTGCTTCGCCCGAGCTGTGACTAGCGAGGCGAAGCCGAGCGGGTCGTAGAGAGACATGACGACCCTCAGCAGTTGTCTCTTCGTGGGCTTTTCTGAAATCAAAATATTATCTGGGAGTCTTTTCATTTCTAAATTGAATGTAATAACGTCGCGATCGGGACGCCAGATCAGACCGAGTACTCGTTCAGTTTTTTCACCATCATTAAGGGCTTTGGTCGTGGACTCTGTGTCGCGGACCTCCCCCAGTTCCTTCAATATGTCGGGGTCGTTGGAGGCCCACTGTCTTAGCTCGTAGTGGGCTTCCAGTTGTATCCACTTTACGTCGCGCGCTGTCCTTATCGCCTCGTCTCGATCCCGAAAGCTCTGCAGGTAGTCGTCGACGTAATGATTTTTTATTATGGCTTTGCATGCCTCCGGGTGAGTCTGTTCATATCTCTTGGCGTTTTCATCTTTTACGAAGATTGCGGTGGCTGGCGATGAAGTGGCACCGAAGATCAGCGAGGTCATTCGGTACTCTTCCGGCGGGTGATCTCCTCGGTGTTGACCTCTCCAAAGGTAACGCAGCGCATCGCGGTCTTCAGCCTTTATTTTTACTTGCATAAACATTTCCTTTATATCTGCAGTGACAGCGATGGGGTACTGCCGGAACCGCATCAGCACGCCGGGCAATGACTGCAGCAAATCTGGGCCTGTCAGAAGGTGGTCGTTCAGTGAGACTCCTCCTGTTTTGGCGGCGGCGTCGTGAACCACTCTCACCTTCCCTGGCTTCATCGGATTGAGAACTGGGAAGTGGGGAAGGTACCATAACTTCCCCGGAACAGCATAGGGTGGCGCCTTCTCTGCGTAACCCTTCTTTATCAAATCGTCCATTTGTTCTTCATATTTTTTCTTTAAGTTGGGATCCTTGTCTATTTTCTTTTCAGTGGTGAACAGCCTCTTGATGGCGTTCTCTCTATTGTTCGGCATTTGCGGCGGCTCCTTCTTCCACAGAAGCCGTGTTTCGTATGCACCATTCTCCAATTTAGTGGTTCTTTCTTGAAGTTGTTGGAGTGCACGCTGCTCGGGGTCGCTCTGAGGTCTTCTCGGCTCCACCGTGAGTGCCTCCATTGTGAAATAATGCTTGAGTTCTTCATCCATTTTCCTTTCTAATTCGCCAAGTTGGTTTACAAAATGCACACGTTGTCCTGTGATTCGGGTGTGGGCGCCGTGCAGCACCCAGCCTAGCGCCGTGCGTGAGGCAACTGGTTGATCACGTCTTCCCCTCCTGGTCTCCTGTGCCAGGAGGAGGCTCCAGTTGTCCTGCCCGATCAGCATCTTCGGTCTTGTGCTCGCATAAGTTATCTCGCCTAGTATGTCCTTTAGGTGAGTACAACTCTTGATGTCCTCTTCCCGTACTTGCTGGGCCGATAACTGGAGGTTGGCGAACGTTCTCGCCCTCAACTTCTTCCTGCCAGCTGCTCCAACCAATGTTACGGTGACCCGTCGTGACTGCGATGCACTCATTTCTTCATTCCCGATTGATTCTATATGTAGGGGTTCGACTCGTCCCCTGGTTCCTGTTCGATGTGCTATTTCTTCATCAATAAGGGTGACGGTGGACCCATCATCCAACAAGGCATGTATGTCTACGGCGCCCTTCGGTCCTACGACTCTCACTGGTACAATCTTGAGGTACGCCTGTGTTTTTATCGGTGTCCAGGTAGAAGCCACTATTTCCTTGTCTTCCTCCTTCGAGTGGGCGTGTAGCAGGGTGTGGTGCAATCTTCCACAACCCTTCTCTTCACACGGTTTTGCGCGGCAGTTGAACTTCCGGTGTTTTCCCTTCAGACACCGGAAGCACAAAGCTTTCTCCTTCGCAAATTCCCACCGCTTGTTCACGTCCATTTCCTTGAAATGGCGGCAAGCGGGGGTAAGGTGGTCCTGCCTCCCACATGCAGGACACTCGGGTTCGGTTCTCTTCTGAGATGTGATGTATGTCTTCTGTTTTCTTACAGGAGCGCGGCCGGAGGCTTCATTTATTCGCGTCATCTCCACTTGTTCTGGCTGCGCGTACATACTACATCTGTCTGCTTCTCTCTGGAGGAAACGCGCCAACTTAGGAAGGTCCGCTTCATCTTGACTCTGCTCTGCTGCGAAGTCGAACCACCTGTATCGCAGTGACGGGGTGAGCTTTTCAATGGTCGCCTTTGTAGCCTCGGGACTGTAGAGGTAATGTGTCTTCTCGAGTGCTCGAAGCGTGGCCACAATGTTAGCCACTCTCGTTGCGAATATGCAGAGTTCCCTCGGGGCGTCTGTAGGGCGTGGCAAGCTCTTCAGGCGTTCGATCTCTGCCAGGGCGATCGCATCTGGTCGTCCAAACCTTGACTCGAGAGTCTTCATGACAATAGCCGGCTGAGCGCTGTAGATAAGCAGGTCCTCAACTGCTTCCTTTGCTCTTCCCTTCAGGCTTCGGCGTAGGCGGGCTAAGTTTTCTAATTCAGAGTAGGCGTCTTCAGATTCCTTATAGGCCGCTCTGAATGATAACCATTCTTGGTACGAACCGCTGTATATCGGTAGCTCTGTGCGATGTCGTTGTCCTCCTCTTGCTGCGAGTGCTATCGCAGATGCTAATTCACTTAAGTCAACCTTCTGTTGTAAGGCGACTGTTCCATCTCCCGCCGGTACTATCGTATTCACTGGCTGGGGTACGTACATTGGTTGGGCAGGTCTCGCTGGCTGCGAGGTGTGCTGGGGCTGCTCGAAAGTGCGCCGTTCTGTGCACTCCGGCGGCGGCGCCTGTTGCTGCTGTGCATACCTTGGCTCGGGATCCCTGATGACAAACGTCTGTTCTGGTGCTGTAGCACGGCGGGCTTGATATGAGGCAGTGTCTTCCATGTGCGGCTGATCAGCAATAGCCGGCACGACCCGACGGCCGCTCTCCTCGATCCAGTCGGTGACTCGCTGCTCCGTATCTTCCTGCGTTATGACGGTGTCATCATCATCTTCATCTTCTTCCTCGGCCTCTATTGTAGCAACACGAGCGGCCGCTAATTGTACTTGAAGCCACAACAATTCTTCTTTAGCTTTAGCTAGGCGGGTTGCTTTATGTTTCGACCTCCGGTCCACACTAATCACTGTCGACTTACATGCTTGTCGTTGTTCGGACGGGTCCCTGTTCTCTTCCACAGGGTTCTGGGAGGCTGCTGCGGTGGGGGCGGTTGGTAGTTCAATTTGGGCTGCGCCCTCCCTTATTCTTCGAGCCCTTCTTGTTTCCGGAGGATCCAGTCGCGTAGTTACAGTCGTCTCTGAGTTGCCCTTCTTAAATGTTGTATCAGTGGTCGCGATGCCAGTAGTCGTGGTTCCAGTGGCGGTCGTATCAGTGGCAGTGTTATCGGTGGACGTAGCTCCACTCGTAGTAGCCGTGCCTGATACCGCCGAGTTGCCCGGAGCGGTCGCCGTGCTCCTCGCCTGCATAGCGCTTGCTGCTCGTTCAGCCTGAGCAGCATCGAGGCGGGGTGCATTGTCGATCTGGGCGGCCGCAGCATCCCTCAGCGGTTCAGCCGATGTCCTTTCCCGCGAAGCGGTCTTTCCGCTCATGGACCTTGTGCACGGCATAGTCACTATCACTTAGTCACTGAGTCACTATAGCACTGAGTTACTGCTGCACTGAGTCACTGTTGCACCGAGTCACTGTTGCACTGAGTCTCTGTTGCACTGAGTCACTGTTGCACTGAGTCACTGTTGCACTGAGTCACTGTTGCACTGAGTCACTGTTGCACTGATGTTCACTTATTGTTCGTTCACTTCACTGACTGTCCACAGTATCCGGCTCGAAGGACCAATTTTCACGACCCTTGAGCGATATTCGCGTCGCGAAATGTGCGCCGGTCAGGACTCGGTCGTGCAGCGGTCGGTGAACACTAGTGCTTCCACGTACAGTCACTAGTTGCGGGCCTCGTTACGTTCGCGAGCGCGCAGCGCGGTGCGCGGGTACGGGGCGCGGGCGCGAGCACAGAGCGCGGGATCAAGCGCGGATCGCGGGCCGCGGGGCACGGGGCGCGGCGGTACGGCGACGCGGGCGCGGGGCGCGGGCCGCGGGACACGGGGCGCGGCGGTACGGCGACGCGGGCGCGGGGCGCGGGCCGCGGGACACAGGCGTCGCGGCGGTACGGCGGCGCAGGGCGCGGGGCGCGGGACGTAGGCGTCGCGGCGGCACGGCGGCGCGAGGCGCTGGACGCGTCGACCCGGTGACTCGATGGCGCGGGGCACGGCGACTCTGCGGCGCTGGGCGCGGGGCACGGTGACTCGGTGACTCGGCGGCGCGGGCGCAGGGCGTAGGGCGCGTAGTGGTACACGGCCCTATGTGGTTACGCGGCCTATGTGGTTACTCGGCCTTATGTGGTTACGGGTGGTCGGAGTGAAACGCCACTGTCGGTACAACTGGGTACACTTTCCCGCCTAGCCGCGTCAAGCCCGCCGATATTCAGCCTTCTGGGTAGGCTTCTTGTGGTTTTCTTGTGGTTTCCTTTAGGGCTTCTTAGTACTGGATCCTCCGGTGAACTACGATTTGGCCCCTGACCAGGCTCGCTTAAGTGCGATTTGGCTGGTCTCAGCTAGCGATAGCTGAGACGAGCACAACTTTTCCAACCTGGTCAGGGTAAAACAGTCTAACTTTGTGATAAGGACAAAACATATGGGCGCGACTTGACGATGCTAGTTGGTACGATCTACCCTTCTTTATTTTAATATTTCTATGCATACAAATTTCTTAGTTATTATCCTAAATAAGGCAAAACAAACATTTATTTGCTTAATCTATACACTTCTTTAACATTTTCTTACGATCAAATGCTACATTTACTTATCCTCTAAATAAAAGAAGCCCCGAAAATAGTCATTTATTTGCTACATAATATTACAAACGTCACCCACCACTTGCATGCACTCCCATTACTAATACATAATTTATTTATTTTAAACAATATGTTACAAAGTATATTTGAATATTCTAACTATTAAGCCGCGTTTTGTTGGCCGTCCTGTACACTAACCCACTGGTGGGTGGAGGGGTAACTCGAAAATTTTAGTAGTTCCCACCCACCCACCGCGTCAAGGCTGGAATTCTTTATCGATGTATTTTGTCGATAATGATAAACAATATGTACGATTAAATGAATTGTTTATTAAATTAAATTTTAATATTATAAACAGGAAACCAACGTGGACGAACAAAAGGGGTTCTTAACATATAAACTTTTCACATAATATTAAAGCTGAGAGTTTGATTGTTTGGTTGTTTGTTTGTTTGTTTGTCTTAAGGAGCTAATATTAAGAACTACTGGTTTCAATTGAAAACATATTTTGTGTTGGATAGCTATCCGTCGAGGAAAGCTTTATGCTTTAGTATAACACTATGTGTGCGGCAATCGAAATACACGCGGACGATTTCATTACAGAATAGTTCATTCTGATTTCGAATTCCCTGTAACCCTTTGCATTTGATTTTCTGTTTTCTTGTGCAGTTCCAAATTGACGATTTGTTAGCATATTTTTTTGTCTCGCATACTGATGCCCTTTATATAATAAAATATTGCGGCGTATAAATTTTATTTCCGTGCTCATGTTTAATGTGCAAAATACGAAATAATAATAATTATATTTGTTATCACATGCAGCGATATTTGAAGGATAGATGACATAGAATTTTATCGTAGGTACTTTTGTTTTATGACAGTGGCAAATGAGATATTTTGTGAGAAGGTTATATACATATTTTGTGAGAAGGTTATATACACATGTTAAGAAACTCCTTTTGTTATAATATTAAAATTTGATTTAATAAACAATTCATTTAATCGTACATATTGTTTTTCATTATCGACAAAACACATCGATAAAGAATTCCAGCCTTGACGCGGTGGGTGGGTGGGAACTACTAATATTTTCGAGTTACCCCTCCACCCACCAGTGGGTTAGAATGGTGGGTTAGCGGGTAACTGCCCCTTAAAAATTTTGCAGACGTTAAGTTAGAAGTCCGGATTATATAACACTAGCGGCCGCCCGCGACTCCGTCAGCGTGGATTTCGTTTTCCAATATCCTATGTGTTATTCTGATGTATAAGCTATATTGTGGTAAAGTTTCATTCAAATCCATTCAGTAGTTTTTACGTGAAAGAGTAACAAACATCCATACATACAAACTTTCTCCTTTATAATAGTAGTAGGATGGTACTTATTATCTCGGAAAAAATGATATTCCCGAGGGAAAACAAAAATATTGTATGCAATAATAACCATTTTCAAGCGGGCAAAGACGCGGGCTGAAAGCTAGTTATACCTACATAAAAAAGTAAAATAATAATCACACAAAAAATACGCTGACTGTACGGATTACGATGTTTGAAGTGGCACTCGCTTCAAAAAGTGATTCATTATGCAACGGAGGCATTCAAGTGTTCCAACATATGTACAACATACCTGATAACATTTGTTCCAACTCTCCCTCGGGGTCTTCAATGTACCGCAGTAGCGGAGAAGGCGGTGCTTTCAACTCTCCAAATATGGGCTGTTGACGAAACAAGTAATTAAGTACATAACAAGTTTTAAGAGAGGAAGAGCTAAGTGGGACTTCCACTCGAATGAGCCGCTCGTCTGGGGAAGTACATCCACCTTACAGAAGACCACAGTGAAGTAGGACTTCGTTACTGTTGTGCTATGTGTCTGCTAGTAAGTAAGGTCGCCAGAGCTCAGTTGGGGAGGGTATGGGGTCTTAAAGGCAGGCAATGCATCTGTGACTCTTGTGAGTTTGTTGATGTCCATGGGCAGCGGTGATCACTTACCATCAGATGACCTTCTTGTTCGTTTGCCAAGCATTTCAATCGATGAGTTGCAGTAACTGTCGCATTTATACGAAGATATGGACGCCATTCGTTCAGTCGTAACTAGATTTGATCATTCGTTTAATAGTTAATTATGTTATTATTTATTCAAATATACTGTTCAGTTCAGTTGTCAATTCTGGCTCATAGTCGTAGCGTACCCTGGGCTTCGAGGCAATGGCCGAGGATGCAACCGGGAGAGGCGCTAGGATGATGATGATTCTTCATTCCTTCATTCATTCAATAATGTTTCAAATCTTCTGCATCGGAGCTGCAGTCGCTCTATACCCCTATATGCTCTATGCTATAACTTTTTATATATTTTATTTAAGCATTTTTAAATGCTAGGTATTAGGATAACGCACCTTTGCGTTAAGCAAATAACAAGGAGAAATTCGTTAGGTCTACCAACGGTCTCGGTAGCTTAGTGGTCAGAGCGCTTGCCCGGATTGCAAGAGGCGCTGGGTTCGAATCCCGCCTGAGCCAAAGAATCAGATGAATTTTTCTTTGTTTATAATTTTAACACTGCAGTCACTATGTATGTGTACTGACCTGGTACCACACTCCCTCCGCCTGGTACGGCCGCAGCGAGCCCACGGGCCTGGCGCGCCAGGTCCAGCAGTCACTATGTATGTGTACTGACCTGGTACCACACTCCCTCCGCCTGGTACGGCCGCAGCGAGCCCACGGGCCTGGCGCGCCAGGTCCAGCAGTCACTATGTATGTGTACTGACCTGGTACCACACTCCCTCCGCCTGGTACGGCCGCAGCGAGCCCACGGGCCTGGCGCGCCAGGTCCAGCAGTCACTATGTATGTGTACTGACCTGGTACCACACTCCCTCCGCCTGGTACGGCCGCAGCGAGCCCACGGGCCTGGCGCGCCAGGTCCAGCAGTCACTATGTATGTGTACTGACCTGGTACCACACTCCCTCCGCCTGGTACGGCCGCAGCGAGCCCACGGGCCTGGCGCGCCAGGTCCAGCAGTCACTATGTATGTGTACTGACCTGGTACCACACTCCCTCCGCCTGGTACGGCCGCAGCGAGCCCACGGGCCTGGCGCGCCAGGTCCAGCAGTCACTATGTATGTGTACTGACCTGGTACCACACTCCCTCCGCCTGGTACGGCCGCAGCGAGCCCACGGGCCTGGCGCGCCAGGTCCAGCAGTCACTATGTATGTGTACTGACCTGGTACCACACTCCCTCCGCCTGGTACGGCCGCAGCGAGCCCACGGGCCTGGCGCGCCAGGTCCAGCAGTCACTATGTATGTGTACTGACCTGGTACCACACTCCCTCCGCCTGGTACGGCCGCAGCGAGCCCACGGGCCTGGCGCGCCAGGTCCAGCAGTCACTATGTATGTGTACTGACCTGGTACCACACTCCCTCCGCCTGGTACGGCCGCAGCGAGCCCACGGGCCTGGCGCGCCAGGTCCAGCAGTCACTATGTATGTGTACTGACCTGGTACCACACTCCCTCCGCCTGGTACGGCCGCAGCGAGCCCACGGGCCTGGCGCGCCAGGTCCAGCAGTCACTATGTATGTGTACTGACCTGGTACCACACTCCCTCCGCCTGGTACGGCCGCAGCGAGCCCACGGGCCTGGCGCGCCAGGTCCAGCAGTCACTATGTATGTGTACTGACCTGGTACCACACTCCCTCCGCCTGGTACGGCCGCAGCGAGCCCACGGGCCTGGCGCGCCAGGTCCAGCAGTCACTATGTATGTGTACTGACCTGGTACCACACTCCCTCCGCCTGGTACGGCCGCAGCGAGCCCACGGGCCTGGCGCGCCAGGTCCAGCAGTCACTATGTATGTGTACTGACCTGGTACCACACTCCCTCCGCCTGGTACGGCCGCAGCGAGCCCACGGGCCTGGCGCGCCAGGTCCAGCAGTCACTATGTATGTGTACTGACCTGGTACCACACTCCCTCCGCCTGGTACGGCCGCAGCGAGCCCACGGGCCTGGCGCGCCAGGTCCAGCAGTCACTATGTATGTGTACTGACCTGGTACCACACTCCCTCCGCCTGGTACGGCCGCAGCGAGCCCACGGGCCTGGCGCGCCAGGTCCAGCAGTCACTATGTATGTGTACTGACCTGGTACCACACTCCCTCCGCCTGGTACGGCCGCAGCGAGCCCACGGGCCTGGCGCGCCAGGTCCAGCAGTCACTATGTATGTGTACTGACCTGGTACCACACTCCCTCCGCCTGGTACGGCCGCAGCGAGCCCACGGGCCTGGCGCGCCAGGTCCAGCAGTCACTATGTATGTGTACTGACCTGGTACCACACTCCCTCCGCCTGGTACGGCCGCAGCGAGCCCACGGGCCTGGCACGCCAGGTCCAGCAGTCACTATGTATGTGTACTGACCTGGTACCACACTCCCTCCGCCTGGTACGGCCGCAGCGAGCCCACGGGCCTGGCACGCCAGGTCCAGTCGGCGCCGGGCGGCCGCTGCGGCTGCGACGAGCGCCTGTCTTCTGCATCGGAGCAGGAGTCGCTGTCGGAGTCGGCTGATGATGACGCGGCGCGGGGGGGCGACGGTGGGGGGGATGGTTTCTGCTGATTTAAATTAAAAAAAATAATTTAGTACTACTTTTAGTTTGTTTGTGAGCGTCGAGCTTGAAGGTTTTCTAAAAAACATAAAGTTTCCATAATCCTTAAAGACCCGACTACACAACAATGGATGTACTCGAGTCTTCCTGCCAACAATGACGTACGAAGCTGAAACATGGGTGTATAGGGACCGACGGGGTTCCCTAATACTGGTGACACGTCGGGGTCACCAGTATTGGGAAATCACCCATTCGTTAAAAGATACAAGTACTTCTGCCGAGCGGGTGATCTAGCTCGGGGACCGAGGTCCTTACTGCACTGTGGTGGTGCAGTCGTATACATGCTAAGTTGCAGCGGAAACTCTGCTAGCGCGATGTAGGTTTGTATGGAAATATCGTTTTGCGGTGTCAGCGCCATATCTGTTAAGATATATTGGAACTACTCCTTTGTGGCGATGTAGATAGGTGTCGCCACAGGTGCTGATATACCTGGTCACCACACGTATTGTCTGAGTAGTGGCACGCGTGCGGGTGGTCGCGCGGCAGCGGCAGCTCGTGCCGCGGCAGCACGCGGATGCCGAGCCACGACATGACACCAGCGCGCGCGGACACCACTCCGGCAGCTGCCGCGCTCGCACTGATGCACTGCCTTCACTCATTACATGGTTCGGTCATCCATGCTTTCTTTTATCAATCATACGTTCGTTTGTTCATTCATTCACTCATTCATACATTGACTCGTTCGTCGATGCGCTAGACACTCGCTATTGGCACAGGTTTGTACCTCGTCTTCATCTCGAAGGTCTTTGGTTTGTTCATTCATTCAATCACTCATTCATTTACTCATACATACAATAATACGTTAATTCACTCATTCGTTCATTCACTCATTCGTTCATTCGCTCATTCATTCACTAAGACACATAGTAAGCCGTAGGTTGCTGTCTAAACTGTATCTTGTGTTCGTGAGGAGCACGGTGTCGAGGTTAAGCGACTTTTGCAGATGCCGGTCATCGGATGGGTGACCTAAAATTCTCATAACAAGCTCCTCAGTGCTTCAGAAGGCATAATAACGGTCGCGTCAGACTGTCGCCCCTCACAATGAGAGCTCGCTAAGCTACCGTACCTCGTGTTGGCCTGTGTGTTGAGCGTGGGTCGCGTGGCACGCGTGCGGGTGGTCGCGCGGCAGCGGCAGCTCGTGCCGCGGCAGCACGCGGATGCCGAGCCGCGACATGACACCAGCGCCGCGCGGACACACTGCCGGCTGCCGCGCGCTCGCACTGACGCACTGCGGTCACTGGTGTCATGGTTCGTTCATGCATTCATCAATTCTCTCATTCATTCACGCATTCATCAACTCATTCATTAACTCATTCATTCACTCATTCATTCATTCAATTATTCATTTACTTATTCATTCGTTTGTTCATTCACTGATTCGTTTACTCATTCATTCAATCATACGTTCATTCATTCATTCGTTTTTGTTCTCTCATTCACGCAGACTCATAGTAAGTATATAAGGTTGCTATCTACACTATACCGAGAGAAGAACGATGGCGCAGTGGTTTGCGTGCTTCTCCGTGCTTCGGATGGCACGTGTCGCCGCTGGTCCTGCGCCTGAGTAGAGAGATCTCTCTACGGTCGTGTCAGACTGTCAGCTTATGTACCTCGTGTTGGCCTGTGTGGTGAGTGTGGCTCGCGTGCGGGTGGTCGCGCGGCAGCGGCAGCTCGTGCCGCGGCAGCACGCGGATGCCGAGCCGCGACATGACACCAGCGCCGCGCGGACACCACGCCGGCAGCCGCACGGTACCACTGACACACGGCAGTCGCTCATTTCATGGTTCATTCATCCATTCATTCTTTCATTTAATCAATTATTCGTTCATTCGATCATTGAAACAGTCGTACGTTCATTCATTGACTCAATCATTCGTTCATGCCTTCCTTTATTCGTTCATTCATTTAACGTTAAATCGTTTATTCATTCGTTCAATCAATTGTTTGTTTATTCGTTCATTCATTCGTTTAATCATTCATACAATCATACATATATTCATTCATTCACTCATTCATTCATTCACTCATTCATTCATTCACTCATTCGTTCATTCGCTCATTCATTCACTAAGACTCATAGTAAGCCGAAGGTTGCTCAACTATATCTTGTCTGCGTGAGGCGCACGGTGGCGAGGTTAAGCGACGTTCGCAGATGCCAGTCATCGGATGGGTGACTGCAAATTCACAGAGAGGGCTCCACCGTTTCGCTACCGGTGGAGTGAAGCTGTAAACGCCTCTGAGAGCTTGGATCGGGAGACTGGCGCCGCAGGAGACCGATATAGGTGGCGCTATCTTCTATCGGAGGCCAAGACACACTTTGCGTCGCTGAGCCACAGAAGTAAGTAAGTAAGTGAGGTCAGCTACCGTACCTCGTGTTGGCCTGTGTGGTGAGTGTGGGTCGCGTGGCAGGCGTGCGGGTGGTCGCGCGGCAGCGGCAGCTCGTGCCGCGGCAGCACGCGGATGCCGAGCCGCGACATGACACCAGCGCCGCGCCCTCACCACGCCGGCTGCCGCGCGCTCGCACTGACACACTGCAGTCACTCATTAAATGGTCTGCTCATACATTAATGCTTTCTTTCATTCATTCAATCATTCGTTTACTCATTCATTCATTTATTGAGTCATTCATTCATTCACCCTTTCATACAATCATACATTAATTCATTCATTCGCATAAATGTTATGTAATTGACGCAGATTCATAGTAAGTAGTAGGTTGCTATCAACACTGTACCGTGAGGAGCACGATGTGGTTAGCCCGCTTGGTCTGCGGTTGCACAGTCAAGCAACTTTTTCAGATGCCGGTAATTGGATGGGTGACCGAAAATTCTCGCATCATGATCCTCCGTTTCGCTACCGGTGGAGTGAAGCTGTAGATGCAGACCCAAGAGCTTGGATCGGGAGACTGGCACCAAACCGCAAGCGCCCGAAATAGGTCGCGTAATCTTCTATCGGAGGCCAAGACATACTTTGGGGTCGCTGAGCCACTGGAGGGGAGGACAGTAAGCAAGTAAGGGAGCTAAGCTACCGTACCTCGTGTTGGCCTGTGTGGTGAGTGTGGCACGCGTGCGGGTGGTCGCGCGGCAGCGGCAGCTCGTGCCGCGGCAGCACGCGGATGCCGAGCCGCGACATGACACCAGCGCCGCGCGGACACACTGCCGGCTGCCGCGCGCTCGCACTGACGCACTGCGGTCACTGGTGTCATGGTTCGTTCATGCATTCATCAATTCTCTCATTCATTCACGCATTCATCAACTCATTCATTAAATCATTCATTCATTCATTCATTCAATTATTCATTTACTTATTCATTCGTTTGTTCATTCACTGATTCGTTTACTCATTCATTCAATTATACGTTCATTCATTCATTCGTTTTCGTTCTCTCATTCACGCAGACTCATAGTAAGTATATAAGGTTGCTATCTACACTTTACCGAGAGAAGAACGATGGCGCAGTGGTTTGCGTGCTAGGTCTGCGGTTGCGAGGTTAAGCAACTTTCGCAGACGCCGGTCATCGGATGGGTGACCGAAAATTCATAGACACACTTTAGCGGCTGAACCACAAGATTAAGTAAGTAAGTTAAATTAATTCACTGCTTCTCCGTGCTTCGGATGGCTCGTGTCGCCGTTGGTCCTGTTAGATCTAGAGAGATCACGTAGTGAGGTCAGCTTGCGTACCTCGTGGTGAGTGTGGGTCGCGAGGCACGCGTGCGGGTGGTCGCGCGGCAGCGGCAGCTCGTGCCGCGGCAGCACGCGGATGCCGAGCCATGACATGAATACCAGAGCTCCTCGAGGACCGCATTCCAGCAGGTACGCTCCGATCAGGGCTTCCACGCAGTCGGCTATCGACTTGTCTGGAAAGAGAAGATAATAAGTCAAAGTCAAATTATTTCTGCGATGGTGGCCTAGTGGTAGGGACCGCGCCTCACATACGTGAGGTCCATAGTTCGAATTCGGGCCACCAATCCACTGAAAGGGTGTTACCCCACCAATCGATCGATAGACGATCGACGGCATCGATCGATGGTAAAATTAAATAGTCGACGTCGATCGAGCTGTTTCGTCAATCGATCAACGTCGACCGGTGCCATCGATCAGCAATCGATTGATGAGTTAGTCAACTGGTGTCCGTCGATGGCGTCGATCAATTAAAGCTACCACACCGGATGTCGGATGGCAGTCGCGTCACTGTAATAGCCAGACTCGCCAAATCCTGGATCATGGTGAAAGAGGACCCCGCACAAAAACGGGATAAAGGCTAGGCGGAAGATAGTTGACGACCCTCTTGGTGTAATGGTCAAGATGTTGCCTATTACGCAAGAGGACAAACAGTTGTGTACATGAACATGTCTGTTTGTCCTGGTCTGGGTGTTATATGTATCTATTTAAGTAAAATTGTAATACCACTGTTGATTCTGATGTCTGTAACACAAGTGCTGTTCAGTGACCCAAAAATAGCCATGAAGACTCAGGTTGTTAAATAAAACAAAAGTTTCCAGCTAAGTAAGAGTGTGTATATTTTCGACCTTATCGAAACGACATCGGTGTCTATCTCGGCACAGTGCCATCTATTGGTGTAATTTGTAACTAACATTTACATTATTGGATTTGTATGGAGTGACTAAGAGTGTGCGTAACTAGCGCCACCGATTAATTACGGAACTAAAAAATATGAAAACAAATGATTGAAAATAAATAAGGTAAACAAAACATTAACTTTAAACAAAAGCAACTTAACACGGGGTCAGATCAATGTATGTGATGTTGTGAAATATTTATTTAAATATTTATTATAACTCACCAGGTATACTATGCTGTGTGATCAGATTGTAAGGTATGAAGCATCCTGAACCATCCACCGCGTCACCTTTTGCTGAAGAGTCCTTGATCTCCCCCTGTACGAACAAACATAATCATTTACTACTTTAATTAATTTACAGACGAACTTACTACTGTAAGTCAGGCAAACGAACAAGGAGGTCACTTGATAGGAAGTGATCACCGCAGCCCATGGACATCAACAACCGCACAAGGGTCGCAGATGCGTTGCCTGCCTTTAAGACCCCATACCCTCGCTAACTGAACTCTGGCAACCTTACCAGCAGAAACATAGCACAACAGTACGAAGTGCTACTACTTCACTGCGGTCTTCAGTAAGGCAGCTGTTGTTTTCGGCTAACTTACATGTCGTCAATAATCACCAACCAACCACTTACTGATCGCGGTTTTGATCACCAAATCTGTATTTGACAAGAGTGCTGATTTGATTTAAAAGAACACTGTGTAGCTATTAAACTAATAAATGTATGAAAAACCAAATTACCAAATGATCGAATGAATGAATATAAAAGATATGAACGAAGAAGTGAATGAACTACAGAAGGAATAACTGACCGAAGGAATGAGTGAAGTGAGTGAGTGAATGAATCACCGAATGATTGAATGAGCGAAAAAAAACGATTGACCGAGTGAAAGAACGAATGAATAACAGAATAATAAAAGACACTAGCATGATCTCCAAAAAGTATCTTCGCTACTTGACAAAGTATGGCGTGGGTGGCATTAACAAACCGCTAATTGAAAATAAAAAAATATCCTTGGAATAACACACCAATTGCCTAGCCCCAAACAAAGCTCGAAGCTTGTACTATGGATGCCAGGGAACGGATAGACATACTTAAATACTTTTACAAATGCCGATGTTCATCACACAAACATTTGCCCCTAGCGGGATTCGAACCTGCGACCTTTGGTTTTGTAGCCAGGGTCTCTAGCCACTCGACCAACGGGCCTGTCATAAAAACCGTAAGATATGCCCTGACACCGGAAAGCTGTGGCATTATTTTGTTTTTCATGTCCAACGATTCAGCAAGCCGCGTCTCCAATTAGAAGTCGACCGACAGTCGCTTCATATTTCAGTGCCAAGTTCCGAGCGGTTGAAAGTATGGCGAGGGCACAAGTCAAGGCAACAATAGTTAGATATGAATGCCCTGCTACCAGAAACCTGTGGTACCTGTTGCTGTGGTGGAGTATGAGGGCGCGGGGCGCGGTGGCAGGGCGGCAGCCAGTTGTCGTGCGGCTCGAACTTGCTCGCGATCACCAATTCGCATTTGACAAGTGTGATGATTGCACTAAACCCTACCTAATTGGTCAAGGATATATACATACTACACGATGTGTGGCGAAAGTCGCTTCAAATTTCAGTGCCAATTTTCGAGCGGGTGAAAGTATGGCGAGGGCATTTTGTTTAACGTTGCTTACGTTGGATACGTAGTAGTACGCGATGTGAAATGCCCTGACACCAGAAAACTGTCGCATTTTTCACATATTTCATGTCGAGCGTTTGAGCAAGCTGCTACTCCTATTGAAATTTAAAGCGACCGTCGCTTCACATTTCAGTGCCAATTTCCGAGCGGATTAAAGTATGGCGAGGGCATTTTGAAGTGACATACGTTGGTTTCTAAGGTTGAAACGCGATGTAAAATGCCCTGACACCAGAAAATTGTGGCATTATTTTGTGTTTCATATCGAGCGTTTCAGAAAGCAACAGCTAGTTGGTAACAAACTTCAATAACAAGCGACAGTCGCTTTAAATTTCAGTGCCAAGTCCCGAGCGGGTGGAAGTATGGCGAGGGCATTTTGATTGACGTGACGTTCGTTGATGAAATGCCCTGACACTAGAAAAGCGTCGCACATTTACCTGTTGCTGTGGAGGAGTATGAGGGCGAGGGGCGCGGTGGCAGGGCGGCAGCCAGTTGTCGTGCGGCTCGAACTTGCTCGCGATCATGCGCGCGCCGAGGCGACGGCTGCGGCCCAGCCGGTACAGGTTCAGGTTCGACACCTGGGCGGGGTCGTGATCACCAATCCGCATTTGACAAGCTTGGTGTTTGCAGTAAAACTTACCTCGGTAAATTTTCCAATCGGTTTCTCGATCATCAATCCTTATTTGGAAAGGTCCAGGCAAAGTTTACTGTTTCTCCAATAAGGAGCGACAGTCGCTTTTTATTTTAGTGCCATATTCCGAGCGGGCGGCAGTATGGCGAGGGCATTTTGATTGACGTGATGTACGTTGGTTAGTAAGGTGTGAGTGATGTAAAATGCCCTGACACCAGAAAACTGGGGCATTATTTTGTATTACATGAGCAACGATTCAGCAAACAACAGCTTGTCTGAAGTAACAACTTCAATAAGAAGCGACAGTCGCTTCATATTTCAGTGCCATGTTCCGAGCGGGTGATAGTATGGCGAGGGCATTTTGATTCACGTAACGTACTTTGGTGAAATGCCCTGACACTAGAAAAGCGTGACACATTTACCTGTTGTTGTGGAGGTGTGTGCGGGCGCGGCGCGCGGTGGCAGGGCGGCAGCCAGTTGTCGTGCGGCTCGAACTTGCTCGCGATCATGCGCGCGCCGAGGCGACGGCTGCGGCCCAGACGGTACAGGTTCAGGTTCGATACCTGGCGAGACAAGATTTCATGTGAATATTCTGGGATATACTGGGAACAGAGCAGGCGAATGATGATGATTTAATATATCGGTTTTCTCACCATAAGAATGAGTGGGAGTTTTGTAAGTTCGGAAGATTCATATTTGATGATATATCTTCGGTTCTTATCTTGTGATTTAACTACAACATTTTATTATTTAAATACTGTAAGAAATAAATAGAATAGTGTGCGACTGTTAATTTTGATAATCAAAACGTATAACGTCCAAACATGTTTATTTGTACTGCAAGATATAATCCCTCTCTCTCCCTCTCACTCCTTTTCTCTCCCTCTCCCTATCTCCCTCTCTCTCCCTATATCTCCTTATCTCTCTCTCCCTCTCCCTATATCTCTCTCCCTCTCCCTCTCTCCCCCGCTCTCTCCCTCTCCCTCTCACTCCCTTTCTTTCCCTCTCCCAATCTCTCCATATATCTCCATCCCTCTCTCTCCCTATGTCTCTCCCTCTCTCTCCCTATATATCCCTCTCTCTCTTCTTTTATCTCCCTCTCTCTCCCTTTGTATCTCACTCTCCCTCTCTCCCTAGATCTCCACCTCTCTCTCCCTATATCTCCCTATCTCTCTTTCCCTCTCTCCATATCTCTCTCTCTCTCTTACTCCCTCTCTCCCTCCCTATCTCTCTCTCTCCCCGTCCCCGTCACCCCCTACCTGCTTGCTGCGCATGTGGCTGAGCTTGCCCTCGTGCACGGCGGGGTGCGCGCAGTACAGGTACGCGGTGATCGCGAACTTGAGGAAGCTGTCGCCGACCGTCTCCAGCCGCTCGAGGTTGATGCCGTCGTTTGCGTTACTTGTCTGTGTCTCTGTCTGTGTCTCTGTCTGTGTCTCTACCTGCTTGCTGCGCATGTGGCTGAGCTTGCCCTCGTGCACGGCGGGGTGCGCGCAGTACAGGTACGCGGTGATCGCGAACTTGAGGAAGCTGTCGCCGACCGTCTCCAGCCGCTCGAGGTTGATGCCGTCGTTTGCGTTACTTGTCTGTGTCTCTGTCTGTGTCTCTGTCTGTGTCTCTACCTGCTTGCTGCGCATGTGGCTGAGCTTGCCCTCGTGCACGGCGGGGTGCGCGCAGTACAGGTACGCGGTGATCGCGAACTTGAGGAAGCTGTCGCCGACCGTCTCCAGCCGCTCGAGGTTGATGCCGTCGTTTGCGTTACTTGTCTGTGTCTCTGTCTGTGTCTCTGTCTGTGTCTCTACCTGCTTGCTGCGCATGTGGCTGAGCTTGCCCTCGTGCACGGCGGGGTGCGCGCAGTACAGGTACGCGGTGATCGCGAACTTGAGGAAGCTGTCGCCGACCGTCTCCAGCCGCTCGAGGTTGATGCCGTCGTTTGCGTTACTTGTCTGTGTCTCTGTCTGTGTCTCTGTCTGTGTCTCTACCTGCTTGCTGCGCATGTGGCTGAGCTTGCCCTCGTGCACGGCGGGGTGCGCGCAGTACAGGTACGCGGTGATCGCGAACTTGAGGAAGCTGTCGCCGACCGTCTCCAGCCGCTCGAGGTTGATGCCGTCGTTTGCGTTACTTGTCTGTGTCTCTGTCTGTGTCTCTGTCTGTGTCTCTACCTGCTTGCTGCGCATGTGGCTGAGCTTGCCCTCGTGCACGGCGGGGTGCGCGCAGTACAGGTACGCGGTGATCGCGAACTTGAGGAAGCTGTCGCCGACCGTCTCCAGCCGCTCGAGGTTGATGCCGTCGTTTGCGTTACTTGTCTGTGTCTCTGTCTGTGTCTCTGTCTGTGTCTCTGTCTGTGTCTCTACCTGCTTGCTGCGCATGTGGCTGAGCTTGCCCTCGTGCACGGCGGGGTGCGCGCAGTACAGGTACGCGGTGATCGCGAACTTGAGGAAGCTGTCGCCGACCGTCTCCAGCCGCTCGAGGTTGATGCCGTCGTTTGCGTTACTTGTCTGTGTCTCTGTCTGTGTCTCTGTCTGTGTCTCTACCTGCTTGCTGCGCATGTGGCTGAGCTTGCCCTCGTGCACGGCGGGGTGCGCGCAGTACAGGTACGCGGTGATCGCGAACTTGAGGAAGCTGTCGCCGACCGTCTCCAGCCGCTCGAGGTTGATGCCGTCGTTTGCGTTACTTGTCTGTGTCTCTGTCTGTGTCTCTGTCTGTGTCTCTACCTGCTTGCTGCGCATGTGGCTGAGCTTGCCCTCGTGCACGGCGGGGTGCGCGCAGTACAGGTACGCGGTGATCGCGAACTTGAGGAAGCTGTCGCCGACCGTCTCCAGCCGCTCGAGGTTGATGCCGTCGTTTGCGTTACTTGTCTGTGTCTCTGTCTGTGTCTCTGTCTGTGTCTCTACCTGCTTGCTGCGCATGTGGCTGAGCTTGCCCTCGTGCACGGCGGGGTGCGCGCAGTACAGGTACGCGGTGATCGCGAACTTGAGGAAGCTGTCGCCGACCGTCTCCAGCCGCTCGAGGTTGATGCCGTCGTTTGCGTTACTTGTCTGTGTCTCTGTCTGTGTCTCTGTCTGTGTCTCTACCTGCTTGCTGCGCATGTGGCTGAGCTTGCCCTCGTGCACGGCGGGGTGCGCGCAGTACAGGTACGCGGTGATCGCGAACTTGAGGAAGCTGTCGCCGACCGTCTCCAGCCGCTCGAGGTTGATGCCGTCGTTTGCGTTACTTGTCTGTGTCTCTGTCTGTGTCTCTGTCTGTGTCTCTACCTGCTTGCTGCGCATGTGGCTGAGCTTGCCCTCGTGCACGGCGGGGTGCGCGCAGTACAGGTACGCGGTGATCGCGAACTTGAGGAAGCTGTCGCCGACCGTCTCCAGCCGCTCGAGGTTGATGCCGTCGTTTGCGTTACTTGTCTGTGTCTCTGTCTGTGTCTCTGTCTGTGTCTCTGTCTGTGTCTCTACCTGCTTGCTGCGCATGTGGCTGAGCTTGCCCTCGTGCACGGCGGGGTGCGCGCAGTACAGGTACGCGGTGATCGCGAACTTGAGGAAGCTGTCGCCGACCGTCTCCAGCCGCTCGAGGTTGATGCCGTCGTTTGCGTTACTTGTCTGTGTCTCTGTCTGTGTCTCTGTCTGTGTCTCTACCTGCTTGCTGCGCATGTGGCTGAGCTTGCCCTCGTGCACGGCGGGGTGCGCGCAGTACAGGTACGCGGTGATCGCGAACTTGAGGAAGCTGTCGCCGACCGTCTCCAGCCGCTCGAGGTTGATGCCGTCGTTTGCGTTACTTGTCTGTGTCTCTGTCTGTGTCTCTGTCTGTGTCTCTACCTGCTTGCTGCGCATGTGGCTGAGCTTGCCCTCGTGCACGGCGGGGTGCGCGCAGTACAGGTACGCGGTGATCGCGAACTTGAGGAAGCTGTCGCCGACCGTCTCCAGCCGCTCGAGGTTGATGCCGTCGTTTGCGTTACTTGTCTGTGTCTCTGTCTGTGTCTCTGTCTGTGTCTCTACCTGCTTGCTGCGCATGTGGCTGAGCTTGCCCTCGTGCACGGCGGGGTGCGCGCAGTACAGGTACGCGGTGATCGCGAACTTGAGGAAGCTGTCGCCGACCGTCTCCAGCCGCTCGAGGTTGATGCCGTCGTTTGCGTTACTTGTCTGTGTCTCTGTCTGTGTCTCTGTCTGTGTCTCTACCTGCTTGCTGCGCATGTGGCTGAGCTTGCCCTCGTGCACGGCGGGGTGCGCGCAGTACAGGTACGCGGTGATCGCGAACTTGAGGAAGCTGTCGCCGACCGTCTCCAGCCGCTCGAGGTTGATGCCGTCGTTTGCGTTACTTGTCTGTGTCTCTGTCTGTGTCTCTGTCTGTGTCTCTACCTGCTTGCTGCGCATGTGGCTGAGCTTGCCCTCGTGCACGGCGGGGTGCGCGCAGTACAGGTACGCGGTGATCGCGAACTTGAGGAAGCTGTCGCCGACCGTCTCCAGCCGCTCGAGGTTGATGCCGTCGTTTGCGTTACTTGTCTGTGTCTCTGTCTGTGTCTCTGTCTGTGTCTCTACCTGCTTGCTGCGCATGTGGCTGAGCTTGCCCTCGTGCACGGCGGGGTGCGCGCAGTACAGGTACGCGGTGATCGCGAACTTGAGGAAGCTGTCGCCGACCGTCTCCAGCCGCTCGAGGTTGATGCCGTCGTTTGCGTTACTTGTCTGTGTCTCTGTCTGTGTCTCTGTCTGTGTCTCTACCTGCTTGCTGCGCATGTGGCTGAGCTTGCCCTCGTGCACGGCGGGGTGCGCGCAGTACAGGTACGCGGTGATCGCGAACTTGAGGAAGCTGTCGCCGACCGTCTCCAGCCGCTCGAGGTTGATGCCGTCGTTTGCGTTACTTGTCTGTGTCTCTGTCTGTGTCTCTGTCTGTGTCTCTACCTGCTTGCTGCGCATGTGGCTGAGCTTGCCCTCGTGCACGGCGGGGTGCGCGCAGTACAGGTACGCGGTGATCGCGAACTTGAGGAAGCTGTCGCCGACCGTCTCCAGCCGCTCGAGGTTGATGCCGTCGTTTGCGTTACTTGTCTGTGTCTCTGTCTGTGTCTCTGTCTGTGTCTCTACCTGCTTGCTGCGCATGTGGCTGAGCTTGCCCTCGTGCACGGCGGGGTGCGCGCAGTACAGGTACGCGGTGATCGCGAACTTGAGGAAGCTGTCGCCGACCGTCTCCAGCCGCTCGAGGTTGATGCCGTCGTTTGCGTTTGACATTGTAAGGGCCTAGGGAAGAATAGGTAATACATATAAGACTTTAATTTATTCAATTGTCAAGTGATATCGTATTTTGTTTACGTGACATAGTGTTAGTCAAGAGGTAGTCCAGTCACATTCGGCTTTCACCTCGGAATTGGAGACAATAAGCTGAAAATCGTGTACAGCTTCATTTTAACGTTCTAAATGAGATGTCCCATCCCAGGCCCGCACCATGTACGTGGTACCAAAAAATCGATAAAATATTGCTATTTCCATTAAAAATACAATAAAACATTTTTGGTCCGTAATTTAGTGGCTTAAAATAAAATCAATTACATAATTGTTCACTTTACTTCGTAAAGATGGCAACTGTAATTTTTTTCTTTACTGGGATTTACAGCTTTGGGCCCCAGCTTTTTTAGGGCGTTTGTAACCTAAAAATATAAATACTTTGTGAAATATACTGCATACTGTCAAAACAAAAATAAACTGACGGACAAACGACATAAACGTCATTCAAGTTTCAAAGATACGTCTTGGTATATTTTTTACTTTACTCTATGGATGCGTCCTCCGCCATATTGTACTGAGTTGCAATATTGTGGTATAATTTATTGTTTCAGCCAAAAAAATAAGGTTTTCCATAAGAAGTGGAGTGATTAAAACTGTAGTACACTTATTGGCCTATATTTAGGTATAGCGTACATGGACCAGGCCGAGGCTTCATCCATTTCTGGGACATCTCCTTTTATCTCAAGTCTCATAATATCTCGTGTCAGCGTGACACGTAAGTTATCCAAGGTCAAAAGTCACGTAATCAAGCAAGCGCTCTGACCATTAGGATCCCGAGACCGTTTGTGGTGGTACAAGAGACGCTGGTTTTGCCGTCTGACCCACCTAAGATCAGATGATTTTTTTCTTAGTTTATAATTTTTTAATATTTTTAAGCCTACTCAAACTAAGAGTACTCACTTGTAATATAACACTAGGGCTCGGCCCAGGATGTCCCTCTAACACTGGTTGGAAGTCGAAGTCAAACTCCTTCCCTTGACTCCTACCCTCCTGGTAATAAGGCTTAAATTCCGGTACCGTGTCCCATCTGAAAAGAAATAACAATAATAGATTCATTCACTGGACTAACTCATCCATGAGAGTGTTTGCGATTGAAAAATCCGCTAGATGGCAGTAGGTAGGCGTAAGGTCTAACTGGTATGTGATTGGTGAATTTTGACATGACATTGACAGATATGTCAAAATTCATCAATCACATACCAGTTAGACCCTACGCCTGCCTACTGCCATCTAGCGGATTTTTCATATGCGAAAACTTTCACTGCCTAGCCTTGAGAAAGCTCGAAGCTTGTGCTATGGATGCTAAGGAACGGAAAAGATATACTATATTAAATACATTTATAAACGCGTGTGAAAATTTTATGTAAATTATTTCCGTCTCAACATGATTCTATGTAACTTTAGTGACTTCTCCCGTTTTCCCAACATTTCCCTTCACTTTTCTGCTCCTATTGAATGTAGCGTGATGAAAAGAATCCTATAATCTGCCCAGGAGTATGAATACTAATTGTAACAAGTTTAGTTTAAATCCGTCGAGTAGTTTTTGTTTTTATAAGGGACATACAGACCGACAGACAGAGAGACAAAAAAATATTGTTTGCATTTGTGGCATCAGTATCGATCACTAATCACCCCCTGACAGTTATTTTTAAAATATATTCAAGTACAGAATTGACCTCTCTACAGATATAATTATAAGTATAGATGAGTTCAAATACGTTGAAATGACGTACCTGCTTATTTTCTCCACATAATTATCTCTACTATCAAAACCGACATTGACTACTTTCTCATTAACATAGTTAGGCGAGTCTATATCAACATCGATCATAGAGAAACAGTTCAACTTTTTAACATCAGCTTCGGGCAACGAGCTTTTAAGCCGTTCTAATAATTTTCTTTTATTTCTCTCTATACTTTCTAGAGTTATTTGGCCGTCTATGGTTTTAAGCTCCTCACTGCCGTACGGGAATAATTCTGATAGCACCTGAAAGAAAGAAACAAAATATTATTATTTTATCATTTGAAGACGAAATGAATCGTAACAAAAAATACAGGGTGGAATTTTGAAATGGGTCGTTAAGGGCAGGTACTTTAACTGTCACAGTTACAAAAAAAAACGCTGTAAGGCAAGCATGCTTAACTTTCTGTAATATTTTGATCTGCAGTAAAATAAATTTTTGTGTCAAACGATCTTATTTCATGTAAGGATTAAATGTTTTCAAGGGACAAATATTTACAAGAAACAGGATCGACTGGCTTGAATAAAAAATCGGCCCATAACCTGCCTGTATAACAAACTTAATCAAAAACCTTTCAGTAGTTTCTCATCCTTCTTAGTCCGTGATTGACTGACATACATCCAAACAAACAAACTTTCACATTTACAATATTAGTATGAATAAAAATGTTACCAACCTGGTCGTGGGGTTTGATGCTCGGCTGAGGCCTATGGTCTTTAGTCTCTGGCAGCATGTCTTTGATAGCTTGATCGGATTTGACGAGATTCCCATTGGTGAGAATTTCCTTTTCATGTTCGACGACTGCAGACCGGAATTTTTCTATGTACTGTAAACAAAATATATTTTTTTAACAAAAATATTGTTAACTAGCGTTCCGGTACGTGCTTCGCTACGTGTGGTAAATGAAGAACCGATATTGTGCAAACTTCACATAAACCAATAGATAGTCCAAACAAACCCTGAATACTCCACATCTGCGACGTCACGTAATGAATGAACGAGTGAACGAATGATTGATTGAATGAACGGATTCGTTACCTGTCTTGGCGCGTCTCTTTCAGCAGCTTATCCCCTGTACTGCTGTAGGTCTTGCGTGAACGATAAATGAGGGAGTGAACGAATGAATGAACGAGTCTATTACTTATTAAGAGAGTTAGCGGAACGAATGAGGCGCTCATCTGTGGAAATACCTCCTTACAGAAGACCACAGTGAAGTTGCACATCGTAACTGTTGAGCTATGTTTCTGCTGGTGATTGAAGTCGCCAGAGTTCAGTTGGGGAGGGTATGGGGTCTTACAGGCAGGCAACGCTTCTGCGACTCTTGTGCGGTTGTTGATGTCCATGGGCAGCGGTGATCACTTACCATTAGGTGACCCTCTTGTTCGTTTGCCTCCCTATGACATAAAGATTAATACCTGTTTCGGCGCGTCTCCTTCAGCAGCGTATGCCTTCCACTCCCGCAGGTCTCTGGCGTCGTCAAGGACGTCGCGCTGCGGCTGCGGTTTCGCTCGTCGCCGTTGTTCCACATCAACTGCCTCGGCGGCCGTCGCGTGATGAATGAGTGAGTATAGGATCTATTGAATGAATGAAGTTTATTACCTGTCTTGACGCGTCTCCTTGAGCAGCGTGTCACTTCCCCTACCGCAGGTCGCGTGATGAATGAACGATTGAACCCATGATTGAATGAATGAACGACTTTGTCACCTGTCTAGGCGCGTCTCCTTCAGCAGCGTACCCCCTCCACTCTCGCAGGTCGCGCGCGTCGTCCGCGACGTCTCGCTGCGGCTGCGGTTTTGCTCGTCTCCGTTGTTCTACGTCAACCGCTTCCGCTTCGCGGGCTGTCTTGTACTCGATACGGACACCCATCGCTAGGAAACACAATTAAAAACAATTTAGTTAAAATAGCCTTCCGTCGCGGTTAATTCCTTTTTTCAAAAATCCCCCCTTCACCCCACATTACCGGAATAACAAGTACCCTATGTTGTGCGGGGACAGTGTAGCTAGCTAAAAGTGAAAGAATTATTCAGGTTTATTATTTATTTCGGTCCAGTAGTTTTTAAGTTATTCGTTACATACAAAAATCACTCTCTTCTTTATTTTTATATAATTTTAGTGTGGATGTAGATAACTTTATACTTAAGTCTATACTGACTGTCGATAGAGCAAAATTTATACTTTCTAGTGCGGAAAACTTCTTGAGAATCAGGTGAGGTTTTCTGTTAATTAGAAGTACTAAAGTACTAGGTATTTGACTGTGATATACGCTAATATTATAAAGAGGAAAGATTGTTTTTTTTTTTATTTTTGTATGTAACGCATAAACTCAAAAACTACTGAACCGAATTGAATGATTCTTTCACTGTTGGCTAGCTACACTATCCTCGGTTAACATAGGGTACTTTTGATCCCGGAAATATGGGAGGAAGGGGTGATTAGGGTAGTCTTACATAAAAAGGCACAGATACATACATAAATAGTATTAGCTAACGCTACAAAAAGATTAATTAATTTTTAATTACCGTTCTTGCTCCAGAAACCGCTGGAGTCATTCTCTTCATCGCTCTCGGTGTTCAGATCAGAGTCATCTGTGTCGAAATCGCTAAAAAATAATGTCACACCATGTGGTTATGAAAACTTAATTAATTTTAATGCAATTTCGTTTCTTACACCTCGCTCGATGGTCTACTAAGTGGAAAAAGAACCGGGCCGTGGTTTCGAGGTGCTGAGTTCGATTCCCGAGTCGGGCAAAGTGTTAATTTTTCTGAACAGTTCGGGTTCGTGATCGACAACTCTTATTTTGCAAGCGTTTAACGGGAACCTAAAGCTGTTTTTTCACATTTTAAATGTCTTTTGTTTCGCAAAATTATGAAAAAAATATTTGTCATGGATATTCTTATGCCTGATGGCTGGCCAAATAGATGGTTACTACTTACAATATTGTATATCAATTCATTCAACTTAATATACTCTAACGTAAGCTATTACATATCTTTCATTAATTAATTAGTTTATTCATTCATTCACTCATTCATTCATTCATTCATTTACTCATTCATTCACTCACTCATTTACATACTCATTCTTTCCAAGAAATAAGAATAATAGTCAACTTACCTCGACATATAGGAACAGTCACTTTCCGCCATAGAGAATGTCCTGGTTGGATTAAATTGACTTTTGGGCTTCTCTATAGGGTCACACCAGTTTGTTCCACCTGAAAACAAAATGTAGTATTATTTGTATTTCTTTATACAATTATTGGTGAAACCGCATGCGACTCTGTCCGGGGGGATTTCAGTTTCTACTATACGTAAAGTCTTCCTCGGCAACTGTATTTTCAAATCCAGAAATATGATATTAACGCGTTTAAACAAACAAACAAACTCTTCAGCTTTATTATATTATAGTATAGATGAGATTTGGCATGTAGGTTACTTTGAGTTATCCTTTTTTTATGAAATTGGGAGTCCGATTTGTGTACAATGCCACCGCTACAATCGACTTACTATTATACTGCTTATTAGCCGCTCGTACATGACAAAAGATTCCAATATTTTACTGATAACTTGCTTCAAATGTTGTTTATTTAAGACAAAAATGGAAGGCCAAAAAAAACCACTTTTACCTGATGCTGAAGTGCAGAAAGTCAGGTTTGAAGGCAAAGGTTCCATATACTCATCATATTCCATGGAATCTGGTATCGATGAGGCCATGTCATTACTCCATGTACCAATCTCGAAACCCTGTAAAAGGATATAAAAATATATCTTCATACTATTGTCTGGTTTTTTAGCATAAGAAAGAACGAAATGTAATTAAAAGCACTTTTTAAGACAAGCGAAAATATGCCGTAAAAAGTCTATGATTATGTTTAGTTTCACTCATTTCCGTTTCAATTCTGTCAAACTCATTAAAGTTTGCACATTAAAATACCTAAAAAAGCAGAGGTTATAAACAAAAACGGAAGTCCAAATTATATGCACTTGGCACAAATGCCATTAGCTTAGCGATGATCGAATACATCGTGAGGAAACCTGCACATGCTGATAGCATTTGACTTAAGTTCAATTAGATCTGAATGTGTAACCATGATCCAATCTGTCTGGTTCCCCTCTATGTGTTACGAAGGTCTGATGGCAGTCGCTTCACTGTAATAACCAGACTCGCCAAATCCTGGATCATGGTCAAGGCGGACCCCGCACAGAAACTGAATAATAATGGATGGAGGACTTAGGTTCCACAATCATGTTGTTGAAGTCGTAAAAACCTGCTTCTATCGACTCAAGGTCCTTTACAGGATACGTCCCTATTTGAGTGTCGATGTAAGGGTAAAGCTCTGTGAATCGTTAATTCTTTCCAAACTTAATTATGCTGACTCAGTAATAGGCGAATGTCTCTTTGGTTATACAAAGAGGCTCATTCAGAGAGTTCAGAATGCTTGTACCCGGTTTTGTTTTCCAATTCCTCGCCGTGCTCATATCACACCGTATTTGAACCAGCACAACTTCATGACGATGGAGTCTCGACGTCTTCACCATTTTTCTACTCTTTTATTTGGAATTATTAAAAGCAAGACACCGCCTTATTTATATGAAAAGCTACAGTTTTCGCAACGACCCCTAAGAAAGGCTTCCCGTTTGGTTTGTGAGCGGACCAACACGGCTGCGTTTCGTGGCAGCTTCCGATATGCTGCCACGAAATGCTGGAACAATATACCACCTCCCATCAGGAATGTTTCCAGTGTTGAATGTTTTAGAAGGAGATTAAAATTGCATATCTTATACCTCCAAAGCCATTAAACCTGTGTTGTTCTTGCTTACTGCTTGGGTACTTAGCATGTACTATTTGCTTTAGAAATGTATAATTTTTATTTATATGTCTATCATGTTAACTGTCTGACGTTGGCGCGCGCAGTACTGACACTGTTTATTTTTAGGGTGTCCACGGAAGATCAGCGTCGTGGAGCCGCTGGGCTCCTCGACAAATGCTGAGTGGACTCCCATTCATTGCGTACTAATTGTGTAAATTGTATTGTATTGTTTTTTTGGCAATGAATAAATGACTTTATTCTTATTCTTATTCTTAATAAACGCTAGGAGGCGGATTTTATTTATTGGAACTGTAAAATAAACAACAGAATATAATATACAATATACTATGAACTTACACTTTCAGCATCTTCTTTCTCAGCAAGGATATCGTTGATCGTCTTTTCTTTGTTTTCTTCTGTTCCCTTCTGCGAATTATCATTCTCTTTCTCTTCCTGGTCTCTGAATTAAGAATTATTATTATTATATTAGCCCATATCGTCCCACTGCAGGGCAAAGGCCTCGCCCTTCGTTTTCCAGTTTGCACGGTGGGGCGACGACGTTGATACCTACAGAAAAGACTTGGCAGAGTTCGCCTTGAACCGTGTTTACTAAAATTTAGAAGGCAATGCTTGTAGCAATTGACTTTGTTGTTACACTAAGTATTATTATTTCATTATTATATACTATTCTTTTTTTAAATTATTGCATGCAATGAATTAAAAACGCGGGATTCGAACCCACGACCTCCGCGGTTTCTAGGACAGCGTTCTAACCACTACACCACGGAAGCAGTTTAGGGCATCTCTAAAGTCTTAACATAAATAACATGGTCTTGCTTTCATTTTCATAATTTTTACATTGAATACCTTACATACGAGATCCATTGGAGATTATTATATGTAATTGCAGACAGCAGTATGAGTATCTGTTAAGTAATCAAATCATAACTTACTTGGAATCCTTATCTTTGTCTTCCTTCTTCGTGTTTTGTTCATCATCTTTCTTCTTTTCGCCTTTCTCCGAGTCCGCACTAAGTACCTGTGAATGAGATAATTTTCTAAACGTCAAGTATCGGACTATCCAACGCAAATTTATTTTATTACTTCGTACCAGAAGTTCCTGAGAAAAGCGCGTTCAAACAAACTTCTCAGAATAATTATATTATTTATTTATTTATAAAAACTTTATTGACCACACAAGTAAGTAAGGTACAAAAGGCGGACTTAACGCTTAAAGCATTATCTACCAGTCGACCTTTAGAAAATCGAAATGTTTAAATGCGGTAAAGAACAAACTAAAACATTTTTAAAGATAATCAAATTACCAAAACAAAATATTATCATGGAATAAAAATACAGAAATAAGATCAAATATTATAAATATACACATAAAATTTATGATGATGTTCTATATACAGTATATAAGCGGCCGCCCGCGACTTCGTCCGCGTGGATGTCGGTTTTCATTATACGAATGTTTTTTCCCGCTAACTCCCGTTCCCGTGGGAATTTTGCAATATCCTTTTGCAACTAAGCATCAAGTTTACTAAGGGACCTGCAAGTAGTTTAGATTTTCCATACAAACTTCCACCCCCTCATTTCGGAGAAGTGGGGGGTTGGAATGGGTCAAAAAGTAGCCTATGTTCTGTCTCAGGGTCTAAAGATTGTCTGTACCAAATTTCATCAAAATCGGTTGCGAGGTTTAAGCGGGAAAGCATAACAGACAGACAGACAGACAGACAGACAGACAGAGTTACTTTCGCATTTATAATATTAGTTGGGATTAGTTGGGATAATATTAGTTGGGATGAGTAGAGATGTAATTTGTTTATATAACAAAAACTAAAGCGAACTGTGACAAATTGACTCGTGAATTTTTCGTATTCGTTCCTACATATTTAAACAACTCACCTCAGCTAAACTCCATCCGAAGTCCAACGGAGGCCACTTGAACCCTGGGCATGTTTTCTCGTCAATCTTCGGTATGCCCAGACCGACGTCGATAGCCACAGCTCTTCTTATTTCATCTGCTATTAGAAGAGCGTTGATTCTGTAACAAGCACACTTTATTAGTATCATATAAATTGTCTTACTTTTTTACCTCTCACTTTTCACCCCCTCTTACTAATGTTTCCCTATTACCCCTACTTTAAAAAACTGTTGTATCGCCTTCTTTCTTTCTTCCTCCCTTATAAGGGAGCGTTTCCACATAATCTGAGCTGCACGGAGCTGAGCAGAGACGTGTAAAAATTGACTTTTTACCCTTACACATTTCTCCAATTTTAAAAAGATGGAGTATTCTCCCTTTTCCTTTTTACGTGTTTCTCCTTCTCTTTCTCTTTCTCTAACTCACACTCTCTCTATCTCCCTCTATCTCCCTCTCTCTCTCTTTGAGTGCCCCTCTCTCTCTCTCTCTCCCTATCTATCTATCTATCTCTCTCTCTCTCTGTGTGTGTGTGTCTGTGTCTGTCTCTCTCTCTTTGTGTGTGTCTCTCTCTCTCTTTGTATTTGTCTCTCTCTGTGTGTGTGTCTGTCTTTCTCTGTGTGAATGTGTATTTCTCTCTCCCTCTTGATCTCCCCCCCCCTCACCTGTACAGCACGCAGGGCAGCGCGACTGTCGCGAACCACAGCGGCGCGGCGAAGGGGTGCACGCGGCACAGCTCCGGCACCAGGATCTGCTTCTGGTCGAGGCGGTCGCTCGTGTGTGTCTCTCTCTCTGTGTGTGTGTGTCTGTCTCTCTCTATGTGTGTGTGTGTGTGTGTCTGTCTCTCTCTGTGCGTGTCTGTCTCTCTCTCTGTGTGTCTCTCTCCCCCCCCTCACCTGTAGAGCACGCAGGGCAGCGCGACGGTCGCGAACCACAGCGGCGCGGCGAAGGGGTGCACGCGGCACAGCTCCGGCACCAGGATCTGCTTCTGGTCCAGGCGGTCGCTCGTGTGTGTCTCTCTCTCTGTGTGTGTGTGTGTGTGTGTGTCTGTCTCTCTCTGTGTGTGTATGTCTCTCTTTCTATCTCACCCCTCCCCCACTCTCTCTCTCCCTCACCTGTAGAGCACGCAGGGCAGCGCGACGGTCGCGAACCACAGCGGCGCGGCGAAGGGGTGCACGCGGCACAGCTCCGGCACCAGGATCTGCTTCTGGTCGAGGCGGTCGCGCTTGGCTCGGCGGTTTCTTTCTTTGCATTACTCTCAAGCCCATATTCCTCCCTCCCTTACTTGCTGAATTGGATATGGATAGATTTTTCTCCTCTTCTCTCTTTTTTTTTCTTACTGACACCCTCATCTCTCTCCCTATTCCTCTCTCTCTCTCCCTATTCCTCTCTCTCTCCCTATTCCTCCCTCCACCTATCCCGAGCTCTTTCTCTTCCTATCTCTCTCTCTCTCCCAATCCCTCGCACTCTCTCTCTCTTTCCCCCTCTCTTTGCCTATACCCCCTCTCTCTCCCTATCCCCCCTATCTCCCTATCCCTCTCTCCCTATTCCCCTCTCTCCCTACCCCTCTCTCTCCCTTTACCTACCTCTCCCTATTCCCCTCTCTCTCCCCATTCCTCTCTCCCAATATCCCTCTCTCTCCCTATCCCTCACTCTCCCTATCCATCTCTCTCCCTATCCCTCTCCCTCCCTATCCCTCTTTCTCTCCCTATCCATATCTCTCTCTCTCACCTTACAGCACGCAGGGCAGCGCGACTGTCGCGAACCACAGCGGCGCGGCGAAGGGGTGCACGCGGCACAGCTCCGGCACCAGGATCTGCTTCTGGTCCAGGCGGTCGCGCTTGGCTCGGCAGTTTCCTACTTTTCGTAACTCTCAAGTCTCAACCATACTTCCCTTCCCTTCCTTGCTGAATTGGATATGGATGGATTTTTCTCCTCTTCTCTCATTTTTTTTTCTCTACTGACACCCTCATCTCTCTCCCTATCCCTCTCCCTATTCCTCTCTCTCTCTATTTCTCTCCCTCTCTCTATTTCTCTCCCTCTCTCTATTTCTCTCCCTATTTCTCCCTCTATCTATTTCTCTCCCTATTCCTCCCTCCACCAATCCCGAGCTCTTTGTCTTTTTATCTCTCTCTCTCTCTCTCTCTCTCTCTCTCTCCCTATCCCTCGCACTCTCTCCCTTTCCCCTCTCTCTGCCTATACCCCCTCTCCCTTCCTATCCCTATCTCTCCCAATCTCTCTCTCTCCCTAACCCTCTCTTACACTCCCTCACCTGTAGAGCACGCAGGGCAGCGCGACTGTCGCGAACCACAGCGGCGCGGCGAAGGGGTGCACGCGGCATAGCTCGGGCACCAGGATCTGCTTCTGGTCGAGCCGGTCGCGCTTGGCTCGCCGGGTGCGTTCTGACGAGACGGGTAGGGCCACGCCCTTTCTGTTCACGTATCTGGTGAAAGAAACAGGTGGATTATATAGTTAAACAAAAGAGCAATACATTAAAGTATTCTGAAATAAAATTAAGCTGCATGTGACTACTTTACGGTCGCAACCCAGTGTTAGGTTTATCCGTGACGCCTGCGCTCGACCTACGGCCTCTCACAATTTTATGTTTCTGTAATTTATTTCTTTTTGAGGATTTCGCCCTAGGCAAAAGATAAAACTTTGAACAATAACGTTTCGAACTTCAACTTATGCAAGACGAGGACTGCGGCCTCGCATGCAATCCGTAATAAAGCAGCAAATATTGCATTTTCTACTGATTGCGCCCTACGCGGCGCTTTTCCTCAGCCATTATCATGTATATTTGAACACCTCTGTATTGGTAAGGTGTATAAGGTGTAAGACCATAGATATACAAAAACCCAAGATGCACAATCTCGAACAAAAGTAACAGCCAATACTGTCACCAAAACCTCGCCAAATCTAAGTGTCAAATTATGAACATTATTGTTTGCAAATTAAAACTTATGCAGATTAGTTAAGATTGTTTTCACAAGGAAGTGTTCAAAATTGCGAAGACGCGGGTGACACAAGACTGTTTGAAATAAGTGCATTCTGCGCTTATTTCTTGGGGATGTTTTTGAGACGTTGATTGTGCATCTTGGGTTTTTGTGTATCAATGTGTAGGACTGTACAATTCCCTCTTACTTAACCCTACTCTTTCTCATTCTCTATAACTCTCTTCGTACGTCCAGCATCTGCTTGTGCTGCGTCAGGGTCACGCCGTACTTGCTGCGGTAGTACTCTCTCTCTCTCTCACCTGGGCGTGAGCAGGTTGAGCCGGGCGCTGGTGTGGTCCACGTCCAGCAGCGGCTGCTTGTGCTGCGTCAGGGTCACGCCGTACTTGCTGCGGTAGTACTCTCTCTCTCTCTCACCTGGGCGTGAGCAGGTTGAGCCGGGCGCTGGTGTGGTCCACGTCCAGCAGCGGCTGCTTGTGCTGCGTCAGGGTCACGCCGTACTTGCTGCGGTAGTACTCTCTCTCTCTCTCACCTGGGCGTGAGCAGGTTGAGCCGGGCGCTGGTGTGGTCCACGTCCAGCAGCGGCTGCTTGTGCTGCGTCAGGGTCACGCCGTACTTGCTGCGGTAGTACTCTCTCTCTCTCTCACCTGGGCGTGAGCAGGTTGAGCCGGGCGCTGGTGTGGTCCACGTCCAGCAGCGGCTGCTTGTGCTGCGTCAGGGTCACGCCGTACTTGCTGCGGTAGTACTCTCTCTCTCTCTCACCTGGGCGTGAGCAGGTTGAGCCGGGCGCTGGTGTGGTCCACGTCCAGCAGCGGCTGCTTGTGCTGCGTCAGGGTCACGCCGTACTTGCTGCGGTAGTACTCTCTCTCTCTCTCACCTGGGCGTGAGCAGGTTGAGCCGGGCGCTGGTGTGGTCCACGTCCAGCAGCGGCTGCTTGTGCTGCGTCAGGGTCACGCCGTACTTGCTGCGGTAGTACTCTCTCTCTCTCTCACCTGGGCGTGAGCAGGTTGAGCCGGGCGCTGGTGTGGTCCACGTCCAGCAGCGGCTGCTTGTGCTGCGTCAGGGTCACGCCGTACTTGCTGCGGTAGTACTCTCTCTCTCTCTCACCTGGGCGTGAGCAGGTTGAGCCGGGCGCTGGTGTGGTCCACGTCCAGCAGCGGCTGCTTGTGCTGCGTCAGGGTCACGCCGTACTTGCTGCGGTAGTACTCTCTCTCTCTCTCACCTGGGCGTGAGCAGGTTGAGCCGGGCGCTGGTGTGGTCCACGTCCAGCAGCGGCTGCTTGTGCTGCGTCAGGGTCACGCCGTACTTGCTGCGGTAGTACTCTCTCTCTCTCTCACCTGGGCGTGAGCAGGTTGAGCCGGGCGCTGGTGTGGTCCACGTCCAGCAGCGGCTGCTTGTGCTGCGTCAGGGTCACGCCGTACTTGCTGCGGTAGTACTCTCTCTCTCTCTCACCTGGGCGTGAGCAGGTTGAGCCGGGCGCTGGTGTGGTCCACGTCCAGCAGCGGCTGCTTGTGCTGCGTCAGGGTCACGCCGTACTTGCTGCGGTAGTACTCTCTCTCTCTCTCACCTGGGCGTGAGCAGGTTGAGCCGGGCGCTGGTGTGGTCCACGTCCAGCAGCGGCTGCTTGTGCTGCGTCAGGGTCACGCCGTACTTGCTGCGGTAGTACTCTCTCTCTCTCTCACCTGGGCGTGAGCAGGTTGAGCCGGGCGCTGGTGTGGTCCACGTCCAGCAGCGGCTGCTTGTGCTGCGTCAGGGTCACGCCGTACTTGCTGCGGTAGTACTCTCTCTCTCTCTCACCTGGGCGTGAGCAGGTTGAGCCGGGCGCTGGTGTGGTCCACGTCCAGCAGCGGCTGCTTGTGCTGCGTCAGGGTCACGCCGTACTTGCTGCGGTAGTACTCTCTCTCTCTCTCACCTGGGCGTGAGCAGGTTGAGCCGGGCGCTGGTGTGGTCCACGTCCAGCAGCGGCTGCTTGTGCTGCGTCAGGGTCACGCCGTACTTGCTGCGGTAGTACTCTCTCTCTCTCTCACCTGGGCGTGAGCAGGTTGAGCCGGGCGCTGGTGTGGTCCACGTCCAGCAGCGGCTGCTTGTGCTGCGTCAGGGTCACGCCGTACTTGCTGCGGTAGTACTCTCTCTCTCTCTCACCTGGGCGTGAGCAGGTTGAGCCGGGCGCTGGTGTGGTCCACGTCCAGCAGCGGCTGCTTGTGCTGCGTCAGGGTCACGCCGTACTTGCTGCGGTAGTACTCTCTCTCTCTCTCACCTGGGCGTGAGCAGGTTGAGCCGGGCGCTGGTGTGGTCCACGTCCAGCAGCGGCTGCTTGTGCTGCGTCAGGGTCACGCCGTACTTGCTGCGGTAGTACTCTCTCTCTCTCTCACCTGGGCGTGAGCAGGTTGAGCCGGGCGCTGGTGTGGTCCACGTCCAGCAGCGGCTGCTTGTGCTGCGTCAGGGTCACGCCGTACTTGCTGCGGTAGTACTCTCTCTCTCTCTCACCTGGGCGTGAGCAGGTTGAGCCGGGCGCTGGTGTGGTCCACGTCCAGCAGCGGCTGCTTGTGCTGCGTCAGGGTCACGCCGTACTTGCTGCGGTAGTACTCTCTCTCTCTCTCACCTGGGCGTGAGCAGGTTGAGCCGGGCGCTGGTGTGGTCCACGTCCAGCAGCGGCTGCTTGTGCTGCGTCAGGGTCACGCCGTACTTGCTGCGGTAGTACTCTCTCTCTCTCTCACCTGGGCGTGAGCAGGTTGAGCCGGGCGCTGGTGTGGTCCACGTCCAGCAGCGGCTGCTTGTGCTGCGTCAGGGTCACGCCGTACTTGCTGCGGTAGTACTCTCTCTCTCTCTCACCTGGGCGTGAGCAGGTTGAGCCGGGCGCTGGTGTGGTCCACGTCCAGCAGCGGCTGCTTGTGCTGCGTCAGGGTCACGCCGTACTTGCTGCGGTAGTACTCTCTCTCTCTCTCACCTGGGCGTGAGCAGGTTGAGCCGGGCGCTGGTGTGGTCCACGTCCAGCAGCGGCTGCTTGTGCTGCGTCAGGGTCACGCCGTACTTGCTGCGGTAGTACTCTCTCTCTCTCTCACCTGGGCGTGAGCAGGTTGAGCCGGGCGCTGGTGTGGTCCACGTCCAGCAGCGGCTGCTTGTGCTGCGTCAGGGTCACGCCGTACTTGCTGCGGTAGTACTCTCTCTCTCTCTCACCTGGGCGTGAGCAGGTTGAGCCGGGCGCTGGTGTGGTCCACGTCCAGCAGCGGCTGCTTGTGCTGCGTCAGGGTCACGCCGTACTTGCTGCGGTAGTACTCTCTCTCTCTCTCACCTGGGCGTGAGCAGGTTGAGCCGGGCGCTGGTGTGGTCCACGTCCAGCAGCGGCTGCTTGTGCTGCGTCAGGGTCACGCCGTACTTGCTGCGGTAGTACTCTCTCTCTCTCTCACCTGGGCGTGAGCAGGTTGAGCCGGGCGCTGGTGTGGTCCACGTCCAGCAGCGGCTGCTTGTGCTGCGTCAGGGTCACGCCGTACTTGCTGCGGTAGTACTCTCTCTCTCTCTCACCTGGGCGTGAGCAGGTTGAGCCGGGCGCTGGTGTGGTCCACGTCCAGCAGCGGCTGCTTGTGCTGCGTCAGGGTCACGCCGTACTTGCTGCGGTAGTACTCTCTCTCTCTCTCACCTGGGCGTGAGCAGGTTGAGCCGGGCGCTGGTGTGGTCCACGTCCAGCAGCGGCTGCTTGTGCTGCGTCAGGGTCACGCCGTACTTGCTGCGGTAGTACTCTCTCTCTCTCTCACCTGGGCGTGAGCAGGTTGAGCCGGGCGCTGGTGTGGTCCACGTCCAGCAGCGGCTGCTTGTGCTGCGTCAGGGTCACGCCGTACTTGCTGCGGTAGTACTCTCTCTCTCTCTCACCTGGGCGTGAGCAGGTTGAGCCGGGCGCTGGTGTGGTCCACGTCCAGCAGCGGCTGCTTGTGCTGCGTCAGGGTCACGCCGTACTTGCTGCGGTAGTACTCTCTCTCTCTCTCACCTGGGCGTGAGCAGGTTGAGCCGGGCGCTGGTGTGGTCCACGTCCAGCAGCGGCTGCTTGTGCTGCGTCAGGGTCACGCCGTACTTGCTGCGGTAGTACTCTCTCTCTCTCTCACCTGGGCGTGAGCAGGTTGAGCCGGGCGCTGGTGTGGTCCACGTCCAGCAGCGGCTGCTTGTGCTGCGTCAGGGTCACGCCGTACTTGCTGCGGTAGTACTCTCTCTCTCTCTCACCTGGGCGTGAGCAGGTTGAGCCGGGCGCTGGTGTGGTCCACGTCCAGCAGCGGCTGCTTGTGCTGCGTCAGGGTCACGCCGTACTTGCTGCGGTAGTACTCTCTCTCTCTCTCACCTGGGCGTGAGCAGGTTGAGCCGGGCGCTGGTGTGGTCCACGTCCAGCAGCGGCTGCTTGTGCTGCGTCAGGGTCACGCCGTACTTGCTGCGGTAGTACTCTCTCTCTCTCTCACCTGGGCGTGAGCAGGTTGAGCCGGGCGCTGGTGTGGTCCACGTCCAGCAGCGGCTGCTTGTGCTGCGTCAGGGTCACGCCGTACTTGCTGCGGTAGTACTCTCTCTCTCTCTCACCTGGGCGTGAGCAGGTTGAGCCGGGCGCTGGTGTGGTCCACGTCCAGCAGCGGCTGCTTGTGCTGCGTCAGGGTCACGCCGTACTTGCTGCGGTAGTACTCTCTCTCTCTCTCACCTGGGCGTGAGCAGGTTGAGCCGGGCGCTGGTGTGGTCCACGTCCAGCAGCGGCTGCTTGTGCTGCGTCAGGGTCACGCCGTACTTGCTGCGGTAGTACTCTCTCTCTCTCTCACCTGGGCGTGAGCAGGTTGAGCCGGGCGCTGGTGTGGTCCACGTCCAGCAGCGGCTGCTTGTGCTGCGTCAGGGTCACGCCGTACTTGCTGCGGTAGTACTCTCTCTCTCTCTCACCTGGGCGTGAGCAGGTTGAGCCGGGCGCTGGTGTGGTCCACGTCCAGCAGCGGCTGCTTGTGCTGCGTCAGGGTCACGCCGTACTTGCTGCGGTAGTACTCTCTCTCTCTCTCACCTGGGCGTGAGCAGGTTGAGCCGGGCGCTGGTGTGGTCCACGTCCAGCAGCGGCTGCTTGTGCTGCGTCAGGGTCACGCCGTACTTGCTGCGGTAGTACTCTCTCTCTCTCTCACCTGGGCGTGAGCAGGTTGAGCCGGGCGCTGGTGTGGTCCACGTCCAGCAGCGGCTGCTTGTGCTGCGTCAGGGTCACGCCGTACTTGCTGCGGTAGTACTCTCTCTCTCTCTCACCTGGGCGTGAGCAGGTTGAGCCGGGCGCTGGTGTGGTCCACGTCCAGCAGCGGCTGCTTGTGCTGCGTCAGGGTCACGCCGTACTTGCTGCGGTAGTACTCTCTCTCTCTCTCACCTGGGCGTGAGCAGGTTGAGCCGGGCGCTGGTGTGGTCCACGTCCAGCAGCGGCTGCTTGTGCTGCGTCAGGGTCACGCCGTACTTGCTGCGGTAGTACTCTCTCTCTCTCTCACCTGGGCGTGAGCAGGTTGAGCCGGGCGCTGGTGTGGTCCACGTCCAGCAGCGGCTGCTTGTGCTGCGTCAGGGTCACGCCGTACTTGCTGCGGTAGTACTCTCTCTCTCTCTCACCTGGGCGTGAGCAGGTTGAGCCGGGCGCTGGTGTGGTCCACGTCCAGCAGCGGCTGCTTGTGCTGCGTCAGGGTCACGCCGTACTTGCTGCGGTAGTACTCTCTCTCTCTCTCACCTGGGCGTGAGCAGGTTGAGCCGGGCGCTGGTGTGGTCCACGTCCAGCAGCGGCTGCTTGTGCTGCGTCAGGGTCACGCCGTACTTGCTGCGGTAGTACTCTCTCTCTCTCTCACCTGGGCGTGAGCAGGTTGAGCCGGGCGCTGGTGTGGTCCACGTCCAGCAGCGGCTGCTTGTGCTGCGTCAGGGTCACGCCGTACTTGCTGCGGTAGTACTCTCTCTCTCTCTCACCTGGGCGTGAGCAGGTTGAGCCGGGCGCTGGTGTGGTCCACGTCCAGCAGCGGCTGCTTGTGCTGCGTCAGGGTCACGCCGTACTTGCTGCGGTAGTACTCTCTCTCTCTCTCTCACCTGGGCGTGAGCAGGTTGAGCCGGGCGCTGGTGTGGTCCACGTCCAGCAGCGGCTGCTTGTGCTGCGTCAGGGTCACGCCGTACTTGCTGCGGTAGTACTCTCTCTCTCTCTCTCACCTGGGCGTGAGCAGGTTGAGCCGGGCGCTGGTGTGGTCCACGTCCAGCAGCGGCTGCTTGTGCTGCGTCAGGGTCACGCCGTACTTGCTGCGGTAGTACTCTCTCTCTCTCTCACCTGGGCGTGAGCAGGTTGAGCCGGGCGCTGGTGTGGTCCACGTCCAGCAGCGGCTGCTTGTGCTGCGTCAGGGTCACGCCGTACTTGCTGCGGTAGTACTCTCTCTCTCTCTCACCTGGGCGTGAGCAGGTTGAGCCGGGCGCTGGTGTGGTCCACGTCCAGCAGCGGCTGCTTGTGCTGCGTCAGGGTCACGCCGTACTTGCTGCGGTAGTACTCTCTCTCTCTCTCACCTGGGCGTGAGCAGGTTGAGCCGGGCGCTGGTGTGGTCCACGTCCAGCAGCGGCTGCTTGTGCTGCGTCAGGGTCACGCCGTACTTGCTGCGGTAGTACTCTCTCTCTCTCTCACCTGGGCGTGAGCAGGTTGAGCCGGGCGCTGGTGTGGTCCACGTCCAGCAGCGGCTGCTTGTGCTGCGTCAGGGTCACGCCGTACTTGCTGCGGTAGTACTCTCTCTCTCTCTCACCTGGGCGTGAGCAGGTTGAGCCGGGCGCTGGTGTGGTCCACGTCCAGCAGCGGCTGCTTGTGCTGCGTCAGGGTCACGCCGTACTTGCTGCGGTAGTACTCTCTCTCTCTCTCACCTGGGCGTGAGCAGGTTGAGCCGGGCGCTGGTGTGGTCCACGTCCAGCAGCGGCTGCTTGTGCTGCGTCAGGGTCACGCCGTACTTGCTGCGGTAGTACTCTCTCTCTCTCTCACCTGGGCGTGAGCAGGTTGAGCCGGGCGCTGGTGTGGTCCACGTCCAGCAGCGGCTGCTTGTGCTGCGTCAGGGTCACGCCGTACTTGCTGCGGTAGTACTCTCTCTCTCTCTCACCTGGGCGTGAGCAGGTTGAGCCGGGCGCTGGTGTGGTCCACGTCCAGCAGCGGCTGCTTGTGCTGCGTCAGGGTCACGCCGTACTTGCTGCGGTAGTACTCTCTCTCTCTCTCACCTGGGCGTGAGCAGGTTGAGCCGGGCGCTGGTGTGGTCCACGTCCAGCAGCGGCTGCTTGTGCTGCGTCAGGGTCACGCCGTACTTGCTGCGGTAGTACTCTCTCTCTCTCTCACCTGGGCGTGAGCAGGTTGAGCCGGGCGCTGGTGTGGTCCACGTCCAGCAGCGGCTGCTTGTGCTGCGTCAGGGTCACGCCGTACTTGCTGCGGTAGTACTCTCTCTCTCTCTCACCTGGGCGTGAGCAGGTTGAGCCGGGCGCTGGTGTGGTCCACGTCCAGCAGCGGCTGCTTGTGCTGCGTCAGGGTCACGCCGTACTTGCTGCGGTAGTACTCTCTCTCTCTCTCACCTGGGCGTGAGCAGGTTGAGCCGGGCGCTGGTGTGGTCCACGTCCAGCAGCGGCTGCTTGTGCTGCGTCAGGGTCACGCCGTACTTGCTGCGGTAGTACTCTCTCTCTCTCTCACCTGGGCGTGAGCAGGTTGAGCCGGGCGCTGGTGTGGTCCACGTCCAGCAGCGGCTGCTTGTGCTGCGTCAGGGTCACGCCGTACTTGCTGCGGTAGTACTCTCTCTCTCTCTCACCTGGGCGTGAGCAGGTTGAGCCGGGCGCTGGTGTGGTCCACGTCCAGCAGCGGCTGCTTGTGCTGCGTCAGGGTCACGCCGTACTTGCTGCGGTAGTACTCTCGGAAGCTGGTGTGGGCGGCTGATGGGAACGCCGATTCGGGACTAAGGTTCCAGCATATCTCTGCTACTAGGAAGAACTGGGGAGAAGTGAAAAGTAGTTTATTACATAGTGTTTTAACATAACAACATTAGAAATAACATTCAAATCGTAATTTTTACCTAAAAGATAATTTATTTTCAAAAAAGTTTTATGATTTTCATTTTGATAAACATTTTCAAATATCGCACGGTAGCAATTAAATATTATCATAGACAGCATAGCACAAAAATGCAGACAGATTACTTCGTGCAAAACTTAATCGTTTTACTCTTTCACGCCCTCTCAAGAGGGCTCTTTCAATCCCTCCCGGGAGGTAGTGAGATCAAGAGGGATCCCTTTCATTCTCTCCCTATATCACTCTCTCCTTGTCTCACTCTCTCCCCCCTTGGCTGTCTCCCCGTACTCTCTCTATCTTTCTCTCCCTTCCTCTCTCCGCTATCTCCCTCCCTCTACCTCTCTTTCTTTCTTTCCTTCTCCCTCTCTCTCCCTCTTTCTCTTCCTCACCTGCGGCTGGTCCTGATTGCGGTACCAGGGAGTGACGACCGCCTCGCGATATTTGTCTGCGTTGAACACAAACGTCTCCCCTTCAGCCAGTAATGGATTCCGCATTGTTTTTACTGTGCCGTCTTTTTCTTTCTCCTTCTCCACCTTAAAATACATTGAATTGAAATAAAAGACATTGAATTTTATGAGTTCATTGACCAAGGACTACAGAGGCCTCAACGGGACTAAAATTGTATATGAACTGTCTCAAATGGAAGACTAACAATGACTAAATGTGACTTAACGTGACTCAAGGTGACTTACCATGACTAAATGTGACTAAACATGACTTAATGTGTCTAAATATGACTTGAAGTGACTTAACATAACTTATAGTGACTAAATGTGACTTATTGTGACTTAATGTGACTAAACATGCACAGTTTGCTAGTGGTAGAGCCATGCTGTTTCACAGCACGAATGGGCCGGCTCGTCCAGGGAAGTAACCAATTTTATCTACTGTTGTATTTCCTCTGGTTTGGGAGTGTGCCGGAGGCCCACACCCCCTTTAAAAGGCCGGCAACATATCAATGATACCTCTGGTGTCGCGGATATCCATGGGCGGCGGTGATTGCTTATCATCAGGTGACACGCTGGCTCGTTAGCCGCTTCAGCCTTAAAAAAAAAGTCGCGTCGACCCACCTTCTCCGCAAGTTCCTCGTCTTCCTCCTCGTCCTGGCGCCAGAGCAGCGGCTTCTCAGTCTGCGAGAGCTTCTGCTCTTCCGTATGTTGGTATATCAGCTCGAGGAATGACCAGTCGATGTCGATCTTTGTGGAGCCGTCTTCTCGGGTTGCTGGGGAGAATAATAATAAATTAAAGTTTGTGTCTTAATTGTCGAAGATTTATTTATTTATTTATTTTTATTTATTTATTTATTTACAAACATCCATGACTCGAGTACAAATGCCGACGTTTATCACACAAACATTCGCGCCTAGCGGGATTCGAACCCGTCATCCTTGGTTTTGTAGCCAGGGTCTCCGACCACTAGAACAACGGGCCTGCCAAATTTGCCAGAAGACATTAATTTCAAGCTTAATGAAAAATCCGCAAATGAAATATCCACTAGATGGCAGTAGGTAGGCGTAGGGTGTATCTGGTATGTGATTGGTGAATTTTGACATGACATTAGCAGATATGGCAAAATTCACCAATTACATAGCAGTTAGACCTCACGCCTACGTATTGCCATCTAGCAGATTGTTCAATCGCAAACATCCTAACGTCTACAATGGAAGGAATTTTCAGAATTTTGTAAATTCTCGGCTTTTCAATTTTTAAAATCACCATTAGTCTTACTTTCTACATTGACCTGACTTTTCTATTTGCAGTGGGGCATTAATAGGCTGATATTTATTTATTTAAAAGGTTTGCCAACATTTTTACATCACACATATGCTTGATAGTAAAATAGTTTAGAATTAAGTTACAAAGCAACTTCACTCACATTTAATAGTAGGTACGATATAGTAATTGTTGTGTGTAGATCCCTCGCTCTGTAATCGCATGCCGCGACGACGCACGCGCAACACTGATGCGAACACGAATCGCATGAACCTGAGGGGAGATAGGTAAATAAAATAAAAAATTGGTTGCCTGTATAAGTCGGTATACGGGCGAAAGTTTTACGTGACAACGACTTACATATGCTAACCATGCCCGAGTGGAAGGGACGCGTGCCTCTCACTCGCTCTCATTGTGAGCGCATAACGCGAGCGGAGCGTAACGCAGTTTCTTGAAGTGTCACCCGGCAAACCAATTTATAAGACGTTGTCACGTCAACAAACAAATTCCTGGGACCAATACACCAATTGCCTAGCCCAAAACTAAGCTCAAAGATTGTACTATGGATGCTAGGGAACGGAAAGACATACTTAAATGCCGATTTACATCACACAAACATTTGCCCTTAGCGGGATTCGAACCCAAGGCGCTCGGTTTTGTAGAGAGCTACGGTCTCTGATCACTAGACCAACGGGCGGGCCTGTCAAAACAATAATAGATAACAGGGAGATTTGGCGGAAAAAATGGGAGGCTTTTGCCCTGCAGTGGCATCTTACATCTTATGGATCCTGGTAATCTAAAATTATTTATATTTATAATAGCAACGTTAAACTAACCTCCTGACCAGCCGTCCTCTTCTTGGCGACATCCTCACGTCAGCATCAGGTACATATTCCACAGAGACCCTGACTTCTCCTGATCTTGTGTATACAGGGAACGCGGGAATCTGTAAGCTGAATATACACAAAATTATTATTTAAAGAAAATTAAAGACTAGTAAAACAATTAAATTAGGCCTTCATCATTTGAAATCATGTTTTGATAAAAAATTGGCCAAGTGCGAGTCGGACTCCCGCACTGAGGGTTCCGTACAAATTCTATTTTTGACGTATTAAAAAAACTACTGAATAGATTTCGTTCGAACCAATTTTCGTTGGTAGTTTTTATGGTAATGTACATTATATAATTATTTCAGTTTTATCATCTTCTTATTTTAGAAGTTAGAGGGGGGGGGACACACTTTTTTCCACTTTGGAAGGGTCTGTCACGCAAAGTATTCACTTGAGAAAAAAGTGATATTAGAAACCTTAATATAATTTTTTAAGAACTATCCATAGATACCCCACACGTATATGTTCAATGAAAAAAAATATTTCGAGTTTCAGTTCTGACTATGGGGACCCCCCACTTTTTTTATTTTTTTTCTATTTTCGTGTGAAAACCTTGTTGCGGTTCACAGAATACATCCACTCACCAAGTTTCAACAGTATAGTACTTATAGTTTCGGAATAAAGTGGCTGTGACAGACTGGCGGACAGACAGACAGACAGACAGACATGACGAATCTATAAGGGTTCCGTTTTTTGCCATTTTGGCTACGGAACCCTAAAAATAGGTAGAATGGCTTAATTATAACGCTTGCCAAATGCGGATCGATGCACACAATATTTGCCCGACCCAGAAATCAAACCCAGGAGCTCCAGACCACAGCCCGGAATAAAAACAAGCCGTCCACAAATAAGTGCTAGTTGAATAGAAATAATGTTTTCGGTGAAATATTTTCCCCACTTCTGTTTTGGAGTACCGCAAGGTAGTCTTTTGGATGCATAATAATTTGTTTCTGAATATATTTCGGAGTACCGCAGGGTAGTCTATTGGGTGCATAATTAAATTGTTTCATGAATATAATTTTGGAGTATCGCAGGGCAGTCTATTGGGTGCATAACACTTTGTTCCTGAATATTCTTTGGAGTAACACAGGGCAGCCGATTGGGCCGAAAATTGTTTTATGTACCTATATTATTTAGAGTACCACAGGGTAGTCAATTGGCTACACAACTGTTTCATGAATAGTGTTTTGGAGTATCGCAGGGGAGCTTACTGGGTGCATATTCATATAGTTTTGGTGTACCGCAAGACAGTATTTTGGTTGCATAACTGTTTCAAGAATAGATTTTTGAGTACCGCAAGGTAACCGGGGTGGCTCTATACTGTTAATCCATTTATTAAATATGTAAATTAGCAAATATCTACTCACTCGTCTGGTTCGTCTCTTGCCATAAGTATGCCCATAGCCTGGCTGGCATGCTGTGGGGCGTGCAGACGACGACCACGTGTGTTGTACCGTTCAGGCAGAGCGCACCATAGCTTGGATACGATGGCGTAAAGCATGTTGCGTTTTGTACCTGCGAAAGACAGCATAAAAAGTCCCCACTTAAAATTCTAAATGTGAAATTATAAGATTTGAAACTCGTTGGCACAGACAATTTTTAGACTGTGAGAAAGAACATAGGATGAACCTGATATAGAACTCCTTTTTATTGCGAGAAAGGATCTGAAATCCACGCTGACGAAGTCGCGGGCTTCCGCTAGTATGTAATTAGCTAGCTTTAGTATGTATGTAGTTATTATATGTAAATAAATATGAAAGCTTACTTGAATTTTAAGATATTTAGATAAAATAACTCTTTATAGTGCACTAAAGAATATCACTTTAAATTTTATATGCGGTCTTAATTAAAAAGCGAATGAAGCAAAAGAACCGAATGAATGTTTGAAAGCCTCACCTTTCTTCGTCGGCTCAGGACTGGGTTGTTTCGCTTTCGGTTCTGCATTGGGGTCTATTTCTGAGTCGCTTGTATCCACTACCGGTTGGCAATCAGTGAAAGCCCAGGCTGTCTGAAAAACAGATTAACATTTAGTTTAATAATGGATGAGACAGATAGATATGTCCTGACACCAAGAACCTGTGACATTATTTTAACATGGCTAAACCACTTTGCTACAAGTTTGATCTCACTAATTATGTTTCGGAGATCTGCATCCGTATCCATGGATATCCGCCAGGAAAAAAATACTGATTTTGCAATCGTCCTATCGATAAAATATTTTGATAGCTGTAAACATATCAGTACGAATCAATATACTTATACTAATATATAAAAGACAAAAGATGTGCTATACGCTCACAAAACTATGCAAAAAATTGTGCAGATGGCATTTTACTGTATTGACAATCAATGACAGAGACGTCTCACTTGTAGTATCGTTTTACGTCCCAATCCGGTATTTGACTGACAGGCCAAATCACCTTCTTTTATTAAATGTCAAAAACGTAAACTTGTAGGAAAAACTGTATGGAATAGAAAATTGTGACGTCACATTTATGTATTGTCAAATCAATACTCTTTTAGTTTCAATTAGGTGTAATAATTTGTCAAAAGCTCAAAAGTAACTGTGAGATGAAAAATTGTGCTTAAATTTTGATTTCATCTTTAATGTTGGTATATCATTATGTGACGAGGGGTGGGAGGGGTTCTAAGTTACGTGACATCACATTTCAAAATCTAGAGGTACTAATCGCGTTGGATGAAAAAGATGTTGACACCACAAATGTTCCTGACGTGAAACACGAAGTGAACTGTGAAGTGACTGCCATGCCAGTTATAAATAATTTAAAGGACTGGGTTCAAATTCCATGGACTGAAGATGATTGAGTTTCTTTTTCTTCTTTTTCTTTATATTCATAATTTTTTTGTTATTGTTTCAAATATTTGATACTATGTTGATTTCATAAAAAAGTACTTAATTTAAATGGTAATAAAACTAATTTCGGAACTGCTGTTTTAATTTAATAATTTTTCGATGTTAAATTGCAAAACATGTGACGTCACACTAGGGGGGGTCTCAGAAATGTGACCACCTGTGACAAGGACGGGGGAGGGCTCAAAAACTCATGAAATTAGTGTGACGTACTTTATGGATGGCCCCTTAGGTGATATATCTATTGCTTTTTAAATCTCATTGACTTACTCTCTTATAATAATACTGTCTTCGTTTAGTAGTCCCTGGTCGTGCTGCGTCAGACGGATCTTCAGAATCTATGCCGACGAAATTATTGCTAGCATCTAACTCAGCTGCTTTGAAGTTTTCTTTACCTGAGGATTATAAGTAAAAAAATAATCACCATCGTTCTCCTGCATTATCCCGCACTAGGCTTTTCCACTCACTCCTATCAGCCGTCAACTCTTCATTCACTCCTTTCACGTCCAAATCATATCATCATGTAATTGGTATTTTCTACCGTTTTAATTAAAGTAAATAAAACTGGAAAGAGCAACTAAAGCTGCTTTACTCGGCTCATACCAAATATGGTTGGGAAGGGAGAGGAATGTCATCGGTGGAGGTGATCGTTAGTATACTATAAAGGGGCCCCTTAAACCTACACGCTGGGTCTGTAGTCCCAGGCGCCGACTGACATTCCTCTCTGTTCCACGCGATGGACCCGGCACCCGCACGGAGAATCCATGGATAGCTAAGAAGTTCGTCTCAATAAATACTTCACGCAATCCATTCATCTCTTTCTTTGTCTTCCTCTGCTGTTTCTTCCATCAATATTTATATTCATAAAGTAATAGTACAATATTTAGTTTGAGAGTCAATTATTCATAGAAAACAAACACAGCATGATCCAAAGGTAAGATCAATGACATTTCATCTATACTAATATAATAAAGCTAAATAGTTTGTTTGCTTGAAACATGCTAATCTCAACCGAAATGTACGAGGACGAAGTCGCAGGAGGCCGCAAGGATAAAGAAATAAAATATTATACATATCTCACCTATAGGCATAAGCTGGTTATCCAATTCACCAGACTTGTGCAGGATCCTACATGCTTGGAGAGCTACCATTCTTCTTGCTAGCACTCTGGTCGGCATGGGGTGTCCCTGGGAACAAAATACGGCTGTTAATAACCCACCAGCATCAGTTTCCCAAAGAGGGGGGTTTATGCCCACAGTCAACATGCTGGGCAGGTAGGCGTGACGTGCGTTGATTACTATGGTTCGGCTTGAGGTGGTGTTTAATATGAGAATGACATATCAAGTTCGCACTCAAGATCGAGCTCAGAGTTGAGTGAGATTTATTAAGAGGGCGCATCAATTTCGACACCCCTCGGATCGCACCCGCGCGCTTCCTCGGCCCCCTCTCGTCCTATGACTTCAACGCAATGAGACAGAGGTCGCCACTTCAATTTGTTTCGGGCGATTCCGCACAGTATTCAAAGTAAATCAGATAAAAATTGTCAAAGAGAGTATTGGAAGCAGGATGACGTAACTAAGCGGTGGAAAGCTAGTAATACATAAATGTTATTATTATAATGATTTATTTTGTTTATGCTTTGAGTTACTTGTATTGTACTTTTTTCTGGTAGTTATTAATACGCAAAGGTACGCGCAAGTTATTTAATTAATAATTGTATAATATGTTTTTTTAACTACAAAATCTTTGTGAATTTTAATTTAATCTTTAAATTTTAATTACGTCTTCCAATTTTTGTTTTTACTTTACATGTTTTAAATCTGCATGATTCCTCACACATGGCAGCAAATGGCATCTATGATAGCAACTGTTTTTCGATACGTAATAGAACTGTGACTGACTCGTCTTTCTCGCTCGAGTATTGTTGTGTGTATTAAGACAAATACCCTCATTAAAATTGAGAAAAATGGACATAATACTTAAGAAAATACTAACATAAATTCAGATCTACTAATAAATGATTTACTTAGTTACTACTAGTGCTTGTGTTAAACGTACAGAATAATTAAAAGTTTCTCAGTGAAAGTGAATAACATGTATTCTGTAATTGAGAAATAAATGTCTTAAACCGTAAACCGTTATTTTGCACCTTTACATATAATTAGACTTAAAATAAAGAATTGCTCAAAGAGAAAAGGACATTATAAGATACAAGAGTTTTTAAATAACGTCGACAATAATTTGTGAATTTATCAAATTCAAGAATTTGACAACAGCGACAAGTCGCTGTGCACATGAATAAGAATGAGAACCATGTCATTCTTATTATTCTAGATTTTTAATTATTTAACTGACGTATCTGAAAACCAATGGCAATAAAAAAAAAAATAAAAAAAGATTTATTTGTATTTTCCATTTCCGGAGAACGGCCAGGCCCGTTTAAGTGCTAGTAGGTTTAAAAAAAGACGTGTTAAATCGTTGTTCATCAACTTGTAAGAATTAATGAACATTAATTCATTTACAATGTGCTATATTTACAATGATTACGGCCTGGTTAATTTTAATGTGTTTTGAAATAAGGCCCCATCTGCATTGCCACAATATATAGTTCCGTTACTACACCAACACAGTGTGGTTAGGAGCTCGGTACCCGAGCTGGATCGACCGCTCGGCAGAACTATTTCTTACTTTAATGGAATGGGTAGTACTCCTAAATTTCTTAATTCTACAAAATTATTATACTAGTTTAAAAAACGTAGGTAAACATATTTGAACGGGTTTAATTTAGCTTGCCTCGTTATAAACATTATTTTTCAATACATTTTCTTTCGTACTCTCACTATGTCATACAGTTCCTTTTGCACAGTTTAAATATTAAAATATTTTATGTATAGATTGTCACATTTCAAAGGAGCAAAACAAAAACTTCTAAATCGTAAATCTCTTATCTAGTAACAGTAATACACAAAATAAATTATTTACACATTAGGTATCTTGCCGCAACACCTAATTTATTCGTCCATTTATTGTACACAGTAAAAGACTGATTATGAAAAATAAGTTTTAATAGTTTAGGCTGGAATTGTAAACTTTAAATTTCAAATTGCTACTAAGCCTTCCAACAAGCGACTATTTGAAAGCATCGTTCTTTCTTGCATATACTGTTCTCGGCCGATCCGTCATTCACGTCAATCCTTATAATAATTTTACGAAATATTTTTTCGAGCCGGGAGAGTACTGAATCATAGTCTTCTCGTCTCAACGGAGAGGTTGCGACTAACCGATGAAACAAAACATGCCTGTGAGCACGCGCCAGGTGCGACAGACGATAGCTTACTGCGCGGAATATGAACGTAGTAAGCGCCAAACTAGTTTTCTTTGAATTACTCGTAAAATATGATATTTTTTCAAAATGTTCTGTGATAAATATTTAGATAATATAATTTGATATTATATGCCAAAATATTGGTTCACCAAAATGCATCGTCTCGGAAATAAATGTAACCAAAAATCAAGTCAGACGCAACTTCAAGATTTTTTTTATCAATGAAAATTGCAATTTTTTCAATATTTTCTGTGATAACTATTTAGGAACGATGCTTGAATATCTACGATTTTTTTTTCGGGTCATTTGAAGTTCATTTTCAAGGTTTAAAATGGGTTTGAAAATACGCGATATTTTTTACACCCCCTCTTAATACGAGCCTAAGACGACGGGACCAGGGATGTGGAGCGACTGTCGTTTCATATTATATAAATAAAAATTAATATGAAACGACATTGAACTAAGACAACAATAGCCCCAAACTAAGCTTGAAGCATGTACTATGGAAGCTAGGGAACGGATAGACAAACTTAAATACTTTTATAAACATCCATGACTGGGGTACGAATGCCGTTGTTCGCCACACAAAGATTTGCCCCTAGCGGGATCCGAATTCGCGACCATCGGTCTCGTAGCCAGGGTCTCTGACCACTAGACCAATGGGTCCGTTAATTACACATTTCATTTACAATTGCATTACAGAGCCTCTGTGTTTAAGAGAGGTAGAGCTTAGAACTTCCACTCGAATGAGCCGCTCGTCTGGGGAAGTACCTCCACCTTACGGAAGACCATAGTGAAGTAGCACTTCGTAACTGTTGTGCTGTTTCTGCTGGTGAGTAAGGTCGCCAGAGCTCAGTTGGGGAGGGACTCAGTTAAAGAAAAAAATATGTGATTAGCACACTCACCACAATGTTATACTTGACGGGGCAGTTGCACTTCTGGACACAGGCCTTCCCAGTTGCGAGGGCGGCGGTTACTAAGGTTACTACGCGATTGTGTGGACGCGGACGTGGGTTACTAAGGATACTACCGATTGTGAAGCCGAGGGCGGCGGTTACTAAGGTTACTACGCGATGTGAATCAAGCTTCACATTACAAGGTCGGTGTGTAGTAACAATGTAGGTTACTAAGGCTACTCACACACTTTGTGTAGTAACGAACGTTGGTTACTAAGGTTACTACTACGCACCTTGATGGGCAAGTCACAGGGCCTCTGTTAGAGGGGTTCCAAGAATGACTCATGAGAGGGCATTTCTTCCAGGGTAGAACTATTCTAGGAGTAATTTTGATGATGAAGTGGTAACCGCACTCACCACAATGTTATACTTGACGGGGCAGTTGAGCGGCAGCCTCAGGGTGCATATGAAGGCTCTCCTGGTCTCCTGCGACCCTGGCACTTGAAGCCGGACCTCCTCCATCCACCAGTGAGGAGCGGCCGAGCCAGAGCGGGGCGGCGGTTACTAAGGTTACTACGCGATAGGAATTGTCGCTTCCCATTACAAGGTCGGTGTGTATAATAATGTAGGTTACTAAGGTTACTTACACACTTTGTGAAGTAACGAACGTTGGTTACTAAAGTTACTTAGCGATGGGAAGCCACGCAATGTGGTTACTAAGGTTACTACCAATTGTGAAGACGCGGACGTGAGTTACTAAGGTTACTAAGCGATGTGAATCGTCGCTTCACAGTACAAGGTCGGTGTGTAGTAATAATGTAGGTAACACACTTTGTGAAGAAACGAACCTTGGTTACTAAAGTTACTAAGCGATGTGAAGCTATGGTAGCTTCACATTGCAGCGCCTGTGTTCATAATGGTGGTTACTAAAGTTACTACTTACAACGCGGAGTGGAGCGCCCGTCACTTCATATTACTAGGCCCGTGTGTAGTGATAACGTTGGTTACTAAGGTTACTACTTACCACACTCTGTGGAGCGATCGCCGCTTTAAACTGCAAGGCCTATTTGTAGTGATAACGTTGGTTACTAAGGTTACTACAAAGCCTGTATGTATAGACAACTCTCACCACAATATTATACTTGACGGGGCAGTTGAGCGGCAGCCTCAGGGTGCATATGAAGGCTCTCCTGGTCTCCTGCGACCCTGGCACTTGAAGCCGGACCTCCTCCATCCGCCAGTGAGGAGCGGCCGAGCCAGAGCGGGGCGGCGGTTACTAAGGTTACTACGCGATTGTGTGGCCGCGGACGTGGGTTACTAAGGTTACTACCAATTGTCGAGACGCGTGCGTGGGTTACTAAGGTTACTACGCGATGTGACGCGACAGTCGCTTCACACCGACAGCTGGACATCCTCCATACAATGGGGGGTACGTTGGTTACTAAGGTTACTACTACGCGACGTGATTCGACCGTCGCTTCACATTTCAGGACTAAGGTTACTACTGCTCCATTGACGTGACGTATGATTGTTACTAAGGTTACTACTAATTGTCAAGACGCGGACGTGGGTTACTAGGGTTACTGCGCGATGTGAAGCCACTCACGTTGGTTACTAAGGTTACTACTACGCACCTTGATTGGCAAGTCACAGGGCCTCTGTCAGAGGGGTTCCAAGAATGACTCATGAGAGGGCACTTCTTCCAGGGTAGAACTACTCTAGGCGTAATTTTGGTGATGATGAAGTGGTAACCACACTCACCACAATATTAAAGGTTACTAGCGATTCTGAAGCCGGACGTGGGTTACTAAGGTTACTACCGATTGTGAAGCCGCGGACGTGGTTACTAAGGTTACTACTTAGTTCTTGCTGTGCAAGGCCTATTTGTAGTGATAACGTTAGTTACTAAGGTTACTAAGCGATGGGAAGCCACGCACGTTGGTCACAAAGGTGACTATGCGATGTGAAGCCACACCAGTTGGTTACTAAGGTTACTACAAAGCCTGTATGTAGAGACAACTCTCACCACAATATTATACTTGACGGGGCAGTTGAGCGGCAGCCTCAGGGTGCATATGAAGGCTCTCCTGGTCTCCTGCGACCCTGGCACTTGAAGCCGGACCTCCTCCATCCGCCATTGAGGAGCGGCCGAGCCAGTGCGGGGCGGCGGTTACTAAGGTTACTAGCGATTGTGTGGCCGCGTGTATGGGTTACTAAGGTTACTACCAATTGTCGAGACGCGGGCGTGGGTTACTAAGGATACTACCAATTGTCGAAACGTGGGCGTGGGTTACTAAGGTTACTACGCGATGTGACGCGACCGTCGCTTCACACCGGCAGCTTGGGATCCTCCATTACCCCATCCAATGGGGGTACGTTGGTTACTAAGGTTACTACAACGCGATTGGAAGCCATGCACGGTGGTTACTAAGGACACTACCAATTGTCGAGACGCGGGCGTGGGTTACTAAGGTTACTACGCGATTTGAATCAAGCTTTACATTACAAGGTCGGTGTGTAGTAACAATGTAGGTTACTAAGACTACTCACACACTTTGTGTAGTAACGAACTTGGTTACTAAGGTTACTACGCGATGTCACGCAACAGTCGCTTCACACCGACAGCTGGACATCCTCCATACAGGGGGGGTACGTTGGTTACTAAGGTTACTACTACGCGACGTGATTCGACCGTCGCTTCACATTTCAGGACTAAGGTTACTACTGCTCCATTGACGTGACGTATGATTGTTACTAAGGTTACTACCAATTGTCAAGACGCGGACGTGGTTTACTAGGGTTACTGCGCGATGTGAAGCCACTCACGTTGGTTACTAAGGTTACTACTACGCACCTTGATTGACTCATGAGAGGGCATTTCTTCCAGGGTAGAACTATTCTAGGAGTAATTTTGATGATGAAGTGGTAACCACACTCACCACAATATTATACTTGACGGGGCAGTTGAGCGGCAGCCTCAGGGTGCATATGAAGGCTCTCCTGGTCTCCTGCGACCCTGGCGCTTGAAGCTGGACTTCCTCCATCCACCATTGAGGAGCCAGACGAGTGAAGGTATCTGATGGTAGCTTGCCACAGTATCTGGAAAGTATGGAGTGGAATTTAATACAAAAACTGCCAAAAGTTACAAAGCTATGTAAGTAGTTTGAGATTGAAAAATCCGCTAGATGGCAGTAGGTAGGCGTAGGGTCTTACTGGTAAATAATTGTTGAATTTTGATATGACACTAAAAGATATGTCAAAATTCACCAATGATATAACAGTTAGAACTCATGCCTACGTATTGCCATCTAGCGAATTTTTCATTGTCAAACACCCTCTTAAAATTGATATTCTCAACCTTTCTTTACATTCTGAAAAATTAAAAATAATACCCCTCCGGCCGTATTCGGCCATGGCGGCCGATCTTACGATCAGCCAGGTACGCAGGATAAATATAGTGCACAAGTGAGTGCGCAAGCACAGATGCACTCCCTATTCCCTGACTCTCATAATTCTGTGGGACAGCAATCTAACACGACCGTAGAGAGATCAGGCGCAGGACCAACGTCTTAACGTGCCTTCCGAAGCACGGAGGAGATCGAGATAAAAAATTTCAGTCACCCATCCGATGACTGGCATCTGCGAACGTTGCTTTACTTTAACAACCGCAGGCCGAGTGCGCTTACCATTGCGCCATCGAGCTCTTCAAATAAATTACATAGAAACCAACCATTTATTCCAATTAAAAATTACTTTGTTTGTTCACTTCACATGATGCTATAAGGTTAAAGGACAACAAATGATTACATCTTTCAAATATCTTAATTTGTAGAAACAACAAAAATCCGGTGACCCGGAAATCGAACCTAGAACCACAACATCACGGTCGGGAACATAAACCACTAGACCAATCAGGCTTTATAAAATAACTAAATAATTAAACTTACCTATTAATCAAAGCAATTGCCGTACTCAAATCTACGCTAGCCATTTCACTATCCAAAGTCCTTCTATCTCTATCAACTTTATTTTTAATATCATTTACATTTTGGATATTAACACCACATGGACACTCAACACTGACACTATTCTTTATACTATTACACCTATTGCAAATAAGATTGTCTGTCCCATCACATTTCGCACTATCCACTTCATTTGTCTGAACATCACTATCACAAATGGTACTATCCACGTCGTTTTCTTTCGCCGCCTTCTCGATACTATCCAAACTCGCACTTTCGCAAATATCCTTACAGTAATTCTGAGTATTAATATCATCGGGCAAAATTTCTTTGGCATTGTCGATTTCAGTACTATCGCTTATATTTAAGCTCGACATCTTGTCTTGCATGTTACTATCCAACCCGTTTGCAATGTTGGAACTATCCTTAGTGGTACTATCCGTTTCGTTTTTGGTCTTCATTTCTTTTACTTTACTATCCTTGGTGGCACTATCTTTATTGCTACTATCCGTTTCGTTTTTGGTCTTAATGGCTGTTTCTTGGGGGGTGTATGGTTTGACAACGAGGCTGAAGGCATCTGCATGGTCTTCTTCGGAGGGGGGAGGCTCATCTTGGATTCCACAGCCGCATTTCCTGCTTATGATCTGTGGAAATAAACACAATAATTTAGGGAAGGACTCTTAACTTATCTTAAAGTTAAAACGATTTTTGGCTTTAAGTAGGATTTATAACAGATGATTGTCAGAGCATTATTTCATCAATCATCATCATCATCAACAGCCTATCGCAGTCCACTGCTGGACATAGGCCTCTCCTAGGGCTCTCCACTCAGCCCGATCCTCAGCAACTCGCATCCAGCTCCTGCCAGCCATCTTGCGCAGATAGTCACTCCACCTGGCCTGAGGGCGTCCTACACTGCGCTCTCTTGCTAAAACGCGGTATCCACTCCAGAACTCGTTTACCCCAACGGTTGTCGGCTCTGCGGCTTATATGGCCAGCCCATTGCCACTTCAGCTTGCTAATCCGGTGAGCTATGTCGATGACCTTAGTTCTCTGCCGGATCACATCATTTCGAATGCGATCCCGCGGAGAAACGCCGCAGAGCATTATTTATTTAATTGAAAGTATAATAAAGTTACACAAGGCACACGAATTCGATGATACGAGTATTCAATTTTGATGTGTGATGTTATGTCATGCATGTCACACTTTGCTTTGTCGCAGGGGGCTTAACGTGTGACGTACTTTATTGATAACAATTTCTTTAATACGCAGGGTAACAGTAAAAGAGCCACTGTGCTCTTTAAATTTTCCTCTTAATTAAAAGGTTTACTATACCTGATCAATCTCTTTATACACTGCAAGGTTATGAAGTAGTTCTGGCGTCATCTCTTCGCCGCTCAGAACCGCGCAGGAAGATCGCATGGCCCTCGCTCGTCCTCGACAGAGTCCGTAGGATCGATACCTGGGGGAGGAAGGGATAGAAAAGTAATTTATTTACGTTAAAGTAATTTATAAACAAAAACAGAATAACAAATAATAAAATCAATTACCACAGCAGTGTGAGTGTGTGAGCGTGAGTGTGCGTGTGGTGTGTGAGTATGTGTGCGTATTTGAGTATGTGTGTGTGGGGCGTGGGTGTGTGTGGGGCGTGGGTGTGTGTGGGTTTGTGTGGGTTTGTGTGTGTGAGTGTGTCTAAGGCTCGTATTAATAAATCGCACTCAACTCTCAGCTCGATCTTGAGTGCGAACTAGATATGTCATTCTCATAAAAAAAACAGCATCTTTAGTTCACGCTCAAGATCGAGCTCAGAGTTGAGTGCGATTTATTAATACGAGCCTTAGTGTGACAAAAATAGAAATACTTACGATTGCGGCACGTCCCATCGTAGCACCAAGTTGCATCGGGGCAGGTCAATGCCCTCTTCAAGAGCCGACGTGGCCAGCAGAAGATTGCATTCGTGCATGCGGAACCTGCAATATATTAATTAATAATGAAGATCATATCTACACTATAACTTTAAACTTTCGCGTTGTATTATAATTTATAATTATTTAACATTACAACGGGAAACGTCAAGGAGTAAGTACTCAGGTACTTATAAAAATAATATCGCGTTTAGTCCCGTTGTGATGTTAAATAATTATATTTACACTAATCTACACTTTTACACTAATATGATAAAGAGGAAAGATTTGCATTATTTTATGTAACGAATAAACTCAAAAACTACTGGACCGATTTGAATAATTATTTCACTATGGGATAGCTCCACTATCCCCGGTGAACATATGGAACTTTTGATCACGGAAATGTGGGGGAAAGGGGGGATATTTGAAAAAATAAATTACGCGCGTGTGAATAAATAAATAAATTCATTGTACAAACACACCAATTGCGTAGCCCCAACATAAAATCGAAGCTTGAACTATAGAAGCTAGGGATCGGTTAGACAGACATCCTACTACTATTATAAAGGCGAAAGTTTGTATGTGTGGATGTATGGATGTATGGATGTGTGGATGTATGGATGTATGGATGTTTGTTACTCTTTCACGTAAAAACTACTGAATGGATTTGAATGAAACTTTACCACAATATAGCTTATACATCAGAATAACACATAGGATATTGGAAATCGAAATCCACGCGGACGGAGTCGCGGGCGGCCGCTAGTACTCAAATACTTTTATATACATCCATGACTCGAGTACATGACAATGTACATGACACAAACATTTGCCCCTAGCGGGATTCGAGCCCGCGACCTTCGCTTTTCTAGCCAGGGTCTCTGACCACTCGATCAACGAGCCTATTGAAGATAATCATATGTATAAATATAAAATATATCTATCAACAATACTCACTTCTTCAACACTTCCTCTTGCTTCTTAGCCTGTCTCTGGGCTTCTTTGGCTTCCGTGACAGGATCAGCTGGAGTCTCCACAGCGCAGTACTGCGCGCATAGGTGGGCTAGGGATGGGTGTGCGCGTGACATATCCTGTGGAGGTGGAGGGAATTAGATTGAGCAGTTTATTTCTATTATTACATAGACTAGTTAAAGACTGTTCTGTTTTGTTTCTGCTGGTGAGCAAGGACACCAGTGTTGGTGATGGTATATCTTTAATAGGCATCAAAGCATGATTTCTTACCATCAGGTGACCGTCTATTTCGTTTGCTTCCCAACGACACATTAAAAAATATATCTCAGGAAGGAATAGGACTCGAACCCACATCTGTCAAAATCGTAGCTCGTATTGGTTTCTTTTTTAACCGGCAGTCGGCCCTATCTATCCGCGCACGACACACGTACCGACCGCTCTGCCTATTTAAATGAAAATCTCTGGACATTATTTACACAGCGCCATCTAGCCTCAAACTAAGCATTAGCTTGTGCTATGCGTCCCAGACAACGGTTAAACATTACTTATATACTTTTCTTTTTGTAAAATCATACATATTATACATAGAAACACCCAGAACAATACAAACAGACATGTTCATGCACACAAAATGTTTGTACCGTGCGGGGATCGAACCCGCGACCTTTGATGTAGTAGCCGAGTTCTCCACCACCCAACGGCTCGCCTATTGTCAAACGTACACTACGTACTTATGGAAAATAAATAGTTTTCGCGACCCTTAAATGTTCTCACAACTCAAACCTATACCGCTAACAAACATATTAATCGGAATATTTCCCACACAACTCACCACAATAAGCATGAACAGTATCTTAGCGACCAGCGGCGACCGCACAAACACCAGACCACATAGAGCATCAGGATTCAACGTGGTTGCCGCGCGCGCGGCGCCCGTGCGGGGCGGGCGGGGGCGGCCACGTGTACGGGGACCTAGGGACACAGTTATACAAATATGTAGGTGGTACATAGAAATAATAATAAATAATACCCTCCGGCCGTATTAGGCCATGGCGGCCGATCTTACGATCAGCCAGGTACGCAGGATATATTATAGTGAACAAGTGAGTGCGCAAGCACAGGTGCACTACCTATTCCTTCACTCTCATAATTCGGTGGGTCAGCAATCTGACACGACCGGAGAGAGATCAGGCGCAGGACCAACGGCTTAACGTGCCTTCCGAAGCTCGGAGGACCTCGAGATAAAATTTTTCGGTCACCAATCCTATGACTGGCATCTGCGAACGTTGCTTAAGTATAGCAACCGCAGGCCGAGTGCGCTAACCACTGCGCCATCGAGCTCCTCACACATAGAAATAAAGCACACATCATCATCATCATCAACAGCCTATCGTAGTCCACTGCTGGACATAGGCCTCTCCTAGGGCTCTCCACTCAGCCCGATCGGCGACTCGCATCCAGCTCCTGCCAGCCATCTTGCGCAGATCGTCACTCCACCTGGCCTGAGGGCGACCTACACTGCGCTTTATCACACACATACCCTTAAAAACAGCTCGGTAGCCTAGAGGTAAGAGCGCCGCTTCACATGCGTAAGGTCGGCGGATCAAATCCGGTCAGGCACGCATCACTGGATTATCTAAAATCTATGTGCCTCATTTCATACCAGCTGTACGATGAACCAACGGCTTAACGTGCCTTTCGAGAGGAAAGAGAGTGTGATAGCAAGGAGTTCTTATCACACTCCCTATAATTATTGTTGTATTGTAGTTTGAAAAAGGGGTATTTCAAACTACGATAAAAAAATCGTTTTAACCCGGTACTCAAACCTAGGACACCTGGCAAGGCAGCAGCTTTAGCGCTCATTTACGGAAAACCGCCATCGCCGATGAAAAGCGGTACAAGCGTTGTGTAAATGAGCGCTTCAGGAAAACAAGGATCCAGTTCCATTTAAAAATATAGTTAATACAAATAAAACAATACTCACCAGTCCACGCACCTCCAGCCCTCCTCCCCCTTCCCCTCATGCCTACATCACTCGCAACATCCCTTTTACTTTCACTAATATCCACACTATCCACTTCGGCACTATCACTTTTACCACTATCCATTTTATTTGTGTCACTTTTAATCACACTATCCATCCTATTTGGCTCATCTTCAATATCCTTCAAATTTGCTTCATACGTATTCACTTTATCTTCAATCTTATTCCCAAGAGTTGTAAAATCACATTTCTCAATATCGTTCAACATCTTCGCTATATTATCACTATTCTTCGTTTCGGGAGGTTGAAATTTCTGGAGAATCTCTGCGAAGCGAAGAACTTTCGGTGTGGAGAACTTTTTTATCTTCTCCCAGTCGGATTCGTATTTGGAGAAGATTTGGTCTGCAAAGCAGCGGATTTTGACGAAGACAGTTGTGCATAGGCAGAAAAGAAGGAAATGTCTCTCATAGGGCACCTTTATTTTGAGTTTTTCCAATTTTGCTAGGAGGGAGAACGCTGCTTTATCTGCTGCGTAGGGGCCTGTAAAAGATAAAATATTATAAGGGTAATCGATGAGCTAGTCAAATTCGATTTGATGATATTTCTAAAAGGATAGAAATTATTTAGAAAAATTTTTGAAGGTGTAATAATAATGTAGTTGATTGTGGAGAAAATCGTATGAAGTTTGTCACCTGTCAGTTTCAATGAAACTTTTGTTTTTGTTTATTCTCAATAAGTTATTACTTCCAACTTCAAACTTTTCTTAATTTGATTTTATTTTTTGTGTGATTTAAACGCTTACTACCTAGTAAAAAACATTTACATACCTAATTGGTCCAAAATATAAATAAACTGGCTGAATATCTGTTTGGGTTCAATAGTGGGATCCGGTATTTTCTTAAACTCTTCATATAAGTCTTCACCGTATATCTCTGTAGGGTCATATCTGAAAAAAAAAACAAATTACCTTTTTAATATATATCATTACATTATTACATACTAAATACAAAAGTACTTTTCTATAATGTTTACATAAACTTTAATACTACGCGTCGGATTTTGATGCGGATAACAACACAATGTTTATTTATTCTCTAATAAATAAATATTGTGTAACAGAAGTAAGCACAATATTTATTTATCTATACTAATATACAAAGCTGTATTATCAGCTTTACCCTAGCCCTGGGCTCCAAGGCAATGGCTGAGGATGCAACCGGGAGAGGCGCTAGGATGATGATGATTAATATATAAAGCTGAAGGGTTTGTTTGTTTGTATGTTTGTTTGTTTGTTTTTTTGTTTAAACGCGCTAATCTCAGGAACTACTGGTCCGATTTGAAAAAAAATTTTTGTGTTGGATAGTCCACTTGACGAGGAAGGCTTTAGGCTATTGGAATCCACGCGGACGGAGTCGCGGGCGGCCGCTAGTTAGAAAATAAAAATAAAAATTAGAAAATAAATAAATATTGTGCTTACTTCTGTAAGATATAATCGCAAATATGCACCCCTGGTGAAGTGGTCAAAGCGCCGGGCTCAAAAACCACGGAGGTCGTGAGTTTGAAACCCGCCACCGTACCAACGGCAAAACTGCGGAATTCCCACACCTCCTTCGCGGTATAATAGTAGTATAATATTATAAGCGCCACCCCCTACTCAGCACCACCGGCACGGCAGCTTCTATAAAAGGCGTGCAGAGCGCGCCCTCCGCCCATTTGCTACTCGGCGTTCTCTAAGGTCGGATCTCTGTTATTGCGTGTCATTGCGTTATGGTCGCTCATACGAGCCATCTATTTTTAGCATACGTAGGTTAGTGAAGTAATTTTGTTTGATTCAGTGCGCTAGAAGTGTCATTTTGATTTCCTTATTTTTGAGATGAATTAATGTTAGAATTTTGCCAAGTAATTAAAATTGTGTTGTGTGCCGATTTGTTTTTTTAAGTAATTTCCACATTTATTCCTAAAAATATTATAACTTTTTCCAACCATACCTATGCTCATCCAAGAACTCCATGGCATCGTTCACAGCTTGCCTCATCCCCTGGTCTACCTCCAGGTACTCCTCGCTAAGCTGGTCTGCGGGCGAGGAGTTGAATTCCACCACCAGCTCCTTGGGCTTTGATATGCTGCCTGTTATCCTGGAAGAACAGATGTCATTGGTTTACCCACTTCTATCTATATCTTATATTTTTCGGTCTTACTAGAACTCCCACGGCGAGTGTTCTGAAGAACTGTTTTCCCTTGTCCCTCCTTCTCCATTCCGTCAAAGAACCACGCGCGCTGGTCAACGTTGCCATCCGTTTACCGTGGCCACTATTCCATCGCGAACCCTGAAGTTTGGCAACTTATTTTTTTTGCCGAACGAAGCGATGGAATGCGTTACCAGCATGCGTATTTCCTCCTTCCTATAACCTGGTTTCCTTTAAGAGAAGCGTGAAGAAGTATCTCGCGGGCCGGTATGGCAATGCCAACAGATAGGATACCATTGTGGTACCACATTCGTTATCATGGCAGCTAGGGCTCCTTTTTTGCTTAACATCAGACATAGAGGAGCCAATATGTGCAAAATTAAAAAATAAAAATATGCTAGAGAAACGCTACCTCCTCATAAACCTGAAAAGGTTATCACAATGAAAGTCAGTGATATGAAGTTCCCTAGGCAAACACTAGTTGAATTATAAAAGACAATGCCAATTTTAGGGGACGCGGAGTCTTTATTTTTTGTCTCGCATCCATCAAACATGGTTATTAATATATGTATGTATATTCTTGAGGGCATTACAAATGATATTTTTAAAGGCAGTATAGCTAAGTCCGAACTGAGTGAGACAGGCTAGAACTTTAACACACCGAGAAAAAAACTCCAATTTTAGGCCAATGCCTTAGATATTACAAAGCAAAGTAGAGAGAAACAGTCAAATAATAATTATCGTAAGAAATTCTAACCTTTTACCACCATCAATATCTTCGGCTAAGTCCATTTCACAGCACAATGCCTTCTCCAATTCCTCAATTTTCCATTCAAGCTTCTCATACATCTCAAAATCATCCAAATTTTCGCCATCGCCCTCTTCAAAAGCAACATTTTTAGACTTGCCACTTTCTTCATCACTTTTACCACTATCTTCTTCATTTTTGTCATGAGTTTCTTCATTTTTGTCATCATCTTCTCCATTTTTGCAAGTATCTTTTTCATTTTTGTCATCGCTTTCTCCATTTTGGCTTAGATTTTCTCCATTTTGACCGGACTCTGTGTTGGACTGTTCGGTGGGTGGATTGTCGAACTTTGGCGACGAAAATAAGGGGTAAGTGAGTGCTAGTATTCGTGGTCTTTTGTCATTTTCGCATTGTTTGTACTGCTTCATTATCTGAAAAGATAAGATCATCATAACGTGTCTTCAATATGCATTTTGCCAGGAAGTTCTAGCACATGCTTTAATCAATATTGTTTTGAATAATTATTACGACAGGCTGTATAGAGGCAAGGAAGAAAATTACATGCCACCTTTAGAATAACTAACTAACTTTTATGGCTCAACGACCCAAAATGTGTCTTGGCCTCCGAAACGAGGCCTGACCTGCGTGAGCTCGGGGTTGAGGACTGGTTGGCCGTGTCGCAAGAGAGAGACCTTTAGAATAAATATTAAACGGGACTAAACGCGAAATCTTTATTTTTAGAGCACTCTCATACTTACTGCTTCTCGTTTCGGCTGCCTAGCTGCAGTCATGGTCACAAGCGGACTAATATCGCATTTAGTCCCGTTTTAATATTTATTCTAAAGGTGCCTGCCTGTCAATAAATCAATAAATAAATAATTACTACTTACAAACTGCAAGTCCTCATCGCTGCAGACCCGATGGCAGCTGTCGATGATGAGAACGTTTATCCTAGGCATGGATAGGACCTGGGCCTCCAGGATACATCTTAGGACTTCCGATGTGCATACTAGAACCTGGAAAATTGGTTAATGTTAAGGTTAGTTGTTAAATATTAATTACCCAACATAAGTCATTAGGGTGTTGTTACCACACCAATCGATCGATCGTTGATCGACTGGTGTGGTAGCTTTAATTGATCGACGCCATCGACGGACACCAGTTGACTAACCCATCGATCGATTGCTGATCGATGGCACCGGTCGACGTTGATGATTGGCGAAACAGCTCGATCGACGTCGACTATTCCATTCTACCATCGATCGATGCAGTCGATCGACGGTCGATCGATTGGTCTGGTTGAAACTATCGATGGACGTCAACTATTCTATTTTACATCGATCGACGGCGTCGATCGACGATCGATCTATTGGTGTGGTAACACCCTTACATAATAAGAGCGATAGTGGCGTAGTGGTGCAGACCGCGCCTCACATACGTGAGGTCCGTGGTTCGAATCCGGGTCCGCACCTCAGGGTTTTTCGAAATGTGTGGATTAGTGCCGTTAGCTCGGCGGTAAGGAAAAACACCGTTAGGAAATTTGCACATTCAGATAGTTTCTGACTTTAGTTCAGTTAGGTCTGAATGTGTAAGCATGATTCAATCCATTTGGTTCCCCTCTAAGGGTTAAGGTCTGATGGCAGTCGCTTCACTGTAATAACCAGACTCGCCAATTCCTGGATCATGGTAAAAGCGGACCCAGCACGGAAAACGGGATAAACGCTAGGAAGAAAAGAATCCATTATACATTAACTAGCGGCCGCCCGCGACTCCGTCCGCGTGGTTTTCGGTTTATAGCCTAAAGCCTTACAAGCTATAGCCTATGTGTTATTCTGATGTATAAGCTATATTGTAGTAAAGTTTCATTCAAATCCATTCAGTAGTTTTTACGTGAAAGAATAACAAACATCCATACATCCATACTTACAAACTTTCGCCTTTATAATAGTAGTAGGATAAATCAAACCTACCTCATTCTCCTCCATAACTTCACTCCACACATGGTCTTCCGTCTTAACTGCTTGCACAACCTTCAAATCGGTCATGATTTGCAGCTCATACGCTACCACAGCCACTCGCGACGCTCTACACACATAGATAGTACGCTGTTGACCTGATGAGAGCAGCCTGTGGGCAAGAATGGGCTTTATTAGGCATGACTTGCAGAAGTACAAACGGGAGAACACTTTTTTACTTCACCACCAATAGCCTCATTCTAGTTCTTAGACATGGGCATGGCTTCATGGGGCATCAGATAAGGAAAAATAGTGCTGGCCACAAAACTGCGGTAAGTGGAAGACATTTTCTTGAAACGTACAGTGTTAGACCAGTATCTATTGATATGGTGAGTATTGAATGACCGTTGGATAAATAAATAAATAAATCTCTCGGACTAACACACAAATTGCCTAGCCCCAATCTAAGGTCGTAGCTTGTACTATGGATACAAGGGGACAGATATCCATACATAATTTAAACTGTTTTAGTACAAACACACTTAAATAATAAACATATAACACCCAGACAAACAGACATGTTTGTTCCTGCACTCACATGTTTGTCCAGTACAGGGATAGAACCCGCAATCTCTTGGTCTAATAGTTAACTTCTTGACCACCACACGAAGGGGGTTGGATTTGCTTTGGTGCAACAGGCAGTTAAACAGTTCCTCAGAACACTATGACATATATTTAATAAAAGATGCAGAGTAAAATGATGATTTAAATTACCCTCTGATCCGATAAGCCTCTTCATGCACAAGTCTCGTGGATATGAACGAGGAGTACTCCACAGCAAGGATGTTGCGCTCCCTCGCCGCCGCCGCCAGTCGGGCTCCGCCCTCGGCCGCCGTGAAGCGCGTGCAACACGTCTCCATGCTCTGGAAGTATTTGTTAAACTTATTAATATTATAAATGTGAAAGTTTGTTTGTTTGGATGTTTGTCCGTCAACCATGCTGAAACTACTGCACGGATTCTGAAAAAATGAAATTTGTTATCTATATACAGGCAGGGTATGGGCTGACTTAAGTGATAGGATACTTTTTATCCCGATTAAATGCTTCCACAGGAATCTTGAAAACGCGGACAAAGCCGCAGGTAACAACTAGTTAATAAAATAATATTTGACAACATCCCATGGGTGAATTTTCCAAAAATATTGCACTGAACAAACAGCTCCTTAAAACCTATAGTGTTGGGTGATGTGGGGCCCCCAGAACGTGGGTCTAGGGGCCCCAATCGATCACGGGGCCCTGGGCACGTGCCTCTCAAAGTCAAAGTCGTCTTATTCTGTCTGTCCCTATGTATACTAAAACTTTCAAACTAAGCAACTGATTTTCATGTTTTTTTAAAAAGACCAAGTAATTCAAGACGAAGGTTTATGTGTATAATACATGTATAATATAGTAGAGAAACACTGAGAGACACTGTGAAAAGCCGGGGCGGGTGGCTAGTGAAGAATAAGAGTAAACTCAAATGTATTTTATGTTGTCTCCTTCTAGGTTATTTTACACAAAGTAAAACAAATATTACTTACGTTATACATGATATTCCGCTACCCACACCTCAGAAATGTAGTAGGAGTCTTCTTTTAACACATAAGAGACAAACATTCAACATTTTCATTGTAAAAACAACAAAACCGTTGTAGATATTATCAAAACAGAAACATAGTCAAAACAATAGTTCATACACATAAAGTTTAGAATACGCCGAGAAAATGGCGAGGGAAACAGTTAATATATCCGTAAAACCGATTGTACAACAGTCGGAAACAGAATTTGTTAATTTTCTTAGAAGCAATTGCCAATAATCGCGAAATTGTAATTCACAAGCGAAGTTCAATGACATACAATGCGTTCCATTTCTACTGATTAGAGCAAAAGTTGCCAAGAAATAATCGACAGGGTCAAAAGGAAAATTCATAATGATAACCATGAAAAAAAATTCTAAACCAAATATTTTTATATTTTTAAGTGGAATTTAGTTAATTGAAAACGAAGATAAACAAATTGGTGAAAATAAAAATAATAACCAAATTTGATTTTTGGGAAACGAAACGCATATTAGTGATGTAGTCGTTCATCTAAATCTATCGATATTATTATTTTGCAACCACCAATAAAAATGACACACTACTTTTAATCTAGCAATCTATTTAATCATCAAATCATGACAAATAATATAGGTAAATACCGCGAGTTACGAACGGCAAGAAAAACTAGCGATTACACAGTCTAAAATACTTTTGTCGTCAAGAAAGTTTCATTAATATTACGTTAAGGTGGTATTATAATTTTCTTACAGGTACAGTCAACTAAATTGATTAATGTTTCGTTAATTGTCTTAACAGCTTTTAGTGATTAATTTATTCTAGCACAACAGTAATACTACGAAAGCCTTTGTCCTGTTGTGGTAAATATTTATTTTGTTTGACCACCAAATTACAAAGTCCAAGATATTTATGAATAAGCACAGCACAGCCCTCAAAACTTCCCATTAAAACGACCTTAGAAAACGAGGAATCCCTGGATAAATGTAGAGTCTATTTTGAACTCTGTTCAATGTAATATAAGGTCCATTTTAAGCATCCCTTCCATTCAGGAATGTTTTTAAGAGCAAAAAGCGATTTTTCAAAGGGTTCATTTAGTGAGCCTAAATAAGAATAAGTTTCTGTTCGGATATTAGCTGAAAATAAACAGTGCACCTCCGCCGGCCGGTATTTTACTTGCATCAATAATTTTGTCCTTATGTTTGCTTCATCATCATCAACAGCCTATCGCAGTCCACTGCTGGACATAGGACTCTCCTAGGGCTCTCCAATTAGCCCGATCCTCGGCGACTCGCATCCAGCTCCTGCCAGCCAAGTTTTCTTAAATATTTAATAATTCGCAACCGTTTTTTTCATGTTTTTTTTTATCAGATAGAGTAAATCAAAAATAGGGGTTTTGTGTATAAAACATGCATAATATAGGTAGAGAAACACTGATAATTTTAGTTGCACCCGTGCGAAGTCGGTACGGGTTGCTAGTTATAAATAATATAGCATTTGTTAAATTCACAGATAGTCTGAAAATAATATTCTTTCCAAATCACTTTGAGGGATGTAGCAAATGTTTTTTTATTATTAAGTACTTAACCTACAGCAAATTTTACTGCACACATGATTTTGAAACAAATCCGAACACAATATTAGTGCACGTCATTTTGTAACTGTGTAGAGTAGGTTTGCGAAAATTACACTTTTTGTAACATTTGTAACTAGAGTGCATCCATCGATATTTATTCAAGAATTTATTCAAAATGTTATACCAGAAAAGTCAGAAGCTTGGTGGTGCAGGCTTCATGGCGGTCGGTCTGTAATTGTTGATGTTAAGCATCTTTCGCATCGACCAGTTATCGGATGGGTGACCAGTAATTGTCATATCGTGTTCCTCTGTGCTTCGGAAACCAGTATTCGTTGATAAATAGGTGCACACATTTTTTTTGATAGGTTTAAAAAACTATTTAATTTTTTTACTAAATTTTTTTGCACGACGTTTTTTTCTACCAGTCAACCTTATGGCCAAACATACAGCAAATAATTAATAAGTAGTTGTATTAAATGAAATTATATCTAATTTATGAGGAAAATTAATAGGCAGACCTGATCGTCATTAGGAGAGGTAGAGCTTTGTGGAAATTCCACTCGAATGAGCCGCTACCTCCACCTTACAGAAGACCGCAGTGAAGTAGCATTTCGTAACTGTTGTGCTATGTTTCTGCTGGTGAGTAAGGTTGCCAGAGCTCAGTTGGGGAGGGTATGGGGTTAAGGCCGGCAACACATCAACGATACCTCTGGTGTCGCGGATGTCCATGGGCGGCGGTGATTGCTTACCATCAGGCGACCCGCTAGCTCGTTTGCCGCCTCTGATATAATAAAAAAAGTCATCATAATAATAATATACCCATAATGTCCTACTGCTGGGCACGGACCATTTCTATGCATGGTTAAGAAGATCGTGCCTTAAACCTCACGCGGCCCCAGTGCGGATTAATGGTTAATGTGACTATAGCTCCAAGCGGACAGAGTCGCGGGCGGCCACTGGTTTCGGATAAAACTGTGATGGAAATAACTTTTTTTTTTCACAACATCACATACATTGATCTGACCCCGTGTTAAGTAGCTTAAGCACTTGTGTTACAGACATCAGAATCAACAGTGGAAATAAAAATATACTTAAAAAGATACATATAACACCCAGACCAGGACAAACAGACGTGTTCATGCACACAAATGTTTGTCCTGTGCGGGGATCGAACCCGCGACCTCTTGCGTAATAGGCAGGCAACATCTTGACCATTAGACCAAACAGGTTACCACCATTTTAAACTACGTAACTTTATTAGTCCGAAGGTTGGTATTACCGTCGTTGCCATAACACTTATTAAGATAAGCCAAGCCACTAGCCACTGTTATCCATTTCTGTCAACAGTACAATGAAAGTCTCAGAGTTACTGTGAATCATTTAAGTATTATTATTTGGAGTATTTTCAAATCGATATAGAGTTGTAGGTCAGTGAACTGTTTATTTATAGTCATATTTGCACACAAACTTATCAGGTAAGAGTTCTATTTGTTCGTACGTACCTTGATAGGTATAGGATAGGTATTGATATAACACATAAAATATGCCCCGATACCAGAAACTGTGTCATTACTTTGATTGAAGTTACATATGTTAGTTACTAAGGTTACAACGCGATGTGGAGCGGCAGTCGCTTCAAATAACAGGTCCTTTGTCAGAACGGGTCTAAGTACGGCAAAAGCATCTAAATATAGTACTTCACCTATGCGTATAATTATGAGGGTCTATATAGTAATCTTTCTTGAGCGAATATATACAGAGCCGGATTAACCCTCTATGGGGCCTGTAGGCAATACAATTTTCGGGCCCCCCTTCTCTACCTACACTGAGACTGTCTAAATCAAGTGATGTTGTTTTTGCCTTCAGACAGTCGCTGTATGGTATGTGTCACAGTGTCTGTATGTTATGTATGTATGTATGCTTACCTACATCGTTTAAACTACGCAACGCATTATTATTATTATGACATTATTTCCCCGCCAAATAAACATGTTAAAAAGTTAAGATTAAAAGACAATGCCGATTTTTGTAGAGGAGGTGGCGTCTTTTTTTTCGAACGTCTACCAACCAAACATGCTAATATTTATATACTTGAGAGCATTAGGGTGTCGATCGACGCCATTGATCGACATCGGTCGATGTTGATCGACTGGTGTGGTAGCTTTAATTGCTCGACGAGGCAGGCGATTAACCAATCGATCGATTGCTGATCGATAGCACCGGTCGACGTGATCGATTGGCGAAACAGCTCGATCGACGTCGACTATTCCATTCTACCATCGATCGATGCCGTCGATCGACGGTCGATCTATTGGTGTGGTAGAAACTATCGATCGACGTCGACTATTCCATTCTGCCATCGATCGACGGCGTCGATCGACGATCGATCGATTGGTGTGGTAGAAACTATCGATCGACGTCGACTATTCCATTCTACAATCGATCGACGCCGTCGATCGACGATCGATCGATTGGTGTGGTAACACCAACCCTTACAAACAATACTAGCTGTAAACTCAGTCCGAACTGAGTAAAACAAGGTTAAACTCTACTCATTAGGCCTTTGCTTCATACATTTTTCTATGAGAAATTGCTTCTTTGTGTTCTCGCGTCCATCTACGAAACATCCCAACTAATATTATAAATGCGAAAGTAACTCTGTCTGTCTGTCTGTCTGTCTATCTGTCTGTCTGTCTGTCTGTCTGTCTGTCTGTCTGTCTGTCTGTTACGCTTTCCCGCTTAAACCTCGCAACCGATTTTGATGAAATTTGGTACAGACAATCTTTAGACCCTGAGACAGAACATAGGCTACTTTATGACCCATTCCAACCCCCCACTTCCCCGAAATGAGGGGGTGGAAGTTTGTATGGAAAATCCAAACTACTTGAGTTAGACGCTTGAAATTTGGCATGCATGTCCCTTAGTAAACTTGATGCTTAGCTGCAAAAGGATATTGCAAAATTCCCACGGGAACGGGAGTTAGCGGGAAAAAACATTCGTATAATGAAAACCGACATCCACGCGGACGAAGTCGCGGGCGGCCGCTAGTAAAATATATATTATGAGATCATTACACATTTTAATGATATTTCCTTTGGCAGTACATCTGTAAACTCAGTCCGAACTGCGTGAGACAGTTTATAAACTTGAACACTACCTACAACATACCCTCGCTTCCATATTTTATTTACAGGAGTTTGTGTCCTTTCTATTCCAGCGGCCATCATAGCAAACATAGAAATATAATTTTTTAAGAGCATTGCGAATGATATTTGCGAAAGCAAAATGGCTGTAAAGTCAGTACGAACTGAGTTAGAAAGGTTAGAAGTTTTGCACACTTACTGGACCTTCGCTTTTTACATTTTTTTAAGGAGGGTGGCGTCTGTTTTATCTCGCGTCCATCGGCCTAACATGGAAAACTAGTCTTGAGAGTATTACAAATGATTTTGCAAGGATAGTATAATATATTTCCATGTTTGGTTGATGGCCGCTGGAAAAGAAAGGACACAAACTCCTATATATAAAATATGGAAGCGAGAGTACATACTGTTCAAGTTTCTAGTCTATCTCACGCAGTTCGGACTGAGTTTACAGATATTTTGCCAAAACAAGTAATATCATTTGTCAAGAATATTATGTATATTTTTATGTTTGGTCAAAGGACGTGAGAAAAAAAGATGCAATTTCTAATGGAAAAATATATGAACGAAGGCCTCAAGTAAAGTATAAACCTGTTTTACTCAGTTCGGACTGAGTTTACAGCTATACTTCCATAGCAAGTATTGTTTGTTAATGCACTAAAGAATGTTTGGTTGGTGGACGCTCGAGAAAAAAGGCGCCAGCTTCAGGCATTGTCCTTTGTCTTTTACATCTTGTGATTTCAGTCAGTTCTTTAGAAGATATCAAACGCTAATCGGTGGTGATAGGTAAGGGGGGCCCGTAGCCAAATAAGCAACCCGTGCGATGCTAAGGGCGCGTCGCTAGTACAGAATAATGATGAAATGCAAAGTGTTCAAAAATATTATTTGGAATTACACCCGTATACATTCCGCCGACTCACTGCGTTTCCAATTATATTATAAAAACCTTGGTGTATAGGAAAATGGTGAGTCTTCACGGAGCACACAATTTTTTTTAATTTAGTTCACGTTCGCAAAACTTACTTACGGCAAAGACCATATTTTGAAAGATTCGGAATCGGGGAATGCACACAACAACGAACCAGAGATCAGGAAGTCCGTTCCATAGGATTTTATTAGTTCTAATATTAGATACTAGATGGTTCTACTTCTGTACGTATAAAATGTTAAATGAGTTGAAAAATAAAATACCTTGTAATTGTGACTTTTTTTTCCAACCGATTTTTTTTCTGCGGACTGCCGTGGGCCCCCTGTAGGCCCTGGGCCCGTAGGCAGTTGCCTAATCTGCCTAAAGGTTAATGCGGCCCTGAATATATATTAATCTATATACTAATATAATTAAGCTGAAGAGTTTGCTTGTTTATTTGAACGCGCACAGGAACTACTGGTTCGAATGGAAAAAATATCTTTGTGATGTATAGTCAGTCTCCCAAAGCTATAATAATTTAGCACTATATTTGCGGACATCGAAAACCAAGTGGACGGAGTCGCGGGCGGCCGCTAGTTTCAAATAAAACTGTAACGTAAATAACTAAGTCCTAGAATAGATTTAAAAAAGAAAGTGTGGATATGCTATAGTATTTATAATCTTTATTTTTTATCTCATATCAGTTGAGAACATAATAGTATTATCAATTAATTAATAAAGGCTCTTGATATTGTTGTTGTAATTAAGAATAGAGAGTTTTAACTAAAAATAAAACTTACCTATTATTTTTCCTGAGATATCCGGAATCCATGTTGAGTTAACCATCCGTTTTTCTGGTGTTCTTCCGGTCTAGCGACGTCCCTCTCCTACGCAGGTAGCCCCCCACTACCTGCGGCCCGTCCGGTTCCAGGTAGAGGACCACCTTATAAAAGGGGGTGCGCGACCTTGTTTTCGTCATTATACTCACATATGGGTACCAGGTAGGAGTTATTTGGATTCCGGATATCTCAGGAAAAATAATAGGTAAGTTTTATTTTTAGTTAAAACTCTCTATTATTTGTTCCGTCTTCGATATCCGGAATCCATGTTGAGTGATGTGTTTGATATCTCCTGGTACTAAGTTATATAGATGCTATAATGTGTAATAGTTTCTGTAAGAATTTGAAATAAAATAATGAATGAAAATGATATTTAGAATAATAGTTACATAATTTATTAAAAGATGAATAATCAGCTTATTTAATTAATTGGTTCAAAATATTTGGACAAGGAAACCTGGGAAGCAATTATTTCCAAATTTTTAATTTGCTTTTGGTAATATTTCCTAAAGGTATGTTCTCTCTTCCAGTTTCCAGTAGCAAGTATCTGATCTATACTATAGTTTTCGATCCAGTTTAATGAAGAGACTGCAGACCTCACCGACCCAGGGGATGCTTCTATTCCTGCTTCTCGAAGTACGGCTTTAATCCATCCTCCGATAACGGTTCTTGTCGCTGGTTTACAGGGTCCTCTGACAGTAATAAATAACTCGTGCAAGTTACCTTCATCACGACGAAGTTTTGACACTTCAAGCAAACGGCGAATCCAGTAAACTGCGTCTAAATTCTTATCCGGATTTTGCTTAATCTTCCAACCTGACTGTTGACGATTAGCAGTGTCTGTTTTTGAACCGAAGACAGGCCACAAAACTATACATTGCCCCTCATCTACTAGGTATTCAGGACCGATTCTTAGCAATGTTAGGTCATGCACCCGTCTACCTGAGGAAAGCAGTAACAATACGGCAGCTCTCCTCGAAATTTGATATAAACTTTCCTCCTCTAGATAATTAGAACTTAAGAAGTCTAACACTTTCCTAGGGTCCCAGATAGGTGGTTTGGGCTTCTTAACTTTTGATACTGAAATAGCCTTTAACATTTGTTTTACTAAAAAATGAGAGGAAACTTCCTGCCCAGTAGTTTTAGTTAATGTGGATATTGCAGATTTATGAACTAAAATGGTTCGATAGGCTAAACCCTCATTATTGTGAAGGTGGGCTAGGTAACGGGCTACAACGGCTGGCTCAGGACACTTATAGTCTATTGATTGTGACATACACCACTTTTTCCACTTATTCCATGCTGGCATATAAGTGTTTAAAGTGGATTTTCTCCAGCTAGTAAGAAATAAAGACCTTTCGTTTTCTCCCCAGTCCTTAATTACATCTGACCACCCAGTATCAGCCATGCCTCTAGGTAGATGTCTTGTACTCCTGGTGGGTGGTGACCTGTTTTTGTGTCCACAAGTACATGCACTAGGTCGGGGATCTGGTGAGGAGCACGCAGAGCCCTTTGCTGGAGGTCGGCTATCCAGAATGTCTTCTCCCACCGGGGTGTTATTAGAATGTATTGCCCTTGAGCAGAATTCAAATGAGACAGTACCTGTGGTATGAGGTTGGGCGGAGGGAACAACCACCCTAGGCTGTAGTTCCAGCGCTGAAGAAATGCGTTGTGGAACAGAGCTTTCTTGTCCCGCCGATCTATCGAAACGTAGTTCGGAACTACGTGGGCTGTTTTGGATGCAAACAGATCCACTACTGGAATACCCCACTTTCGAAATATCACGTCCGTTGCTGCTGAAAGAAGATGCCATTCTGGACTTACTTTGTTGCGAGATAGGGCATCTACGTCTGTGTTGTATCTCCCTGGAAAGTACTGTGCCGTCAGGGTCACGTTCAGCTGATCTAGTTGAGATAGAAGCTGTCGAGTAATCTTGAGAAGCCTCTTGGACCTCGTGCCACCCTCTTTGTTCACGTAGGCCACAACCGTGCGATTGTCCGTCTGTAATAAAATGTGGGCGTCTTTCAAGTGGCTCTGTGTTCGCAGAATTGCAGCATGGACCGCATACAGCTCTTTGCAGTTCACGTGCCAGGACCGTTGGGTTTCTGTCCACTGGCCTGATAATGTGGCATTTCCCAGTTGTGCGCCCCAACCTGTATCCGAAGCATCGGTTGTCAGCAGATGCGAAATAGCTTCTGTGTGCAATGGTGATGTGCTGCACACCATTTTGACCCACCAATTCATTTCCAAGAGTGCTGCTGTTGGTATCTTGAATTGTTTGTGGGGTAGGGATAGTGGCAACTGCCGACTGTGATATTGTATTGTTCGGCAGTGTAGCCTCCCCCTGCGCACAACGAAGGAGGCAAAGCTGAGTCTCCCCATTAGGGACTGGGCCTGTCTGAGGGACCAGCTGCCTCTCGCAATCTGTTTGGTAAGTGCCCTGCGTAGCGTTAGGCTCTTGGGTTCCGACAGGGATTTCGTATTGGTTTGTGTATCCCAAGTAACGCCTAGGAATTCTAGGTGTTGTGTCGGAACCAAAACAGATTTGCTGAAGTTGATTGTCCAGCCCAGGCGTTGAATTAATGTAACTGCAAACCTCACTTGTTTCCGCAGTTGTTCGGGACACCGATTTACCAGCAGATAGTCGTCCAAGTAGACCACACAGCGAATTTGGTGTTTTCTCAGGTACTCTGCTATCCAATTGGTCACGGAAGCGAATATGCCGGGGGCTGACGATAGGCCGAAAGGGAGACAGGTCATTTGATATAATTTCCCTTTGTAACTCGCCCTCAGGAACCGTCGGTGCTGGTGCGCTACGGGAAGGTGGAAGTATGCCTGGCTTAAGTCCAGTTTGACCATCCAATCTTGGCTCTGGAGAAAAGAAGGTATTCGAAAATGGCTGAATAATTGAAATTTTCTGACCTTCACAAAGTTGTTTAACTGTTTCAGGTTGAATATTGGTCGTAAAGTTCCGTCCTGCTTGGGTATTAGAAAAAATGTTGATAGGTAACTCGGAGATACCTCTGCCTCCTCCAGAACCTGGGTGTCGATCATAGCTTCTATTTGCTGGGACATTTGTGTAGAAACTTTTGTTGCGAAACTGGACATTACCAACTTGCTTGGATATACGAGCGGTGGCTTTATTGCAAAAGGAATGCGTATACCTTCCAAAAGCGTGCAGATCTCCTCTGGTGCTCCCAAGTCGCGCCAAACATGTTGATATCGCGCCAGACAACCCCCGTAAAATCGTTTCGAGTCATGCGCGACGGTTTCTGTTCCGGGGCGGAGATTCGGTGCGGGGTTTCTTCCCTTTTGGATGTTTCCTATTAGAAGATTTACCTTTGTTTTGTCGGAACTGGTTAGTTCTACGCTTTTGGTTACCTTGGGGGCGAAACGTTTTCTCCTTCGGCTGCGTTGATGTTGAAGGTATACCTCTGTAATCGTTACTAGTGGAGGCACGTGTCGCGTCCGTATTTACGTTAGAATATCGAATTGGAACTTTTGACGAAGAAGCTAAGGACAACTTCTCCGCCCCCCCAATTTTTTGAATATATTTACCAAGCATTTCAGAATCGAATAAGTTTTCAGCACTAGGGGGTATTTTTTCAACCCCCGCACTAGTATATTCATCAGGGATTTGCTTGAGAACTAATTCTCTACGCAAGCGAATAAGGTCCGCCCTCCTACCACATGTGATTTGCAATAAATCATCGCTGACTTTCATAAAATTAGAATCTTTGTTAAATGAATTTTCAATTTTTTCAAAGAGTGATGATGGTGTTAGCTTCGTATTTTTATCACTTGACCAATCAATCATTTCTTGCAACGCATTACGTAATTCGTCCTTCTGAACTAGCATGGCATTTGTCATTGCAGCAAAAGAACGCTCCAATAAGTATAGCCGGTAGTCTTCGTTTGTAGAAGACTCAAAACGCTTTAATTCTTCATTAAGTTTTAATTCTATAAAGCCCGGAGTACATAAGTACTTTTTCTGAGCTTCTGAAAATCTAATAGATTGCCAATTTTCAGAATTGAAATGTTGCAATTCTTCTAACCTTTTTAAGTATTTATCATTTGATTTAGGATAGAGTGGATCTTTTAATACTGTTGCATAATCAGAAATGTTTAACTGCGTATTCTGAACATTTGTGGTAGGCGGTGGTTGTAAAACCATTCCGTCTGCTAGGGAATCACTCGTCATAACAGTAGGAAAAGTTTGGCCTAATTGCACTTGACTTGGGTGCGATTGCGTGAGTAAATTAGTTAAGAGGGTAACTTGTTGGGATAAATATTCTAGTTTCAAACTACTCACGTGCCGTGGACGTTTTGCCAAACCTTGTTCCTCGCTGTTGTCTGAAGAGGTCGACGATGCGGACGACGAATCGGACGATTCACTTCTCCGCCTTTTTCTGCCCGTTTCAGGAACATCTTCCACGTTGTTTTCCATCGCGTAAGAGAGGGAAAAATATTTCCAAGCACTTCACTTTAAATCACTTCACTTTAAAGAATTTACTCAGAATAATAGATAAATTTAAATAACACTAAAAAATTTAAAGTAGTCGCCAAAGACGTCTGAACACAACGAAAAACGATGCTATAATGACGAAAACAAGGTCGCGCACCCCCTTTTATAAGGTGGTCCTCTACCTGGAACCGGACGGGCCGCAGGTAGTGGGGGGCTACCTGCGTAGGAGAGGGACGTCGCTAGACCGGAAGAACACCAGAAAAACGGATGGTTAACTCAACATGGATTCCGGATATCGAAGACGGAACAAATAATAGTAACAAAACTTTCCTTTTTCAATTTCGTCTTTCGAGTTTTCGCCATAATGAGTCAAGAGATGAACTTTTTAAGTAAAATAATAAATTATTGTTGTAAAGGTACCTATGTGGAATGACTACCCGCTTGGTGTTGTGGTTAAGAAGTTGACTATTAGACCAAGAGGTCGCGGGTTCGATTCCCGTGCATGAGTGCATGAACATGTATGTTGTCCTGGTCTGGGTGTTATATGTCTATCACCTATCTATTAAGGTATATTTGTAAAACCACTTTTGATCCTGATATCTGTTACACAAGTGTTTAAAGCTACTTATCACGGAGTCAGATTAATGTATGTGATGTAGAAAAACATAAATGATTATTTTTTTTACCATTTTCCATATCACGTTAGAAAAGATCAATAGGCATATGATATGTGGGTCAAAGTTAAAGATTACTTTTCTGACAACTGATTAGATAAACGGGACTTTTTATTTTAGGACAATAAACTCTTGTCGTTTTAACAGCCTGCAGTGACCAACAGCAAATTGTTTACTGTTACATTAAAACAGTTTTCTAGCAAAACAATTGAAACAGTTTCAATTGGGTGTTTAACTGCATCTTACTAATATTATAAATGTGAAAGTTTATTTGCTTGGATGTTTGTCCGTCAATCACGCTGAAAATTTAGTATACAGGCAGGATATGGACTGACTTAGGAGATAGGATACTTTTATCCAGATTAAATGCTTCCATGGGATAAACCAAAATGCACGCGAACGAAGTCGCGGGCGGCCGCTAGTTTATAATAAACTAGCGGGCGCCCGCGACTCCGTCTGTGCGGATATCGATTTCCTCAAGCATACTGTTATACAATAGTCTATTAGCATTCCTCGTCAAATGGACTATCCAACACAAAAATATTTCTTCCTATCGAACCAGTAGTTCCTTAGATAAGCGCGTTCAAACAAACAAGCAAACTCTTCAGCTTTATTATATTAGTATTGATTAGGCAACTCTCTTCTTAGTAGAGTATACTCGTACCTATGATTTAATCGTTAGATCTGCCTCAACGCCAGAAAACTTTGGTATTATTTCTCTTGAAGTGACATATTTGTTAATATGGTTACTCGTACTCGCGATGTAAAGCCACTGTTGCTTCACATCACATGGCCTTTGTCGTAGGTTGAACTGTAGCGAGGGCATTGGTGTACTAGTTTAAGAAAGCCAGCGTGTTCGATAAAAAAGCTAGAACAATATTATACTTTGACAATAGGTATCTACTTATTTGAATAGCCCGCCAAATATGGTATTTTTGCAAGTATCGATTATTGTTTCAGGTGTTTACGATGTCTCACCATAACCATGGTGGTGGATCCAAGACTCCCAAAGGTTATCCAGAGAACTTATTGAAAAATTTCAAACCCGACGCAGTTCTGGAACCCATCAAAGTTGATAATTTATTAGTTGATCTGACTGATGAAAGCAGTAAACCAGATGAATTGTCGTATCATACGCAACTTTTTAAAGAACAGAATCCATATACACTTGTAGATTTGTTCGAAAACCTCTTCGTTACTCCCGAGTTTTTACAAAAGCAGAATAAGAGAAAAGAAGATTCAAAAGGTGACTCTGATTGGTCTTTTCTTAATTATGAAACGGGGAATCAGGAAAATAACTCACAAATAAACTCGGAGGCTGCAACAAAAACAATTGAAAAAGGTAACAAACAGCTGCAAATGGAATTAGAGAGTACCTTTGATAAGATGGTGAGGCAAAACAGTATCTTAAAACCCAGAAATATTTGTGACAACAATATTGAAGTAACCAATGCTCAAGACCACGAGGATTTGATTGATGAACTTCTTCAAAGTAAAAGTATGGCGAAACATAATATGCAAGATGAAGCAAGAACAAGTAATATTAAAGTTTTACCTTTACCAAAAATTGATAATATTGATCGACTACCAAAATCTACTTTCGAAGAAGATGTGAATCAAATCATCGACAGAAACTGTACCTGTACAGCTAAGACTAAAACTATGAATGAATTAAACTCTGTTAATGTCACAGATATATTCTCAAAGATTGAAACGAATGAGGAAACGATTAATAGAGGCATATACACCAACCCTCCAACACCTTCAACTTCAAAACTAAACGACAATTTGGTCTCTCAATTCTTAGAGACGATGGGATGTGACAATTTCAAATTAAAAACACCAGCACACAGATCTAATTCTTGTACTAGCAACCTATCCTCAGACTCAGGATTTGCTTCTATTTTGTCCAGATCAACTTCTAGCAACATCAACGTATGTTTAGACTCTGCTTTCGCTTCTATTCCATTGTCTATACTAAACGACCTGGCAGATATGTCTTCCCGTTCACTTGAAAAAGAGAAACCGTCAAAATCAGACTCTACTTTAGAGAAAACGTCTACATCAGACATTCTTAGTCGCATCAACGGTGCTGCGAATCTAGAAATAATGTCTGTTATGCCTATTCAGGCAGCTGTGAAAGAACAGAAGGAAATTGCCAAGCATAAAGTTACAATAGATGAAAAAGAAAGAATGGTGTATACTACAGGTCCTGATTTAGAAGAGAAGAAAGTAGTACTACCTCAATTACTCAGTCGTCTGGCACTTATAAACAAAGTTGTAAAAACAAATGAATTAGGAAAGAAAAAATTTATACTTGACGAAGGCCGAAAAAAGGGGATTGCCAAGAGCTTAGATGATATCCCAGTCTTAAGCCCTAGTGTTCTTATGGAGGACTGCAATAAAGAAAGAATGAAAGCACTTAAAACAAGACAGGGACTTGAAAAAATTGTTACATGTGGCAATATCCTGAACTGAAATGTTGGAGTATAAATTATATAAATTAGTAATGTCAGAGGGAGGCAAATTAACATTAGAGTCGCCTGATGTTAAGTATGATAACTTGCCCATGGACATCAACTTCACGAGGGTCCGAGGCCTGCCTTTGTAACCCTTTTCCCTCCCCAACAGAGCTCTGAAGACTTACTCACCAGCAGAAACTTTGATAGCATATCAGTTAGTGTTTATATTTTAAACTGTATAGCTTCAAGCTTCAATTTACTCTTCTGAATTTTTATATTATCTCTATGCTACGTGTGATAACTAATATGTAGTAGGCAGTAATAGTTGGATCTTTTTAATTCAAACTACTTTACTTTGCCCCGCGGGTACCTACTTAACTTACCTAGGATAAAATGTACCCTGTTGTTCTAACTTCAATCTTGGCCAGCCAATAGTTTGAATATGACTGACACTCATTAATTCCAACCAATCGTTAAATATGCCCCTCCATCAGAAAGCTATGGCATTAATTTATTTAACATGACGTAGGATATGATTCGACTTGCCTCGACTGTGAGCGACCGTCGTCGTTTCAAATTTTAGTGCCAATTTCAGAGCGGTTCCATGTATGGCGAGGGCTTAGTTAACGATTTCATTAGAAGGCTGAACTATGATTACCGGGGTAATAGTGGCAAAAAATGGGATTAGTGAATGTATTACAAGTATACTATTATATTATTGTTGTAAGTATTTTATCGCACAATGTAATCGTCCGTTTGATTTATTTATAAGAACAAATGTATTATCTTTTAAAATTAAATCATAGATTGCCTATATTTTCATGGTTGTATTTTTCCCTCGTTAATCACCAATCTGATGAGCCTAGCTAATTCGCTTTATTTATAAAACTTTATTGACCACACAATAAGAAGGTACAAAAGGCGGACTTAACGCTGAAAGCGTTCTCTGCCAGTCAGCCTTTAGGAAAAACGCTTAACGTAAGCTTTAATAGTTACTTTACACAGGTAGTCTACCTGAGGTAGAGGTAGGTAATAAAAATATTGTCTGCGTCTACACTATCTACATCTACACTAATATTATAAAGAGGAAAGATTTGTATTTTTGTATGTAACGAATAAACTCAAAAACTACTGGACCGATTTGAATAATTATTTCACTGTTGGATAACTACACTATCCCCGGTGAACATAGGGTACTTTTGATTGAATTTGAATGTGGGAGGAAGGAGGGGGGATATTTAAAAAAAAAAGAAACCACGCGCGGGTGAAACCGCGACGGAAAGGCTAGTAAATAATAATAATTCGTGGAAATATGATTATTCAGAAAATATCTTTCGAGTCACTGTTTTTAATTTTTTTTAACTGGTGTCTGCTATAATTTTATTTCAGACTGTACTTAAATCAAAAAATAATCACAGTTAACAATGATTTTAAATATATCGGCAATATTGATCATGTTATCGACATACACATCACTCGGATCAAGTGTCAAAATTATCAAAACAACTTTGCTCCATTATTTGAATGCCGTTTAGGTACCAAGAATGAAACACTATTTGTAAAATTGTATGGATCATTATATTCGTTTTTGTAAACGAAGTCTTCCTAGAAATCATTTAGTGCATAGGAACACTCTTATAGAGCTGTCATTCGTATGAGTGTTGACATTTGTCAGTTGCCTGTCATTTCATACTGATACTTTTATTCGGTCGCGGTGTTATTATAAATTAGTTATTAAAGTTTATTAGAATTGTTAATATTATGGACCGAGTAGCAAGTTTAGAGAAAGAAATATCAGATCTCCGCAGATTATTACAGCAGAAAGAATCGGAATTGTATGAAATTCGCAAAGAAATTTCTTCGGTAAGTATTGTACATTTTATCTTCATTATTTACATCAGATACACATTAAAGACACTCTTATCATTACGGGAATTAACGGTTAAACTAATTATTATTACTTAAATTGCTTAATGTAACATGGAATTGTAGAAAACATTGTTACATTACAGTTAAAATACTTACCTACTTTTTGCTACTTTAAAGTTAAGTTCTCTGAGCCACAGGAGTAAGTCAGTAAGTAAAGTTAAGTTAGCGAACCGCCCCGGCTTGGCGTGCAGCTAAAATTAATAAGTGTTTCTCTACTATATTATGCATTAATGATACAGATAAACCTTCCTCTTGAATCACTCTATCTGATGAAAACTCTTTCTGATGCAATTATATAAATTTAGACCTCTCAGATTTTATAATCACAAACTCTCTCTCTGGTGGGACCACGGATACAAGATTCATAGGTAACCCAGGAGGGGACCCAGGTCCCACCAGGAAATGCAATGGAACAAATCCTTGGCACCAGAGGTGACATGAAATTTAGAGACTTCTGAGAAGACACTGTGTTACATTCTAACTTTGATAACAATTTTTGGATTTCAGCAAAACGAAACACAGAATGCAAATACAAACTATACACAGTGTCATATGACGAATGCTGCTTTAGCAAAGTTTGGCGACCAGCTGGAACGATGGGCTATCGAAAGGTATTTACAATTGTAACATTTTTTGCAATGCCTTAATTATTTCCTGAATCGATCCTATACAGCCTTCGGAGGCCTTGTATCTGAAAACCAATTAACATACAAATAAAATACAACTGCCTCCGTGGTGTAGTGGTTTGATTCGCCCCCCCTAACATATTAAAATCTGCCGCTCGTCTGGGGAAGCAACTCCACCTTATATATAGAAGACCACAGTGAAGTAGCATTTCGTAATTGTTGCGCTATGTTTCTGCTGGTGAGTAAGATCGCCAGAGCTCAGTTGAGGAGGGTATGATGTCTTTAAGGCAGGCAAAGCATTTGCGTCCCTTGAGCGGTTGTTGATGTCTATATGCAGCAGTGATCCCTTACCATCAGGTGATCCTCTTATTCTTTTACCTATACCATACCATGATAATACCTATAGTCTTTTATTCCTAAACTTAGGGTTATAGTATGTCCCTAAGTTTGCTGTGCTTTTCCGTATAGGAATCTTCCAAGTCTTGCCATTGCTTTCTATGCCTGCTACTCTCATCCAGAGACCGACTGTCAGTTTCAAATCATCTTCCCATACCATACCCACATTTCATTCCAAGGCGGTTGTCAAGTCATTCTATTGTAATATTATTCTATTGACAATTTATAAGTGTCTTGCAGAGGCCTTTATAAATAAAGTAGATTTTGATTTTGATTTTGATTTATATGTAAAAAACTCAAACTGTTCCAGATATAGTCGGCAGATTCTCCTCCCAGATATTGGAGTGGCAGGGCAGAAGAAACTGTGCGCTGCTAAAGTGCTGGTAGTGGGAGCTGGAGGCCTAGGATGTCCTGCGGCTTTGTACCTAGCCGGGGCCGGTGTAGGTATGTATATTAATAATAATAATAACAAATTCATTGGACTAACACACCAATTGCCTAGCCCCAAACTAAGCTCGAAGCTTGTACTATGGATGCTAGGAAACAGATAGACATACTTAAATACTTTTATAAACATCCATGACTCGAGTACAAATGCCGATGTTCATCACACAAACATTTGCCCCTAGCGGGATTCGAACCCGCGACCTTTGGTTATGTAGCCAGGGTCTCTAGCCACTCAACCAACAGGCCCGTCCCCATGGGCGTACCCAGGTAGGGGCAGGGGGGGGGGCAGCTGTTCCCCCCCCCCTGGATAATGTTGACGTCCATACTAAGTACCTTATCATGTACTTTTATCGATAAAAATTAAGAAAATATTTTTTTGCCATTTGTTTATATTATAATACAATTTTTTAATAGCCCTATATTACGCGGCGCGTTCATTACCCATACCCATAACAGCTCGCTAGCAGCGCAGCGCCACAGATTACTTACCTAGCTTATAATTAAAGATACGATTTGCCCCCCCCTGGCCCAGAACCTGAGTACGCCCATGCCCGTCCCAAAACATCACATACATCTAAGTCAATGTTAAGTAGTTTAAGGCTCGCATTAATAAATCACACTCAACTCTGAGATTGAACTCGAGTGTGAACTTGAGGTGCTGTTTATGAGAATGGCATATCAAGTTCGCACTCAAGATCAATCTCAGCGTTGATTGTGTTTTATTAATACGAGCCTTAGCACTTATGTTACTGATATCAGAACAGTAGTGGTATTATAAATATACTTAAATAGTAATAGTATCCTTAGCTATTTATATATGTAATTCTAGCGGCCGCCCGCGACTCCGTACGCGTGGATTTTGGTCTCCGCACACATAGTTTTATACAAAGCTTAAAGCCTTCCTCGACAAATGGACTATCCAACCCAATTTTTTTTTTTATTTCAAACTATCTGTTCCTGAGGTAAGCGCTTTCAAACAAACAAACAAAATTAACAAACAAACAATCAAACTCTTCAGCTTTGCCATAACAAAAGTAGAACTTAAGAATAAGACAAAATTTAATTATAATAATTATATTTATTCTTTATGTTCCCAGGTCAAATAGGTATTGTGGACTATGACACAGTGGAGTTGACAAACATTCATAGACAGGTTTTACATACTGAGCAAGATGAGAATATGAGCAAGGCTGAGTCTGCGGCTCAGAGTCTGAGGAGGTAATGTTACAACTAGCGTCGGGTAAATGAAATGAAATAATTTTATTCAGCAATTTGATTCACATAGTATAGAGTTTACAGTTAAACTCTCTTAGCAAATATCTCTATTATGCTCTCAATAAAAAAATAATCCTACTACTATTATAAAGGCGAAAGTTTGTAAGTACGGATGTAAGATGATGTTTGTTACTCTTTCACGTAAAAACTACTGAATGGATTTGAATGAAACTTTACCACAATATAGCTTATACATCAGAATAACACATAGGATATTGGAATCGAAATCCACGCGGACGGAGTCGGGGGCGGCCGCTAGTATTACCATGTTTGGATGATTTACGTGAGAAGAAAAAAAGTCGCCACCTCCCCTACAAAAATCGGCATTGTCTTTTCAGTCTGATCCGTTCAGTAGTTTGGGCTGTGCGTTGATATATCATTATGCCAGTCAGTCACCATTGAGATTTGTATATAACATAGTAATAAATAGTTTTAAGTATTCATTAATTTGTTAGTAACATCATTATCTTTATAACTTTAAACTTTCGCGTTGCATTATAATTTGTACGTACTCAGGTACTTTTATAAAAATAATATCGCGTTTAGTCCCGTTGTAATGTTAAATAATCATAATCTTTGTCCACAGCATAAACTCCCATATCAAAGTGATTCCATACAAAGTACAGTTGGACTCGGCGAACGCTCTGGACATAGCGGCCCAGTACGACGTTGTGCTCGACTGTACCGATAATGTGCCGACTCGGTACTTGCTGAACGATCTGTGCACGATAGCCAAGGTAAGTGAATGAATGAAGATGTTTGTGTGAATGAATGAAGATGTTTATATTAATTAACCTGAGTGAATGAATAAGTGAGTGAATGATTACAATATCCAAGGTGAAGATATTTATATAAATCAACCTGAGTGAATGAATGATTGAGTGAATGATTATCACAAAAAAATACAAAATCAATTATTTACTAACTAGCCTTCCGCCTGCGGTTTCATCCGCGCGTAATTTCTTTTTTTTTCAAATACGATCTGTGCGCGATAGCCAAGGTAAGTGAACGAACGAAGATGTTTGTGTGAATGGATGAGTGATTGAATGATTCGCTCAGAGATTTTGGTGAACCAAAAACTACCTGGTGAGTGAATCTCAGATTAATGAATACCCTATGTCATGTTTGAGTGTCTCCACTAAAACGTCAAATATTCACCAAACTTTGCTCCTTAGTCTCTTTTTCGCAACCGAAGATAAAGGCCACGCGATAATGACGTTATTCCATTTGACAGTTTAGGCGTGCGGAGTACGTGTGTCTGCTATCTTGCTCCATCACACGTGATTCATAACAATGGGGAAAAGGATAGCATAACTCAAATTATTCGTTGTATCTATTGATATTCATTGATCTAAGCGTTTTAGTTAGCTGTACCGATAATGTGCCAACTCGGTACTTGCTGAACGATCTGTGCGCGATAGCCAAGGTGAGTGAACGAACGAAGATGTTAATATATAAATCTCAGGGTATACCTACAGGCAGGCTGCGGGCATTATCCCGGTTAAATACTCCCATGGGATGGGATAAAATAAATAAAAATCTTGATATGATAACGCGGGCTAAGCAGCGGGAAAATACTAGGTAAAAAAATAAAGCAAAATTGATAGTAATGATATGTTTTAATGTGTTATTTGTTTCAGTTACCATTGATATCAGGAAGTGCACTTAAAATGGAAGGTCAACTAACTGTTTATGGGTACCGAGCGGACAAGAATCCTAAGGAAAAGGTAATTTATGTCACTGTGACCATAGAAATAAATAGTTAGATTTACCCTTACACTAGAAAATTGGGGCTAACGATGCCCCGTTCACCCACTGGATTCACCCACTGGATTCACCCACTGGTGGGTTGAGGAGCAACTCGAAATTTTTATCGGTGCCCGTCCACCTACCCCCCGCGACAAAGCTGGTATTAATATCGATGTATTTTGTCTATAATAAATAAATAATAAATAAATAAATATTTCACAACATCACATACATTGATCTGACCCCGTGTTAAGTAGCTTAAGCACTTGTGTTACAGACATCAGAATCAACAGTGGTATTACAAATATACTTAAATAGATACATATAACACCCAGACCAGGACAAACAGACATGTTCATGCACACAAATGTTTGTCCTGTGCGGGGATCGAACCCGCGACCTCTTGCGTAATAGGCAACATCTTGACCATTACACCAAGCGGGGATAATGAAAAACAATGGGTCGCTATGCGTCTCGGAGTCAAAGCCGAGAGGAGATACTGCCAAATTGTTCCACATACAATTAATGAATTACTGACCGCATGAAGAAATCAGTGACTGAATAAAAAAAAAAAATTGTTAGAATTATATACAGATGCGTTTTAACACGAGTTACTGACTCCATGGTGTACTGGTTAGAGCGCTTAAACACCACGAACATCGTGGGTTCGAATCCCGCGGGGAACACTTTTACTTTGTGTTGGTTTTCCCAGTTTGGTTAGGATTTTGCAGGCTTGAATAACCTGATTGTCTGATAAGAATGATGATTCCGTGCTTCGGAAGGCATGTCAAGCCGTTGGTCCCGACTAAGTTATGATCCAAATGGTCTGATTTCCCTCGTAAGTGTTACGAAAACCAGACAACCAGCCTGGGCAATTCAGGATCATAGTCGCAGCGTACTCTGGGTTCCGAGGCAATGGCCGAGTATGCAACCGGGAGAGACGTTAAGATGATGATGTTTTAAAACGAGTTTTAACGTTTTTTTGTATATTTTATTTTAGCATTTTTTTAATGTATTATTATACCTTTTAACTAAAATGTTAAAATTAGAAACAAAGAAAAATTCATCAGATCTCCCAGCGCCTTGCCCGGATTGCAAGAGGCGCTGGGTTTGATTCCCGCCTGAGCCACGAGATCTGATGAGTTTTAACGTGTTTTCTTTCTTCAGGATCAATCGTATATAGGTCCGTGCTACCGCTGTGTGTTTCCCACGCCCCCTCCAGCAGAAACTGTGGGCAGCTGCTCAGCCAATGGCGTCGCCGGACCCGTCCCGGGAGTTATAGGTTAGAATCAACACAGTATTTTTTTCATTATATGGCATAGGCGCAGTGGCGTAACTAGCCTTTTATGCGCCCGGTGCGAGCTTTCAAAACTGCGCCCCTAGTACTATCAAACAATTATACATTTACAATATTTGCATACTAATAAGAAAAATTTTGAAAAGCTCTCTCCATACTGGTATAACCTTAACCGCAAGTAAACACCTCACCAAACGAAGTACTCGTCGTGCTAGTTATCTCGTACTACCCAAAGTTAGAACCAATTATGGAAAAAAAATGATTACGTTTGAGGGAGCGCAACTTTACAACAAAATACCCTCAGAAATAAAAAATGTAAGCTCATTTAATGCATTCAAAACTAAACTGGCCGAACATACTATAGAATGTAAATAATGGAAAAGAATGCGTTAGATGGGTACATATTACTACAGGCGTTCGAACGACGTTTTAAATTGTTATTACATATTTTAAATAATGTTCTCATGTAAGTGACTGTATGTCTTTTTTGAGAATAAATATCTTTAACCATAATTTTGTACCGTCGCCGTTGATACAACCGTGAGATTATGACATTTGCGCTTAGTGAATTCCACCTCTGGTAATTTCTGCGCCCTGTGCCTGGGCACCGTTGGCACCGCCCTAGTTTCGGCACTGCATTGGCGGCAAACTAGCATGCGGATCGCCCTCAGATTAATGAATACCATATGAAAAGACTCCGAGCGCACTAATGGGTTTGTGAAACAATAAATGAAACAAACAAATCAGGTGGACCGAGCATGTATATTAATATTTTCCATTGACCTACATACATTTGGAGAAAAATCTCGTCATCGCGGATTACACGAGTTCCCGGTCCGCGATATATTAGCGCCATCTATTAGGCAAAGATTGAACATCAATTAAAATGACGTGAACACCATAGATACCATATGTCACGATTGAGTGTCTCCATCAAAACGTAAAAAAACACTAAACTTTTCTCTTAAATCTGTTTGTCTCTTAGGCTCGAATTAATAAATCGCACTCAACTCTAAGCGCGAATTTGAGGTGCTGTTTTGTATGAGAATGACATATCAAGTTCGCACTCAAGATCGAGCTCAGAGTTGAGTGCGATTTATTAATACGAGCCTTAGACCCCACTATACAAGGACTTTCATCGAGATGCTTATTGGATGAAACATATTTTATACACAATTTGACATGTCAATAATTGTATTGAATATGGGTTGCCTAGTAAATTTCAGTCCAGGATATGATTAATTAATACCTTAATAATCCACACTAATATTATAAAGAGGAAAGATTTGTACTTTTGTATTTAACGAATAAACTCAAAACTTTGTTTGTAAAGCAACATTATTTAAAAAAATATTTTATGAACAGGATGTCTTCAAGCATTAGAAGCTATTAAGCTGATAGTGGGACACACGTATGATAAAATCCTGGTGGGAAGAATGCTACTCTTCGATGGAGAAGATATCACCTTCCGAACTGGTAAGAATTTTATTCATTTTGCTTGGTGTAATGGTCGAGATTTTGTCTATTACGCAAGAGGTCGCGGGTTCGATTCCCGCACATAATATTAATAGCGGCCGCCCGCCACTCCGTCCGCGTGGTTTCCGGTTTTCGCACAGGTTTCCGCACACATAGGTTTATACTATAGCCGAAAGACTTCCTCGTAAAATGGACAATACAACAAAAAGAATTTTTCAAATCGGTCCAGTAGTTCCTGAGATTAGCGCGTTCAAACAAACAAACAAACATACAAACAAACTCTTCAGCTTTATATATTAGTATAGATAAGAAATAATTAGATACAGGGTCACCTGATGGTAAGTGATCACAGCTGACCATGGACATCAACAACCGTAGGGTCGCAGATGCGTCGCCTGCCTTGAACCCTTGAACCCATGCCCTCCCCAACTGAGCTCTGGCGGCATTACTCACCAGCAGAAACATAGAACAACTTTTATGAAGTATGTTATGAAGTGCTACTAAATAAATAAAATTCATTAATTTGGCAAACTTACCCAAAAAAGTCTGCAGACCATATTCGTCCTTCGTAACTCTTTCTGTCCAGAATGAATCTGTGTAAAATCACTAAATTGGTAGCAACTAGATTTAAACTTGAATTAGGTTCAAGTTGTAACAATTTCAACAAAAGTTAAGCAAACTTTTGCCCTGTCCATATTAAGATGGGTGACCGAAGTTTCACTTCTGGTTTCTTAATATCAGACACATACTATTATGTAAAAATGTCTACATAATCATTTTATCAAATAAATATAAAAAAATTATGATAGACACAATACAATGTTAACACAAGCAGACATAGTATGGCACAGTAATGTAAATGAGTTTTATCTTTTTATAAACAATAAACAATTGAATCACAATTTAATGTGCGAAATCTAAACATTGTAAAAGAGATTTCGTGTTGCCAGGTTTCGTTTTAAATTTCCACGTGTTTATAAATGTAGATCCTACTACTATTATAAAGGCGAAAGTTTGTATGTATGGATGTATGGATGTTTGTTACTCTTTCACGTAAAAACTACTGAATGGATTTGAATGAAACTTCACCACAATATAGCTTATACATCAGAATAACACATAGGATATTGGAAATCGAAATCCACGCGGACGGAGTCGCGGGCGGCCGCTAGTATCCAATAAATTGCCGGAAACATAGAAAAATGTTTAAATTGTCTTTATATGGTTAAGTAAACTAAACTAATATGATACTCGTTAATTCTAAAACCAATATTGGTCATTTTGATATTTTAATTGTTGCCTCAAAATAAGATTTATTGGTGGCATTCGTTATTCCTTCAAACTGAACTTGACTGGAGCAAAAATACTCCCGATAAAAAAGTTTCCCATAAATCGGGGAAAATTTCCACATTGGTAACATCGGTTCTTGAAAATTCCCTTATCATAGACACATGGTTTCATCTATTAATATTGTCTACTAGCGGTTATGGCCTATTCTGTTCTGCCTGATTTTCAGTAATGACTATGTTTTTTTGTAACTATCTGTTATTTCTTCGTCCTTTCCCAAATAGAGAAAAAAATGAATATCGAGTCAAATCTTCTTATCGAGTGTCTTCTTCTTCGTCCTAGCGTTTTTCCAGCCTAGTACCGGGGTCCGCTTTCCTGCTTATCGAGTGTAAGGTTAACAAAAAAATTTATACATATTAGTATGTGCCGGATCGCTAAGAATTTAGATCCGCGGATACGGATATTTATTCGTATAAGATCCGCGTGTCTAACGGATACAGATACGAATACGGATATCCCAAATACGACTTATGAATTTACTAGCGGCCGCCCGCGACTCCGTCCGCGTGGATTTCGATTTCCAATATTCTATGTGTTATCCTGATGTATAAGCTATATTGTGGTAAAGATTCATTCAAATCCATTCAGTAGTTTTTACGTGAAAGAGTAACAAACATCCATACATCCATACATACAAACCTTCGCCTTTATAATAGTAGTAGGACTATATTTATGTTTTTCCATAACGTCTGTCTGTCTGTCTGCCAGTGCGTCTTCGGGGTCGGAACACGGAATGTGCAGCTTGTTCGGACTCTCCCAGCGTGTCTCATCTGATCGATTACGAGGCGTTCTGTAAGGCACAAGCTAAAGAGAAGGTACCGATATTATTCATGTTACTTGTACAATTTTATGTTTTATAATTTTACGCTATAGGCACCGTGCGTAGCGATGACTCCGCCATCTCGTGACTCATATTCGAAACTTTTACTCTCAATGCCGGCAATTCTACTGTCAAACCACGGAAAAACACGTTGCCTTATTCTGCCATCTAGTGACTCATATTCGAAATTTTTACGCTAAATGTCAAATTTGACTGTCTAACCACAGAAAGACAATCGGGATATCAGTGGAATTTTGTATTGCCACCTGAACGGTACCCTTAATATTGGAGATAGAATATTTTACTCAAAGGAAACAATACTTTATTAAAGAACACTGCATTCAAAGATTTTTGAAAAATCACTTGCCAGGGGTAATCTCTTAACATCAAAAAATAATAATAAGAGGTTAAAGGTAATAAAAAATAAAACAAATACTTATTAGATATTTCAATCTCTTCTTCTTCCTAGCGTTTATCCCGTTTCTATACGGGGTCTGCTTATTAGATATTTCAATATCAACTCTTTATTTGATAGAAAACCCCCGCAATTTATAAAACTAACAGCAGTTCTGAAACTCAGTCCAGAGGCATTACTAATAAGTCTTAAAACAATCTTAATACGAGTGAGTAAGTGAGATGCTATAAGATGGCTATAAGACTTTATGGTAAGGCGTCAGTTCTTTGAATGGAAACAAACAAAAATCAAATCGTTCGTCTTCACTACATAGTATAAAACAAAGTCGCTTTCTCTGTCCCTATGTCCCTTTGTATGCTTAAATCTTTGAAACTACGCAACGGATTTTGATGCGGTTTTTTTTTAATAGATAGAGTGATTCAAGAGGAAGGTTTATATGTATAATAACATCCATTAAATAGCGGAGAAGTACTTGCACCCGTGCGAAGCCGGGGCGGGTCGCTAGTTATTAAAATAAATAAAGATTGTAAAATATACTTTTTGAAATTATTTAAGTTAGCGATTCAGAAAGAAAGCGGTTATGGAGGCGGGTATTGTTAGCAAAAAAAGTGTTACAATAGAAACCTATTTTTGCATGACTAAATACTGGTTTGTTTTAACATCTTCAAAATTACGAATGTTTAATAAAGGTAAGTTTATTCAAATTATTTACACATTGCTTTTAAAAATCACGGGACTCAACCTTTTTATAAAGGTTGTTAATCCTCAGGTAAAACGCTGCTTTCAATTTTGAACTTGAAACATTCGTGGTTTTGATACAAATATCATATATTAGGTATAATAAATGTGTTCTTAACTTAGCTTTTACCATAAATCACTACATAGTTTGAAACAAAGTCGCTTTTTCTGTCATGTTGTCTGTTGTATGTCCCTATGAACGCTTAAATCTTTAGAACTACGCAACGGATTTTGATGCGGTTTTTTTTAATAGATAGAGTAACTCATGAGGAAGGTTTTTATGTATAATATCATCCATTAAATAGTGGACAAGTACCACGGGCGAAGCCGGGGCGGGCCGCTAGTAAACTATAAGAAACAATCTTAATAGTTAAAGAAAAAAGCCCAAATAAGTACTTTGAAACATTTCATAAATTATGACAAGTTTTTAAATTGATAAGTTTACAGCTAATTCAGAATTATAGACTACTGTATTTATTAAAGTTACATTATGACGTCACTTGATACTTCTTAATACAGTTATTTTTTTAACTTTTATTCTTTGAATTAAACTTAGATAGGAAAAATATTTCCTAGGGCTTTTTTAAAGTTTTTATAACAAAATTGCCAAGTAAGTAAATTATTTAATTTCTATTGTATTTCAG